>CM069233.1:22740645-22831103 GCA_035582765.1 Acer negundo
TGTCTACCATAGTACAAAGAAAATTAGACAGGCCTTAAAATTAAAATAACAATAGAACCCGAAAGATACATTGGAGCTTCGTCTTCAAAGCCAAAATCCTTTTTCACAAGCACAGTTCCATGCCTCCACACATGAACTCCTTCAATTCAGCGCAAGATACCATTTATTACCCTTGTAATAGACATGACACCGGTTTGGTTTGAACCGGCAAACCGAACAGAAACCGGAACCAGAGAAGGGCAGTTTCGGTTCCGGTTCCAATTTTCAAGGAACTGCCTGATTCGAACCAGACTTGAACCGGCAGTTCCTGTCTTTATTTTTTGTAATTTTTTTAAAAAATTTTGGTTAGATTGTTGGCCCAACGGCCTACTGACCTCAGCAGACCGTGTTAGGATTATGCTCAATAGCAAGAGTGTAATGTTGTAATTAACAATCTTTTTCATATTAATAAAGTGATTTCTGGTTTAACAAATCGTATAGCATTTATAGTTTGTATTATAATTGTCAAAGTAAATAATCATAAGGTCTAAAGACTATGGGAAAAGAAGAATTGTTCGTACATCTGGATATGTATGTGGTAGACACAATTCTTTAGTTAGTCTTGAATATTGTTCACAACTTAAGTTAAAGGTTGGGCACCTTTATCTTGTTAAAGTTGTAGAATTCTTTTGCTAGCATTTGAGTGGGATCAAATGAGATATGATGAGTCTAAAATCATCGGAGTGTCTTCGAGCAAAAGGATCTAGTGCACTGGGTGCATTGAACTTGATCACAAATGAAAAGCTTTATCTAGAACTGTCAATAGATAATAGTCTTTTTATTATCAGGACAATCGGAGGGTCTATCTTAATCCTGAGATAAATGATGGACTTATGGTTGCAAATGATATCATTTGAGTTATCAATGAGTACGATTATATCGCATAGTCTATCCTCGATAGTTTGGTGATATTCATTTGTTAATCGATAGAGGACTTCATTTATAGATATGGACATCGTGGCTCCATTTAATTAAATGAGAGTATAATATCATCATATGGATGTTTGAGGTAATTGGATATTAAATCTCAACGTTGAGTTTTCAATAGTGTCTATTGAAAACATGGCTTCTGGACAAGTCAAAATATCCAAGTTCAAAACGTGGTCATATGAGTAAATATAGTAACTTGGAGAGTTATAGACGGTCTATGAACTCTTGGCAATTATTGATATTAATCACGAGGATACACTATCTCCAATATGATTGTCTAGGGTATGAATGAGGAGCATCTTCCTTTTCTATCTTTATTTAAGAGTTCGGTTTTAGCTCTTTAGTGGAATGAGTTAAAATTAATGGATCGGACTTAAGTGAATCATTTGTTGATTGTGATTAGGTTATGTCTATTGAAGCTTAAATTTAGATGGCCCGCCAAGATCCCCAATCCACACGGACTTGCATGGATCACTTGATATATTCTACCGGACCAATTTAAGGGTCCATCTAGAATTGCATTTAATATATTAAGAATATAATTTGCACATTATTTAAGTAATGGGCTGCTCGATTATATTAATATATTAATGAAAGACATGTGGGCTTGTTTCTTTTAGTAAGAATGGGTCTGGTTCACATGTGGGCTTTTTTAGTTAAAGTCCGATGGATTAAATGAAATAGGAAAATAATATTAGGCCCATCTTATATATAAGTGGGGCGGCTAGGTTAAGGTTTTGACCTAAAAATATTATTTTGTTTCATTTGTTTTAATTAAATAAGAATTAATTGATTTATTGATTAATTGTTTAATTAAAGAAACAAATCTTTCCTAAAAGTAAAAGACTTGTTTGATAAGTAAATAAATAAATTAGTATTATTTATTTAATCAAATAAGGAGTCTTTTTTATTTAGTCAAATAAAAGAATAAAAATAAAAGAGTTGGATTAGGGTTTGAAGTCTATAAAGTTAAAAAGAATTAGGGTTGAATTTTAGTCACCCTATATAAGTGACATGATGAAATTCGGCCAACCCTAATTAGATACTACATAGAATTCGGCAACCCTAAAGGAAAAAGAAGAAAAATTCGGCCAACCTATATATATGTTCTTATAGGGTTCGGCCACATCAATTAATTGGTGCTTGAGTTTTTATTTTCTTTCTTCTTCTTCTTAATTCTAAGAGAGTTTTTATTCTAGAGAGACAAAAAGGAGTGAAAAATTATTCTTTGATAGTATACAATTGCTTAAACATCGATAAGCTTGTGTATACGATATCGATCTAGGTTCACGCGAGTTTCGATCATAAGATTGTGAACTCAAAAGTGACCGGAATAATTTTGACATTCTTTTGATTGTTTTATGACTAACAAAGAAAAGAAAGTATTTGTTTGGTCCATTCACAGGTTTGCAATTCAAAGGAAAGGGAGACCACGCTCCTAGGTGATCCACGTTCGTGCTCGGATTGAAGGTCTTGCGGATTACCATCGACGTAAGTCAATCGGATCACGCGACAAGAGGTAATTTACTTTTGTTGATATATATGCATGTTTATTGATTAAAAGGGTTTAAGGTTCATAAAGGAAAAATTTTAAAAGTCACTAAATCGTCTTTAGTATCGCTTCCGCTGCGTTTACCACTTTTATTTGATTATTTTTCCCTACGGACCGTTGGGCCTCCAGCAATTTTTTTTTTCTTTTCTTTTCCCAACCCCCCCCCCCCCCCCCCCCCATTTTTCCCTACTCCAATATTCTCTCAATTCTCTCTAATTCTAATTCTCTTTCAATTCTCCAACTCTCCAAGTTTCCAATTCCCTCTCAATTACTAAGTTATTATTATTTATTTTATTTGCAATTGTTTTATTTCCAATTTATTTTATTTGCTATTGTTTTATTTCCAATTTATTTTATTTGCAATTTATCTTATTTCCAATTTATTTTATTTGCAATTAGTCAATTACTATGTTTACAATTTCATTTATTTGCAATTACTTTCCAATTCTCTCCCAAATGTATTTCCTACCATTTATTTCCATCAATTTTTTAACATTTTTTGTTCAAGGAATTTTATAATTCAATTTTTTAAATGGGAAGTGGAAGTGGAAGGGGTTACGGTCCTAGACGTTCCATTTCGATGAAAGGTAAGGGTCGTATGACTGATAATCTCGGTTTTGATGACACCGCCTATCACGGATATCTGCAACGCTGGGCCCATGCTGAAGACCTAGGCCTAAACTCTCCTACTCCCCCTCTAACAATTTCATAACCCGATCCCAATGACACCCCACCCCCAGCACCCCCCCCCCCCTCCCAATTTGACAAGCCACTCAAAATATGCCCGATCCCCCTCCAGATTTTGAATTTGATCCACCGGAACCAGAAGAGTAAGAAGATGTGTTACAAAAGCATAGCAAATCTGATCTCTTCGTAAAACATATGAAGAGAGTTAGGCAAACAGATTGAAGCATTGCAGTGGTTTGCAATTACTGCAAAAAAGTATGTAAGTGGCACAAATCTTGAGGATATAGCCCTTATCGAAAGCATATAACGAGCAAACATCCAGAAGCAAATGCCAGATCGAGTTCACAAACACAAATTCCCAGGTACGCTACCCCTAACCAACAATTATTTCGTTATAGTGATGAACATAATAGAGAAGAATTAGCTAGAATGGTGGCAGTAGAACATTTATCATTTGGTTTTTGTGAAAATGTTGGTTTTATTAATTATTGTCAACGAACATTAAATCCTACTGCATGTCGTGTTTCTAGAGCCATGCTCACATAAACACTTGAAAAGATTTATGACAAAGTAAAAAGAAAAAAGAAAAAAGAAAAATGGAAAAATATTTTGCAAAATATAACGGTCATGTTTAAATATATGCCAACATATGGAGTGACCATTGGCAATCGCATTCATACTTGGGTGTCATTTGCCATTATATGGATAATGCATGGACTATCTAGAAAAGAATTCTTGCATTTAGAGTTTTTAATGAAGAACACACTACTCATAACATTTTTAGACAACTTTGAATTATTTTTGCAGAGTATAAAATTGAAAACAAATTTTTTGCAATTGGTTTTGATAATGTTTCTAGCAATACAGCTACTATTCCTACTTTACTTGATTTATGCAAACCTTATCTTTGTGGTAAATTTTTCATCAAAGATGTGCATGTCATGTTTTAAATTTACGTGTTTAAAAAGGATTACACACTCTTAAGTAGTTTATTCAACCTATTAACATTTCCCTAAATTATTTGTGGAGACATCCTTCTACAATGAAAGCATGGACAACATATTGTAAACAAAATGGTAGGCGTGTCGTTAGATTTCCTCGTGATGTTCCAACACTTTGGAATTCTACTTATAAATTGCTTGCTAGAAGTTATGATTATATGGATTTATTAGTTTCTTTTATTCAATTTCATGTTAGTCTCATTAATCTTTATCAAAGTCATTAGGATGCTTGTTACAAAGTTTTTAATTTGTTAAAAGTCTTTTATAATGTTACTAACAATTTATCTGGTATTTATTTTCGTACAACTCATTCATTTATTATTGAGAGTCTTAATATTACTGGTGTCTTTTCTCAATGTGAATCCAACCTAGAATTACTGGAACCCGTTAATGCTATGAAGTAAAAATTGTTAGAATATTATAAGGAGTTTCCAATTATTTATTTGATTGCCATGTGTTTTGATCCACATTGTAGATTAGAAAGTTTGTCTGATTATCTAACTGCTTATTATTATGAACAAGGTTTTAAAATAGAATGTGATGTTGATGCGTGTTGTGATAGAGTTAAGAAATTATTGTATGAGTTATATGATGAATATGTTGGAGTTTATGAACCCTCACTGAATTTAGATGTTACACAAACACAAAATGTATCTCAGTCCCCATCATCTTTCGAATTTATGAGTTTATGGTATAATCTATTATCCAAAAAAAACCAAAAAATTACGAGGTTCTTCTTCATCAGGCTCCAACACGTATTCTGAATTTGAATCTTATCTTAGTACCTCTTTTGAGTTTATAGAAGAAACGAAAGATAAAAAATTTGAGATCCTATAGTGGTGGAAAGAGTATGAAAAGTACTTTCTAATCATGACTATAATAGCCAAAAATATTTTTTCAACACCAGTTTCTACGGCGGCGGTGGAACACGAGTTTAGTGCCGGAGGGAATATTCTAGATCCAAAACGTTCGTGCTTGAGTCCGAAATCACTATAGATGCAAGTTTGTGTAAATGACTAGACCAAGGCATAATGCCAACAACAAGAAATCGAGCAAGCGAAACCATATGATTTCTTCAAAGATGACAAACCTGAAAGTGGAGCAGCGGAATAGCGAAATAGCGGATGTTGATCATGACAACAATCAATCCACCTCATCACCAAACCTGCAATAAAAAGTAAGAGAACTACGTGGCATTTGATTCCTCTAAACCCCAAGAGGATACGTAAGCAACTTAATTGTGGTAAAAATTAAGTGCAAGACTAATAATTTTACATTTTTTTTTTAGTTTTGTTTTAATTTAATTTTTTAATTTGTCATTTATTTATTTTATGTTATTTTTGGGTGACTAAAATACCCAATGAAATGTAATTTGTAATTTGTCATTTTTTTTTTAGTTTTATTTTAATTTAATTTTGCAATTTTTCATTTATTTATTTTATTTTATTTTTGTGTGACCCAACCCAATGAATTTTATTTTGTAATTTGTCATTTATTTATTTTATTTTATTTATAATTTTACATGTCTAATTTTTTTTTTTAATAAATAAGAAAGAAAGGAGAAAAAAAAAAAAAAAAAAAGCAGTTCAGAACCGCCGAAACTGTCGGTTCTGAATAGGAACTGAAACCGAAATCGACGTCAGGTACCTCGTAAGTCGGTCTCTTAAAGCCAAAATGAAAGTCAACTTGTATTAAGTTTTCCTTATTTTGTTATCTTTCAATAGAGTCTATTTTTGCGCCCCCCACCACATGGGGGGTGCACATTACCGCATTCTAAAAAACATGACATGTGTCAATTGGGGAGTAAAATTATCTAAAAAGATAAATGGTTTGGATAAATTTACCCTCTCCATGGATACATGTCATGTTTTTAGAAGGGGGTGAGCAAAAGTAAACTCCTTTTAATATCACAACCTCTTAACCCATGTCTGATATCGTCATGCAGTCCGAATGTGTTTGAGATTGGGCTTAAGAATTGGGCTTTTTTTTACTTTGATTTAACTTGGGCCTTTGACTTATGTCAACTTGTGATCCACCAATGGCTTGATTTGGACTCCTCTTGGACTTTTGATTTGGGCCCGAATTTTCCAATATTCATACAATAGAAATAAGTACACATGAAATTGATTATTTTTCAAGTTCCATGTTATTTCACCTGAAACACAAAAATAACTCTAATTAAACCAAAATAAATAAGTCAAGTAGATAACAGATTCAAATTAAGTGATATAAATATGATATAAAATATGCCCATCAATTAACCTGAACTCGCCCCTCATATGCGAGATCAAATGGCTTGGCACGTTACCCGGGGGGAGGGGGGGGAGGGAATAACTCTAATTAAACCAAAATAAATAAGTCAAGTAGATAACATATTCAAATTAAGTGATATAAATATGATATAAAATATGCCCATCAATTAACCTGAACATACCACTCATATACGAGACCAAATGGCTTGGCACGTTACCCAAACAAAAACACGTACTCAAACAACAAATTTGGGGTGGGGGGGTGTTCGACTTAGGACTCCCTTTTGGAAAGATCAAAGCTCTGATACTATGTTAGTAACCAACAGATCCAAAAACTTAAACCAATAGAAAATAACTCAACAATATGATTTAGTGCTTATTTGGTTGGGCTTTCTATTGCCACAAAAGTTCTATACATCTCTAATTGAGTTTTTTAGAGTTGTTTGGTTAGACTTTTGAGATTGTCTATTTTACTTTTAGTAGAGGCTAATAAAGTTTAAACTTCTACTGTGTAAAAACTTACAGCGATGAGCATCTTCAAAATAGTCATTTGAAAAAAAATAAAAAATAAAAAAATAAAAAAATAAAAAAAATTTTCTACCAACCAAACGATCATAATTTTTTTTTCTTCAAAAGTACTATTTCTAATAGACCTTTTACAAACGGAGGTTTTTCAAAAGCCTAACCAAACAGGCTCTTAAATCTTCTAACATAACCCAATACAAATACTACATTATTTCCTGACATAATTCCCTTTATATATATATATATATATATAATATATTACTAATAGGATACACAATTTCAAAATTCTGTATGTGAATATATTATATAAGTAAACAAAATGGGGCAGCCAACAAAAAATGAAGGACTTAAATATTCGGTAAGCAAGCTCTTCCCGGAAATTCATCCAGTTTCCGATAAGCATTCTGGCGAGCATCAGCAGAAATGCACAAAATGAATCACCTAAGATGAAGAGCAGACACTAGGATGAGAATGTGCTTTCATCATCTGGGGATCCGTAATGTAGCCTTCCGACGAATGCAGGAAAAGCTGGCGGAAGGGTGGTTACATTTACTGGCATAGGGCGGACCGAACTGTATATAGTTCTCTCGTTGATCTTTCCTACGTCCTTGCAAACCTGATCAAGGATGGAAAGAAAATCCTTTACCACCATGAAAATCCGGAATGGATGAGCTTCTTCCTTCACAGAGTTCCCATGGAAATACTCTGTTATTTCCTTCACCTTAGAAAGAGTAACACTCTCTTGGGATTGGATGCTAATGATCTCTTGTTCTGCTTTCTTCAAGAAGGAATTCATTGATTCGGAGAATCTTCTGCTGCTGTCCTTCATCGCAGTTTCTTCATTTAATTTCACCACTTCCATAATCTTTGTAACTCCTGCAGTGAGTTTCACAACTTCACCGCTGAGCACATCTGAATCCATTGCAGCAGCTTTTTTCACACAGGTGAGCTCCCCACTCAGACCTGAAACAACCTGCAGGCCAAGCTTCCTGAATTGAACATCATCCTGCAAAGCAGACTGCTCAGTTTTCTCAGCTTTTAGATTCTGATTGGCTCCAGAAAGACGAGAACCTTCAGCTCTGATGATTTCCTGTACAACGAAATGCAAGAGAGTGGTTTTCCCATCGGTGCCCTTGACGTCAACAAGCTTTAACAGTGTATCAAGCTTGAAGGCTTGGGCATCGCCACGATTAGTGCCAACATTCATGCGGTTCCCAGTTTTCAGGACTGCTTCTAAAAGCTTCAGGAACATTCTACTTTTCCTTAATTCTTCACAAGATGCCTGCCAAAGAGAAAGTGGTGTATAAGCAGCTGGAAAAAGAATGTTAATGGCGTGCAAAATTCTAAGTGTATCATTTCAAAAAATTAAGTAATGATTTTGTTGGGAGATTGAACTAGCAGGTACAGAGTTGATGATGCAGCTTAAAATCTCAACTTATATTGAAAAAAGAATTAAAATCAGTCAAAAACACATATTTATTCAATACAAGTGTATAACACTAATGTCTATAGTACTTTGCCTGCCTTCAATGTGACTCCATCACCTAAGAGTTACCACTTCAACGGAGCAATGGTAACTGATACTCAATAGTTTAAATTATCATGAACCAAACTTGAGAAACTTGAAATTCTAGATGCAGAAGCCCATGCTATGGCTGTCAATTCAATTAATAATGGATAAAACTAAGCTATAGTCAAATTACTGTGTCGGCAAGCATGAGAGAGAGAGAGATTAATTTACCTCTAAAGTTTCGAAAGACCTTTTAAGGTACTCAACTTCTGAGTCAAAGTTGGCAATATAAAGCATTGCATCTACTCTCTTAAATGCAAAAGGTATGTCAAGCACTGCCTTGAGAAATTTCTCAGCAGGCCCCAACTTAAATGGCGATTCATCTTTGAACTCTTTTATCTTGCACTCTTCTTCTTTTGTTGGAGCCATCTTTAATAAACTTTCCAGCAGCTCTGTCCCCAGAGTATCTGAATTGCCTGTTGAGGAGCATGGAAAATACAAACATTGTAAGGGAACGAGTAACCCCTTCGTTATTGATCATATTAAACCAAATCGTTGGTGAGTGAAAAGAGATTTCAAGCACAGCAGGCAATATTTTAGTGGTTTAGTGGGTACCAGCTAATTTAGTTGGTGCCTGGTGGTAAGATCTATTTGCAGCCATGTAATAGGTCTTGGAATGTGGATTGTTTTCATCTTAATTTTAACTACATATCATTAAAAAAAATAAAAATAAAAACTTGAAAGAAACTTGGAGGTCCAGAAAAATAATTATTAAAAAAAAAAAAAAAAAAAAGTCAATACGAAAGGCATAATGACAAAGACAGTAGACCCATCAAGGAAATGGAGGAAAACTTTCAGTTTCTTGTCATCATGAAACAATCCACTTCTTTATATGTAATCACAACAGAAATCATTTTTGTTGCAAAGCACACTGTTAATAGGGGTTATGTGACATTTGTGCATTCAAAATAAGAGCAGCAATTACATTATTTTGGAGCATCCTTAGCAGCTTTAAGAACCTTAAAGCTGTAAAGCTTATGTGGACGTGTACGTGTGTACACATGCAGAGTAAGAACTCCTTTGGTGTTCCAGAGGAATTATACGACTATGTTGGACTGTGAAAAAGCATAATTGCTTCTGACTGAGGTTAAGGTATTCGAT
This sequence comes from Acer negundo, assembly GCA_035582765.1. Classification (NCBI taxonomy): domain Eukaryota; kingdom Viridiplantae; phylum Streptophyta; class Magnoliopsida; order Sapindales; family Sapindaceae; genus Acer; species Acer negundo. Next base: position 22,750,303 of record CM069233.1, read on the forward strand.
TATGTTGGTAATCACGATTAATTTATTTTTGCTACTCTGAGAAACAGTATACCTGAACAGAGGCTAGACTAGCTAGTTGCATATCATATTCATCATATTTAACAAATTAATTTTTCTTGCTTCAGTGTTCTTAAGTGAATATGTGAAAGATTTTTGAGAGGTATACTGCTCTATATGTGATGTTCTAAAGGCTAATGCACGAACTTGAAGTGAAAGAGTTTTCACCCATGCCAATCACTTACTTACCAGTCTCAAGTAGAAACCATGTTGAAGACGTAAATTGACATAATAAGATAGTAATTCAAATAGGAGATGATGATTGTTTCTTATGAAAAACTCTTATTCAGAGCCACCATCATACTCATTATCAGGTTCCAACATTCAAGAATAATTCGGCTTCGAGCACAAACAAAAATCCATAAAGAATCAAGGACTTACCATTTCCATTTTGTTATCTAGTCAGAAACTAAGATTTTTAACGCCTCCATTATAAAATTAGAATTGTTATTGCTATTTAAAGAGAGAAATCATTTCAATCATCTTTCCAAAACAAACTGTTGACGGACCCAATTTTTTCCATTCTATTCTAAATGTGGGTTCAAATTTGAACAAATTTCAATGTTCAAATCAAACTTGTTTAGACACAAAGACAATATCTGAAAATAGACACCCGAAAATGAGTATTGATTGAATAAAGCAAACAATCAATAATGTGGCAATGCATGGAATAATATCACAGGCACTTTATGCTTTAAACAAAAGTCACTAACTTTACCTTCCAAAAGAGCTTCACATACTTCATCAATGGTCACATTGAGTGCCCTCAACAGAATCGCAATATTTTGTGACTTTTTCGGATCAAGCACCCGATTCTCCTGATTCGAAGATGGAATAATCTGTCTCCAGCCATTATCTTTGGGATTCAAATTTGAATTATTCACCATAAACAGTGTTTCAATCATTTCCTCATTCAACCTGCAACCAATAAAAACACTCTGCAAATTCACAAAACTAAAAACCCACAAGAAACTAATCATCAAAAACATTTTACGACCCACAAGAAAGTAATTCAATTCTAACTCAAGAAATTAGTTAAAAGGAAACTTGAGTAGCACACAAAAAGCAAAAAGGGTGATCGATATCTCACTGAAAAGAGCTTGATTTGAGCTGATCCCACACCATAGCCCGATCTGAACTTGCTCTAACTTTGTCCCAATGCAAAGGCTTCAATTTCGGCTTCAGTGCCGTCACCTCACTCTTTTCTACACTCTCATTCTTCATCAATTGCTCGTTACCAAACCCGGGTCTCAAATTCTGTACAACAACCGGTCTTGAAGGTGCCAAGAGAATCGGAATCCCCGAACTGGGCTTGGCGACCCCTGGTTCCTCCCAAAACCGCGGTGGGGGAGGAGGCGGAGGAGGTGGCGGTGGCAGCTTTATCGAAACCAATGGCTTAGAATCACTGTCAGTTGTCGTTGGCAATGGCAACTGCCTATTCTGAGCCGCAAAATTCAAAACTGCATCAGGTGAATTCGCTGAATCACTTTTTGACGATACAGACGATGAAATGCTTTTAGGGCTCAAATTTCGAACCGGAGAATGACAAGAACTGGAAATGGAATTCAAAGGCGAATTAGAGTTCGTATACGGGTACGAAGCAGTTCTTGAATTGAAGCTTCTACTCCCGAAATTTTCCCTCCTCGAGCTGGACCCGATACGTGCCGGACCCAGACTCGGACTTTCTCTACGACCCGAGGACCCTCTCGGCGAAAAGAACTCTTCATCTTCATCTTCTTCACTGTCGCCGGCAGTTTCGAATTTGGTTTCTTCTCTGCTGAAACACATTTCCCCGCTAGTGAAACAGGAATTGTTTTTCGGTAGCGGCGGCAGCGGCTTCAGCTCCGGCGAACCCAGTTTCTGATAAGCGGTGGGGGAAGTGGAAACGCCTATTTTGACGCCGACAGTGGTTGCATTTGCAGTGGGTGCGGTTTCTTGCGAGGAGCGAGAGTTCACGAGAGTACCCAGATAGAGAAACTCAGAGGAGGTGCTTGGTGGGTTCGACGACGAGATGCTGCGTTGGGCAGCTTTGCGGTTGCCATCCGACGGAGGCAAATTTGGCGGGAAAAGACGCTGGCTGTCCGATCTTGACGACGTTTTCCCGGAGGAGCCGCGACGGCGGCGGAAGTAGAAGAGGATGGCGAGGATGGCAGTGAGGGCCGCGGCAAAGAGGAGGGAGAGGGAGACGGAGAGGAGGATGACATGGCGGTGGGCGGCGACGTCGGAGGAGGAGCGTCGGTTGGGGAAGAGAAGGGAGGAGATGTTGGCGGGAAAAGTGGAGAGGATGGAAGGCGGAGGCGGTGGCGGAGGAGGGGCCTGGTAGGAGGGGAAGAAAGGCCTTTGTGCGGTGTTAGGTGGGGTTGTGGAGAAAGGGTATTTTGGTAATTGCTGCTGGCGGTGGTGGTTTTTATGTGGTGGTTGTGGAGAAGGAGATTGAGAAGGAGGTTCGGTTGGCGTGATGGCGTTGGTTACTGGGAAAAACGGTTGATGGAGGAGGTGGCGCCGCTGCTGCTGATTACCGGCAGCGACGGTGGTGGAGAGAAGGGTGAACAGTAACAATATGGTGGCCATTTTTTGAACCCAAAAGGTTAAAAAGTTAAAAACAAAAAGCCCCGAGTGTCGGAGCAGTTTCAGTGTTGGAGCCTGGAGGAGCCAATGAGTGTAATAAGAAAAAGAAAACAAGTTGAGACTTGAGACCAACCAAAGCAAGAGAATGAAGTCTCAACTTCCAAGCTGCTTTTCTTTCCTTTTTTCTGTTACATGGTGGTGGTGGTGGTGGTGGTGGTGGTTGTTGTGAGACTGGTAGTTCAGACTGGAACAGCACAAAGCGTCATCAACAAATTAATGAACCACTTCAAAAATGAATTTTCTTCATTTTCTCACAGGAGCCTGGCGACAGCGGTGGTGTTGGTGTTGGTGGTGGTGGTGGTGGTGGTGGTGGGTTAAACAACAACAAGATGTTCAAATTCAAGATGATGTGATGTTGTTAATCATGATTCATGAATGTCGGTTGAAGTCGCAGAAGAGCACAACAGACTAGAGAGAAAAGAGAAAGGTTAAAAAGGTCAATCAGATAAGAAATCTTACAGAGAAGAAGAGGTTAATAATCTCTGACACACGGAGACAGACAGACAGACATCTTCATTATTGGGATTTGAATTTTGTTTTTTTCTTTTGCTAATTGCTACAATCAAGCCAGTAAAAGTAAATACAGGTAAAAATATGGGTTCCAAACTGTTTGAAATTCTGAAAATATTCTCCGTATTCTTAAAATATCGAGATTTTCAATGATAAATTGGATATTATATTTTGGTATTATGATATTAACATTTTTTGTTTAAAACGTGTTATTATATTTACTTCATTGTTCGATATCATTGATTGAATCAGGCAAGTTTGAAAGCTTTCTTTCCATGACCGTGTTTTTATATATAGGGGGAATTGCCTTTTAGTCCCCGTAGTTTGTCTTAATCTATATTTAGTCCACGATTTTTTAAAATTATAATTTTTAATCCTTCTGTGACAGAATCCATCAAAAAAACAGATTCTCCATGTCAGTATGATTAAATGACAAAAATACCCCTGAAGGTTGCTGATAATATTAAAAAGACCATTTTACCCTTAATTAAAAATTAAAAAACTAAAAATTAAAAACATATTTAATAAATAAAAAATGGTGGGGATTAATTTATTTAAAAAATAAAAAAATTATTTTAAAAAAATGAGAAAAAAATTTCTATCAAACAAAAAAAAAAAAAAAAAAAAAAACCCAACACTAAATCATCATCATCCCACATAAAAATCTGGCGACCATCACCGGCATCCCATTTACAAAGCAACCAAGTCATCAGCATAACAATTGGAACAACATGTAGAGGTAAAATCCCATTAATAAAGCTGACAGTAACGAATTATGGGACCAGCGAACCAATTTGTTGATAATAATATTACACAAATTATTGACAAAAAGCGAAATGATCGAAAGATTAAACAGTTAAAGACAAGGATTGCAAATGGAAATGAATGCTGGGGATATTTCTCTTCCAAATTCTGTAAACATGATAATGAAAACCATTTCTATATGAAACAAAAGAGAAGCTTTAATTAACAAATAAACTTACTATTAAAATAGCAAAAGAATCAGAGAGAATAACATCTCAATCTACCAACACATGCACATAACCTATCGGATTCAGCTTTTTGAACTCTACAAAACCTAACTTCAAAAATAAAATAAAAAAATCAAACCCATATCAAGTTTCAACCATCTGGGTAATATAATCATTATTAAAGAAAAAATCAGAAAATCAAAAATTAAAACAGCAAGCTTCATGAATTAATGAACCAAATGGGTTCGATAACTCCTCTGCAATTAACTAACCTAATAATTGATTAAGAAATTAAAAAAAAAAAACAAAAAACAAAAAACAAAAAACAAAAAAAAGTTGAGTGCCCAGACGATCTTTCATCTGAGGCCACTCTCAAATCTGGGTCGCCACGAAGAGGAAGACCACAACGCCGTGAAGAGGAGGGCCGTGTCAGCTCGAAGTGGGAGAATCGAAGACGCCGGCGGCCATCAGACGGGAACCACCCCCATTCCGGTGGCCAAACAAAACCTATCTGATATTGGGTTTGATAGATGAGGAGAGAGAGAGATGGTATTTTTTTTTTGTTTGATTTGGTATTGGGTTTGTAATCTCAAAAATTTGAGAAGAAGATCCGGATGAAGTTGAGAGTGGATGATGAGATGGGTTAATTTTTTTTTTTTTTTTTTTTCGTTTTGTTTTTTTTTGTTTTTTTTGGTTTTTTTGTGTTGTTGATTGCTAGATTGCCGGACAAAGAGAAGATGATAATTTTTTTTATTATATATATATTTTAATTTTTGTGTTGTTGATGGTTGCTAGATTGATTAAAAAAAAAAATTTTAATTTGAATTTTTATTTTTAATTTCTGTTATTTTAAAAATAAATATTTAGTAAGATTAATTTTTTAAATATTTAGTAAAATGACGTGGCATGATCTCCTCCACTCATTTTTTTATTTAATATATTATTAATTATACATATCAAATTACCTTTATAGCCTTCAGCCATAATTACCCTTCATGTCCCCACTGATGAATTTACCTATTTACCCTCGTTGACCCTCGTTGATTTGACGGAACCCTAACGGAATAGGACGGTAGGGACTACAATCCATATTGTCAGAATAATGATGGACTGAAAATTACAATACCAAAAAACCGTGGACTAAACGCAGATTAAGGCAAACTATAAGGACTAAAATATGATTTTCCCTTATATATATACGATCTCGTTTCTATCAGGGCATCTTTATATAATTTTATCAGGATATTGAATGTGAGCCACTCATTTATAAAAGTTATTTGACATGTGTATACATACCAAGTCAAAGTATGTAAAACGAATGACTCACATTCAATGTCCTTATATAATTCTATCAAGGCATCCTCATATGAAAATTTATATATATATATATATATATATATATATACGGTCCCATTCCTATTAGGGCATCCTTATATAACTTTATCAGGATATTGAATGTGAGCCACTTATTTATAAAAATGATTTGACAATTGCATACATACCAAGTCAAAGTATATAAAACGAGTGGCTCACATTCAATGTCCTTATATAATTCTATCAAAGTATCCTCATAGGAAAATTTCCGTATATATATACACAGATATTTTATTATCAATTATGTTGATGGAAAATTATCACTGGGGTGAATCTCCAAATAACAACTTTAAGGACCAAGATCGGGATAGATCCCGGTTGGAGGGGTATCACGTAGTTCGATACCAACAAGAATTCTGTCAAACCAAACTAAAAAATCATACAAGAAAAGATTAACATGTATGATTTTATTGATAAAAACATGGAGACAACTGATGAAATTAAGGTTATGGTGATCTATGGCGGTATTCAATGTTTCTGTTAGGTGATGGAGATGGCGTGCTTGTGTATGTCGATAAGTAGAAAAAAATACGAGTATAGGGTTTGGGGAGGCGAATTTTTTCTCCTTTTCTCTGATGAATGTAGCGTTGTATATATAGGTCCCGTTGGCTGCCATGCACTCCTATAATTTCGGTTTAGGGTTTTGGTTATCACTGGACCTCCCTTTGGAGACAATCTCGTAGGAGCTTTAATTATCTGAATCAAGTGATTCCTTTTGGAGAGGATTCTAATATAAGTGGACTCCTTATTCGAATGGAATTCTTAAGTGGTGGGAAGGAGTCTACCTTTTTATCGAGAGATGAACGACCGCGTTTCATTCCCTTAGCTTTGGAGTTTCAAGACTTGTCTGTCTGAATATATAGATATATAATTATGTGAGTATTTCTTATGGTTATCTGGCAAGAGAATCCCAAGAGGTATTTGGGTTCATCTGGGTTCTCGTGTACCTCGCATCTTTCTAGTTTAATGCTTTCTTGGTTAGGTAATTGGTCGGCGGGGTATCCTGATATCGGTTGTTCTTGCAGCGAGGTACCCGGTTGGATGTAAAAGCGGGGTACTTAGCTGGATGTAAAAGCGGGATACTTTAGCTGATGTTATATCTGGATGTCTGTCTGATGCGGCAGCGGGGTACCCTGCTGAAATAGTAGTCGGGTATCCTGTCGATCTAATAACGGGATACCTGTCTGATGTAGTAGCAGGGTAACCCATTGAGCTCCGTGATAGGATTCTGATTAGAACTCTGCGTTGGAACATTTTAAGGGTTATCAGGATCACTAGGCTTTGCTGGTGTTAGTCCGAGGGAGGAGGTAGGTATCCAGATTTAATCCAGTATTCTTCTTTCTATAAGTACTTAGATGGTATCTCAGCATGTGTTTCTTCCTTGTATCCGAGTGAAAAATTCTTCTTTGGTCCTTTGCCAATTTTGGTGGTTAACAGAAGTCCCTCATGACTTGAACATCGCTGTCTTGTCGGGGTTAGAGTCAGGATTCTATTTTTACTTGAAGGATTTTCCACCTCGTCTGTCAGCTGTCTGGTTAGGTTTTATAGATCCCTCCTAGATACACTGGTAATCATTTGTTTTAGCCACCTGTCAGATGGTGATAGGTTTGTGGATTTCAAAAATGAGCCATTTTGGCACGATTAATGCAAAACCGCCATTGACACGTTTTCTAAGCAAGTTGTCGGTCATCAAATCCTTATCAATTCCGGTTTCCTAGCACGTTACCGGTTATGAACTCCTCATTAATTCCAGTTTCCTTGTGCGTAACTGACTGTTTCTGTCTATAAGTAACCTAGAATTCCTGCTATCTTTCCTCATTACTTTCAAAATTCAAAAGCAGAGAAAACCCTAGCCTTTCCTTTCTTTCCTCTTCTTATCAGCGATCTTTCAAGCTTTCTTTTTCCTTTTTCAATGTCGTCTCCTTTAAAACTTCCAACTCCTTCCTCAGGTCTTCTTCCCACTTCCTCTGAACCTCGTCCAAATTTGCCTCATTCACTCGATAGTCTCGATGATCTTCTTGAGGGGGGACCAGAGGCGGGTTCTTTGTTCCTAATGGGGAAAAAGAGAGGTCGAGGCGAGGTGGATGATTCTGACGATGAACAAATGCCGCTGCGCCGTCATTCTATAAGGAACCCAAGAATCGAGTTGGGTTTCCATAATAGGTCAGAGGACTCGGTCCAACTCACCGACGAAGAAGATATCGAGATCGTTGGCGAGGTAGAGGAGGCTGGTGATGCGCCAGTCGTTACCTTGACCAGGGTGCATACCGGTTCTTTCGCCTCTTTTCATGATAGGCGTATCATTCCCGATTCTATGTGTACGATGGAAACCCTAGCTAAGCTACGGGAGGAGTATCGAATCCTGGATGACATCGATCCCTCCCTTCCTCATCAGGGATATGACATCTACACCCCGCCGCGAGATGTCCTTCTCATCCATAAATCAGCTTTTGAATAAGGAGTCCAGCTCCCTCTCCATCCTACCCTTCGTCAGGCTTGGTCTCCCTAGAACTGACACCCCTCCAAATCTCGTCGGGTTTCTGGAAGCATCTGACGGGCTTCTTAGTGCTCTAGAAGGAGTAATGTGTGAGAGACAACATAGACAAGGAGCCAGGCTTTGACGAGCTCCGCTACTTATTCCAGATAGTGAACTTAGTACCACGGGGTCAGTTCTATTTGAAGGCTTCCAATGAGATGAAGTTCATCGTTCCTGGTGCGAATGTGAAAAATGCTCCACCATGGAAGGAAGAGTGGTTCATTGTAAATGGAGAATGAGGGAATACGACCTACATTAGGGGATTTGAGTACCCCGTCCCAACCTAGTTCACGGCTAAAGACAAATGGGCGTAGGGGGTGCTTTCTCCAGAATCCTAGGATATCGTGGGAAAGATTTTAAAGAAGGGGTACATCAATGCACAATATCCTACTCTGGAGCCATTCGAAGGAGCCCGGTTGGAGAAGTCTTTGAGGATCTCCTTCGCGCTTCCAGGTATAAAAATTCCATCTGTCTTCTTTGTTTATGTATGTGAATTTTTTTTACTATCCCTTTCTTACTATGTTATCTTCTTTTTAATAGTCTCTGCTACCCCGCTGGTGACCAATTCTCCTACTTCATCTGGGACATGGACATGAGGTGTGGATTTGCCTCATTCTACTTCTCATGTTCTATCTCTTCCTCCTTCTCCCTCCAATACTGCCCAGGCCACAACTACTAATCCTGACGCGGTCCTTATCCTTCCTTCTACTTTGGCTAAAACTCCTGCCAAGATCCCTTCACCTCTTCCTACTCCTGTGGGAATGCTTGTTAGGACTCCTGCTCGTCCCTCTACTCGTGCCCCGGGACGTCAATCCATAAGGTCAATGCTAGCTCGAGCTGCCAAAGCTCGGGGCTCGTCAGAACAATCTCTAAGGAAGACTAGAAAGGTTGCTGCTCCTCTTGCTGTGGGCACTCTTCCTAATCCTCCTAATCCTCCTCTAGCAGTATTGCCTTCTAGGGAGCAGCCTGGAATATCAGAGAAGGAAGCTACTCATGTCTCTTATCCCACCGCTAATGTTCTTTCGGGATCGGGGTCAGGAGGTGCTACCCACAACGAGGTGGTATCCCGGTTCAGAGCATCCTGCCCTAGAGGGAGCTTAATGAACATGGCGAAGCTTTCTACTGAAATTTCGGCAGCCAAAGAGGCTTTTGTATTAGCTGAGGTAGCATTCTACTTTTCCTCTTGTTACTTTCCTTTCTTTTCTATAGGTACTGACTCTTCTTCCTCTCGTAGGGTTTTAAATTTGCTATGGCCATAGAGAAACAGCCACTGACTCTGAAGGAAGCCTACATAGGGCTTCAGGCCAAGCTGGAGGATACCTAGCAGAAGCTGGCTCAAGCCCAGCAGAGCATGGCCCTTCTACTTCAGGCTACTAAAGCATCTGAAGATGTTAGGCAAGCTACCATGGTGGATGCCCAACGCTATCTACGCAGCCTGGATATCGAGACAGTCCGGTCCCTACGTCAACGTGAGGAGAGAGAATACCTGAAGAGGGAGAAGAGGCTGCTGCAGGATGAAAACTGTCTTTTAAGGGAGACAGTGCAGAACTTGGAGGCCTAGGAATGTCCTTCCTTTGAAGATTGGTATTTCACTACTTGTTATGAGGTGGCCACGGCTTTGCCTCCTCCATTTGATCTTCAGGCGGCCTTGAACTAAGATCGAGAACAAATCATGGCTAAGGCTGCCCAGCTTGCGAGTGATCAGACTGTCTCTCCCTCTACTCAGGATGGACAAACACAGGACCCCGTGCCTTCTTTAAAGGTTATTCTAGTAGAGGAGGAAGAAGAAGATGCAGCTGGAACCGAGGTTCTAAAAGTTGAGGCGGACAAGAGTAGTTTGGCAGCCGAGGGAGAGGAAAATGCTTTAACTGGATCGGTGGTTCCGGTAGTCGTGGAGACCCAGCCTGATATTGCAGCTGAGGTGTCAAGGGAATGAGCAGCCAATCAGGGAGAAAACTTGGAGGAGGAGGAAAACGCCAGACTTGTCTTTCATGTATTATTATTATTATTATTTTGTAGCCTTAAAAAGGGAGTTAGGCACCCCATCAGTCCAATAAAATATTTTTATTTGTTGAAACAAATTATATCTTGCTTGCACTTCTGATTTAGAAAGAGATTAACTTAGAAAAATCTGGACTTAGGAAAAATCTTGACTTAGGAGAAATCCTGACGCTTTCGTATTTGTAAACGAATGGAACTAAATTTGGAGACCTGCTCTTTGATCGGGATACTTGATAGCCATATAAAAATCTTGTACCTTGTCGTTGTAAACACCAACAGGATCTAGCAAGCGAACACGTCCTTTTCTTTAGTGGGTTTTTAATGAGTATGTAACAGTTTGAGGTTCTGGATGTCCTGATTGATAATCAAACCTACTTCAGCTATAAGTGTCTTTGGAAGAAGCAAGCCATCAGGTATCTTAGTAAAGTATCTTGTTTCTTCTGAGATTCTGTCCTGATAGGCAATTTAGATTACTTTAGCATCAGGCTTCTCGGAGGTTGGTATATCCCGACCGAGGTAGCTTGTAAGTCCTAATGTTATTTCTTCTTGGAGAGACGGAGAAGTAAGAAACCGGGTATCCCGATCCTTCTGATGGTCTGTCCTAGTAGGCAACTTAGGCCACTTTAGCACCAGGCTTCCTGGCCGAGGGTATACCCCGGCCAAGGCAGCAGGAGCGACTTGAGGCTATTTCCTGGTCTTAAGGATGTGGCGGGCAACTAAGGCCGCGAGTCCGGATCCTTAGTATGGTGTATCAGATCCTTCTTGGAAGAAGGTATACCTCGATCAAGGCAGTAAAAGCGCCCTAAGGCTATTTCTTGGTCTTGAGGACACGGCGGGCAACTAAGGCCATGAGTCCGGGTCCTTAGTCTGATATATCATAATCTTCTTGGAGGAGGTTATTCCCTGACCAAGGCAGCAGGAGCGCCATAAGGCTATTTTCTGGTCTTGAGGCGATTCAGTAATGGCGAAAATTATCAGTCCTGGTGGGCAACTTATGCCACTTTAGCACCAGGCTTCTTGGAGGAAGGTATACCCCGACCAAGGCAGTAGGAGCGCCATAAGGCTATTTCCTGGTCTTGAGGCGATTCAGTCATGGAAAAAATTATCAGTCCTGGTAGGCAACTTAGGCCACTTCAGCGGTCCAAGCAAAAATATCGCTGTATTCTATGAGGTGCTTTATCAAGTCCTACTTGACTTCGGGATTCAACCCCCCTCCGACTTTCACCACCTTAGTGAGATCTTCTCCCCTTATGGGTATTTCTTCTAATTGATCCGCGGGACGACCACTGGTCCAACCCTGCTCTTCATCCTCTTGCTCTTCTATGATTATGTCTGGTACCTCTCCTTCTTCCATGTCATAATGACATTGTTCCGATGTATCTGGGTTTACTTTACTAGCCACGTGTGTGCATTGTCTGGCAAGCACAGTGGGATTGGTGGATACCGCATAGCAATTGCGCATTGCCTGTTGGTCCCCTCTGACTTCTCCCACTTCTGTTCCCATTTGAAACTTTAAGACGTTGAAGCATTTTGCAGCTCGCAAATGCGGAAATGCTTCAGCTGAAAAATACTAGGATGAGAAATAGGAAAAATAGGGAAAATGGGGGACGGGGTGGGGAGCGAACCACCCCCCAAACACCTTTATCCATAGTTCCCCCTGTAGGGAAAAATAAACAAATAAAAGTGTTACACGCAGCGGAAGCGATACTAAAGACGATTTAGTGACTTTTAAAATTTTTCCTTTATGAACCTTAAACCCTTTTAATCAATAAACATGCATATATATCAACAAAAGTAAATTACCTCTTGTCGCGTGATCCGATTGACTTACGTCGATGGTAATCCGCAAGACCTTCAATCCGAGCACGAACGTGGATCACCTAGGAGCGTGGTCTCCCTTTCCTTTGAATTGCAAACCTGTGAATGGACCAAACAAATACTTTCTTTTCTTTGTTAGTCACAAAACAATCAAAAGAATGTCAAAATTATTCCGGTCACTTTTGAGTTCACAATCTTATGATCGAAACTCGCGTGAAATGAAGTCCTCTATCGATTAACAAATGAATATCACCAAACTATCGAGGATAGACTATGCGATATAATCGTACTCATTGATAACTCAAATGATATCACTTGCAACCATAAGTCCATCATTTATCTCAGGATTAAGATAGACTCTCCGATTGTCCTGATAATGAAAAGACTATTATCTATTGACGGTTCTAGATAAAGCTTTTCATTGTGATCCAGTTCAATGCACCCAGTGCACTAGATCCTTTTGCTCGAAGACACTCCGATGATTTTAGACTCATCATATCTCATTTGATCCCACTCAAATGCTAGCAAAAGAATTCTACAACTTTAACAAGATAAAGGTGCCCAACCTTTAACTTAAGTTGTGAACAATATTCAAGACTAACTAAAGAATTGTGTCTACCACATACATATCCAGATGTACGAACAATTCTTCTTTTCCCATAGTCTTTAGACCTTATGATTATTTACTTTGACAATTATAATACAAACTATAAATGCTATACGATTTCTTAAACCGAAAATCACTTTATTAATATGAAAAAGATTGTTAATTACAACATTACACTCTTGCTATTGAGCATAATCCTAACAATCTCCCACTTGCGCTATAGCAAATGTGTCATATCTCTCAAGCCCATATTCTCTAGATGCCCATCGAAACTCTTCTGAGGTAGAGCCTTTGTGAAGGGATCCGCTAGATTTTCTGCTGACGCGATTTTGGTAATCGTCACGTCACCTCTTTGAACAATCTCCCTTAAAAGATGATACTTTCTTTCAATGTGTTTACCTCTCTTGTGACTTCTTGGTTCTTTCGAATTAGCCACTGCTCCACTGTTGTCACAGTAGATAGTGATCTGCTTATTCGCACTAGGAACCACTTCTAAGTCAATCAAGAATTGGCGGAGCCAAACAGCCTCTTTGGCAGCTTCGCATGCAGCAACTGTAGGGAAAAATAAACAAATAAAAGTGTTACACGCAGCGGAAGCGATACTAATGACGATTTAGTGACTTTTAAAATTTTTCCTTTATGAACCTTAAACCCTTTTAATCAATAAACATACATATATATCAACAAAAGTAAATTACCTCTTGTCGCGTGATCCGATTGACTTACGTTGATGGTAATCCGCAAGACCTTCAATCCGAGCACGAACGTGGATCACCTAGCGAACGTGGATCACCTAGGAGCGTGGTCTCCCTTTCCTTTGAATTGCAAACCTGTGAATGGACCAAACAAATACTTTCTTTTCTTTGTTAGTCACAAAACAATCAAAAGAATGTCAAAATTATTCCGGTCACTTTTGAGTTCACAATCTTATGATCGAAACTCGCGTGAACCTAGATCGATATCGTATACACAAGCTTATTGATGTTTAAGCAATTGTATACTATCAAAGAATAATTTTTCACTCCATTTTGTCTCTCTAGAATAAAAACTCTCTTAGAATTAAGAAGAAGAAGAAAAAAAAATAAAAACTCAAGCACCAATTAATTGATGTGGCCGAACCCTATAAGAACATATATATAGGTTGGCCGAATTTTTCTTCTTTTTCCTTTAGGGTTGCCGAATTCTATGTAGTATCTAATTAGGGTTGGCCGAATTTCATCATGTCACTTATATAGGGTGATGAAATTCAACCCTAATTCTTTTTAACTTTATAGACTTCAAACCCTAATCCAACTCTTTTATTTTTATTCTTTTATTTGACTAAATAAAAAAAGACTCCTTATTTGATTAAATAAATAATACTAATTTATTTATTTACTTATCAAACAAGTCTTTTACTTTTAGGAAAGATTTGTTTCTTTAATTAAACAATTAATCAATAAATCAATTAATTTTTATTTAATTAAAACAAATGAAACAAAATAATATTTTTAGGTCAAAACTTTAATTAGCCGCCCCACTTATATATAAGATGGGCCTAATATTATTTTCCTATTTCATTTAATCCATTGGACTTTAAATAAAAAAGCCCACATGTGAACCAGACCCATTCTTACTAAAAGAAACAAGCCCACATGTCTTTCATTAATATATTAATATAATTGAGCAGCCCATTACTAAAATAATGTGCAAATTATATTCTTAATATATTAAATGCAATTCTAGATGGACCCTTAAATTGGTCCGGTAGAATATATCAAGTGATCCATGCAAGTCCGTGTGGATTGGGGATCTTGGCGGGCCATCTAAATTTAAGCTTCAATAGACATAACCTAATCACAATCAACAAATGATTCACTTAGGTCCGATCCATTAATTTTAACTCATTCCACTAAAGAGCTAAAACTGAACTCTTAAATAAAGATAGAAAAGGAAGATGCTCCTCATTCATACCCTAGACAATCATATTGGAGATAGTGTATCCTCGTGATTAATATCAGTAATCGCCAAGAGTTCATAGACCGCCTATAACTCTCCAAGTTACCATATTTACTCATATGACCACGTTTTGAACTTGGATATTTTGACTTGTCCAGAAGCCATGTTTTCAATAGACACTATTGAAAACTCAACGTTGAGATTTAATATCCAATTACCTCAAAACATCCATATGATGATATTATACTCTCATTTAATTAAATGGAGCCACGATGTCCATATCTATAAATGAAGTCCTCTATCGATTAACAAATGAATATCACCAAACTATCGAGGATAGACTATGCGATATAATCGTACTCATTGATAACTCAAATGATATCACTTGCAACCATAAGTCCATCATTTATCTCAGGATTAAGATAGACTCTCCGATTGTCCTGATAATGAAAAGACTATTATCTATTGACGGTTCTAGATAAAGCTTTTCATTGTGATCCAGTTCAATGCACCCAGTGCACTAGATCCTTTTGCTCGAAGACACTCCGATGATTTTAGACTCATCATATCTCATTTGATCCCACTCAAATGCTAGCAAAAGAATTCTACAACTTTAACAAGATAAAGGTGCCCAACCTTTAACTTAAGTTGTAAACAATATTCAAGACTAACTAAAGAATTGTGTCTACCACATACATATCCAGATGTACGAACAATTCTTCTTTTCCCATAGTCTTTAGACCTTATGATTATTTACTTTGACAATTATAATACAAACTATAAATGCTATACGATTTGTTAAACCAGAAATCACTTTATTAATATGAAAAAGATTGTTAATTACAACATTACACTCTTGCTATTGAGCATAATCCTAACGACATACTCGGCTTCCATGGTGGAATCGGCAATACAAGATTGCTTGATACTCCTCCATATAACTGCTCCTCCTCCAATAGTAAACACAGCCCCTGATGTGGATTTTCTGGAGTCAGAATCTGATTGGAAATCAGAATCTGTATACCCAACGGGAACCAAATCCCCTCCAGAGTATACAAGCATATTATCTCTCGTTCTCTTAAGATACTTGAAAATATGCTTGACTGCCGTCCAGTGATCAGGTCCAGGTTTCGATTGAAACCTGCTAACTATGCCAACAGCAAAACAAATATCTGGTCTAGTACAGAGCATTGCATACATGAGACTTCCAACTGCCGAGGCATATGGAACTCTACTCATGAATTGCTCTTCATGCTCATTCTTAGGAACTTGTTCCTTAGAAAGCTTGATTCCATGTCTGAAAGGTAACATACCTTTCTTGGAATCCTGCATGGAAAACCTAGACAAGATTTTGTCTATGTATGAAGCTTGGGATAATGCAACCGTTCTATTCTTTCTATCCCTTATTACTTGGATACCTAGAATAAAACTTGCTTCTCCTAAGTCCTTCATATCAAATTGTTTTGCTAACCATTCTTTTACTGATGTTAATACACCTACATCGTTTCCAATGAGTAGTATATCATCAACATAAAGAATCGGGAAAACCAACTTGTCGCCTTTAATCCTTTTGTATACACAAGGTTCGTCAGGATTCTGAATAAATCCAAAACCTTTGACAGCTTGATCAAACCTTATGTTCCAGGATCTGGATGCTTGCTTTAATCCATATATGGATTTCTGCAACTTGCATACCTTATCCACTTGGCCCTTTTCAATGAATCCCTCTGGTTGCATCATGTAGATGCTTTCGTCAAGACTTCCATTTAGGAAAGCTGTCTTGACGTCCATTTGCCAAATCTCTAAATCTAAAGATGCTGCAATGGATAAGAGTATCCTAATGGATTTAAGCATGGCCACAGGAGAGAAGGTTTCCTCGTAATCGATACCTTCTTTCTGTGTATACCCTTTAGCTACCAATCTAGCTTTAAAGGTTTCCACCTTTCCATCCATACCTCTTTTCCTCTTGTATACCCACTTGCACCCAATGGGTTTTATCCCTTTAGGCAAGTCTACAAGGGACCAGACTTTGTTATCGAACATAGATTCAATCTCGGATTGCATTGCCTTTTGCCAATGGCGACTATCAACATCCTCCATAGCTTCCTTGTACGTATAGGGATCATCGTCGTCCGGGAGATTCTCCACTGATTCTCCCGGACCGATGTATCTTTCGGGTTGTGTTCTAACCCTCCCACTACGACGAGGAATGGTAGGTTGTTGATCTTGTGTTGGATCGGAACTTACAATTGGGTTAGGTTGTGCAACCTCTCGTGGAATTGTATCTCCTGACATCTCATTCAGGACAATTCTACTTCTAGGCACAAAATCATTCATATAGTCCTTTTCCAGAAATTTAGCATTTGTCGAAACAAATACTTTAAGATCTGAAGGACTATAGAAATAATATCCTTTAGTTTCTTTTGGATACCCTACAAATATACATGTTTCTGAACGGGACTCCATCTTTTCTGTCTTTCCTTTTAACACATGCGCAGGACAACCAAATATCCTTAAGTGTTGTAAACTAGGCTTGCGCCCAGTCCACAACTCATGCGGTGTTTTAGGAACAGATTTAGATGGTACATCGTTTAGAATGTATATAGCAGTTTGTAAAGCATATCCCCAAAAAGAAATAGGAAGCGTTGAATAACTCAACATAGACCTAACCATATCCAAAAGAGTTCTATTTCTCCTTTCTGCTACCCCATTCTGTTGAGGTGTACCTGGTGCAGAAAACTGAGAAACAATCCCATTATCAATAAGATATTGCTGAAACTCACCAGATAGATATTCTCCACCACGATCAGATCTCAAGATTTTTATGTGTTTCTCAAGCTGATTTTCCACTTCAGCTTTGAATGCTTTGAACATGTCAAAAGCATCCGACTTATGTCTCATGAGATACACATAACCAAATCTTGAGTAATCATCCGTGAAGGTGATGAAGTACTCATATCCACCTCTAGCTTGAATGCTCATGGGTCCACATACATCAGTGTGTATCAATCCTAAACATTCAGTGGCTCTTGCACCTTTGGCAGAGAACGTCCTTTTGGTCATTTTACCTTCCAAACAAGATTCACAAGTTGGTAGATCATCAACCTTTAAGTCACTTAAAGGTCCGTCACTTACCAATCTTTTAATCCTATTAAGGTTAATATGACCTAAGCGTAAATGCCAAAGGTAGGTTTCATCTGTTGATAATTTTACTCTTTTATGATTAGGTTCCGTTATTTCTGTGTCTAACGAGTGAGATATTTCTATGCAAAAAGTATAGACCGTTTTCCAATGTACCTTGGCAAATAATTTTGTCATTCTTACTAATAATAAAAACTTTATTAAAAGTAACCGAATATCCAAATTTATTCAAACAAGAAACTGAAATTAAATTCCTCTTGAATTGAGGTACATAATAAACGTCTATTAAATCTAAATGCCTTCTAGAATCCAAATAAACTCTAATATCTCCCACTGCACTTGCAGACACTAACGTTCCGTTGCCCAAGCGCAAATTGATTTCATTCTTACTCAGCTTTCTCCTTTCTTGAAACCCCTGCAAGGAATAACAAACATGATTAGTGGCTCCTGAGTCTATGATCCAAGAATCTGTAGAATCAGCCAAAAAACATGTTTCTAGATAATTCAAATTACCTTCTTCCTTCTTGTTCTGGGACTTTGGGCAATTTCTCTTCCAATGTCCCTTTTCACCACAAAGGAAGCATTTCCCTTTGATCTTAGTTACTTTCTTGGTCTCCTTCTTGATAGGCCCAAGTTGCTTTTTCTTCTGTTGTTTCTTGACCTTTTGACGGGCCTTAACAGTAGCAACTTTACCAACCATATGAATCTCTTGACCTTTGCCTTTCACAAGGATCTTTTCAGCACTTTGAACATCTTGCATCAGGCCTTGTAAGGTGTATTCCTTTTTGTTCAAAGTGTAGTCCAATTTGAACTGATCAAAGGAATCTGACAATGAATTGACAACCATATCAATCTTTGTCTCACCATTTATCTCAGCGCCATGCAGTTCAGCAATGTTGAGATGTGCTATGACTTTCATCATGTGATCTTTCACAGCCTGTCCAGGTTTCATCCTAAGATTCATAAAAGCAGTCACTGCCTCTCTCTTAGTCGTCCTAGACTTCATAGCAAACATCTCCTCTAGAGACATCATTATATCAGCAGCGGACTCCATTCCTTCATGCTGCTGTTGCAACACGTCGGAGATAGTGGCCATAATGTAACATTTTGCCATATCATCTGAAGTCTTCCACTGCTCATACTCATCTCTACACATTATGCTAGATTCATTATTAGGAGCAGGTGGTTTAGGAGTAGTTAGAACAAACTTATGTTTTTCACTTTGCAGTAACAACCCAATTTTCCTTTTCCATGTGACATAATTATCTCCAGTTAAAGTGTTATCTTTCAGGATGTTCATAAGTGATGGGGTCATGATTTCTGAATAAAACAAAACATATATAAGTAAATAATCATGATAAAGCACTTTTAAATATTTATCTTGAATTAAATAAATAACTCAATCATAAAATTCAACGGTGATCTAACACCCATAAATGTTACGCCTCCTTTGGGAGTTCGCACCATTTACTAGTTAGACTAGGTCCCACCTAATTGTTAACATAACAACCAATGTTTTCAATTTTAGCCTTGCAATTTTACTGACAAGAACTCTTGGGAGGATATCAATAAAATTACATTGAGTGTGTTACCAAGATATCGACCCTCAATTTTCTCTCACGAAAATCCCTCCTTGGGGAGTAGATCTCGTTTGAGTCCATTGTCTAGTCTATCCTTATAAGGAAGTATGTTGCTAAATTCCATTCATGGACGCCCCTTGGGGGGATTACCAATAAATAATAAAGCTCAACTAACCTTGGAGGCCATAGGTGTTACCAAAACACCTTCTCCCACTCAATTATTTAAGGCGTGTGATTAAATCCCATAGAATGATTTACCGAGTTATCTAGATGCCAATTTAGATACCTAAATCATTCAATGCATGTTCATACCAAAAGAGATATATGCGTGGCACTCCTATTCTATATGTCATGTTATCATACAATAACAAATATTGTAATATTTAAGCATAAATTAAATAGCAACAATTTTGGCCCATCCTAGAAAAACAAGTAAATTACAATTTGTCAGGAATACAAGATCTTCAGGTGGCCCATCAACCATACGCTCATCCTTCGGCCTTCTCCCATGGGCGTGCGCAGCCCACAACCCCACAAAGGGGCTGCCTTGCGCAGCCCATAAGGCCACACAAGGCTGCCATGCGCAGCCCACCAAAGTTTGAGCTTGTCATGTGCAGCCCAATCCACTCCTAGGGTGCGCACGGTGCTCGTACTTGGTTCCGGTTGCTTCGTTTTGCTTCGTGTCTTCGAATCTCCAAGACCTAAATATATTACGGCAGTATATATATAATAAATACTGCAGTATTAATTTTTTTTTTTTTTTTATTCACTGCAGTATTTTTACAAACCAAAAACTGCACATACTAAAAATAAATAAAAAAAAAACTGCAGTAACCCTAAAAAAATACTGCACATATATATAAAAAAAAATAAAACCTAGCAATCTACCAAGAAGGAATTATGGCGATAATAGACCACCCTTCTTGTTACAACTCCGAAAAAAAAATTACATTGAAAATCTAGGGCCAAAATCGAGCAATAACAAACCACATAAAATATATATAAATCCATACATCACATGTAATTATATATTTGAATACCTAGAGTGCCATCTCTTTCTAAACATGCATAATCACAATAAAAAGAAATAGATCCACGTATATATACGTTAATTAATTAAAAGGGTTCAACCTAGGCTTTGATACCAATTGTAGGGAAAAATAAACAAATAAAAGTGTTACACGCAGCGGAAGCGATACTAAAGACGATTTAGTGACTTTTAAAATTTTTCCTTTATGAACCTTAAACCCTTTTAATCAATAAACATGCATATATATCAACAAAAGTAAATTACCTCTTGTCGCGTGATCCGATTGACTTACGTCGATGGTAATCCGCAAGACCTTCAATCCGAGCACGAACGTGGATCACCTAGGAGCGTGGTCTCCTTTCCTTTGAATTGCAAACCTGTGAATGGACCAAACAAATACTTTCTTTTCTTTGTTAGTCACAAAACAATCAAAAGAATGTCAAAATTATTCCGGTCACTTTTGAGTTCACAATCTTATGATCGAAACTCTCGTGAACCTAGATCGATATCGTATACACAAGCTTATTGATGTTTAAGCAATTGTATACTATCAAAGAATAATTTTTCACTCCTTTTTGTCTCTCTAGAATAAAAACTCTTTTAGAATTAAGAAGAAGAAGAAAGAAAATAAAAACTCAAGCACCAATTAATTGATGTGGCCGAACCCTATAAGAACATATATATAGGTTGGCCTAATTTTTCTTCTTTTTCCTTTAGGGTTGCCGAATTCTATGTAGTATCTAATTAGGGTTGGCCGAATTTCATCATGTCACTTATATAGGGTGACTAAAATTCAACCCTAATTCTTTTTAACTTTATAGACTTCAAACCCTAATCCAACTCTTTTATTTTTATTCTTTTATTTGACTAAATAAAAAAGACTCCTTATTTGATTAAATAAATAATACTAATTTATTTATTTACTTATCAAACAAGTCTTTACTTTTAGGAAAGATTTGTTTCTTTAATTAAACAATTAATCAATAAATCAATTAATTCTTATTTAATTAAAACAAATGAAACAAAATAATATTTTTAGGTCAAAACCTTAACCTAGCCGCCCCACTTATATATATAAGATGGGCCTAATATTATTTTCCTATTTCATTTAATCCATTGGACTTTAAATAAAAAAGCCCACATGTGAACCAGACCCATTCTTACTAAAAGAAACAAGTCCACATGTCTTTCATTAATATATTAATATAATTGAGCAGCCCATTACTTAAATAATGTGCAAATTATATTCTTAATATATTAAATGCAATTCTAGATGGACCCTTAAATTGGTCCGGTAGAATATATCAAGTGATCCATGCAAGTCCGTGTGGATTGGGGATCTTGGCGGGCCATCTAAATTTAAGCTTCAATAGACATAACCTAATCACAATCAACAAATGATTCACTTAGGTCCGATCCATTAATTTTAACTCATTCCACTAAAGAGCTAAAACTGAACTCTTAAATAAAGATAGAAAGGAAGATGCTCCTCATTCATACCCTAGACAATCATATTGGAGATAGTGTATCCTCGTGATTAATATCAGTAATCGCCAAGAGTTCATAGACCGCCTATAACTCTCCAAGTTACTATATTTACTCATATGACCACGTTTTCAACTTGGATATTTTGACTTGTCCAGAAGCCATGTTTTCAATAGACACTATCGAAAACTCAACGTTGAGATTTAATATCCAATTACCTCAAAACATCCATATGATGATATTATACTCTCATTTAATTAAATGGAGCCACAATGTCCATATCTATAAATGAAGTCCTCTATCGATTAACAAATGAATATCACCAAACTATCGAGGATAGACTATGCGATATAATCGTACTCATTGATAACTCAAATGATATCACTTGCAACATAAGTCCATCATTTATCTCAGGATTAAGATAGACTCTCCGATTGTCCTGATAATGAAAAGACTATTATCTATTGACGGTTCTAGATAAAGCTTTTCATTGTGATCCAGTTCAATGCACCCAGTGCACTAGATCCTTTTGCTCGAAGACACTCCGATGATTTTAGACTCATCATATCTCATTTGATCCCACTCAAATGCTAGCAAAAGAATTCTACAACTTTAACAAGATAAAGGTGCCCAACCTTTAACTTAAGTTGTGAACAATATTCAAGACTAATTAAAGAATTGTGTCTACCACATACATATCCAGATGTACGAACAATTCTTCTTTTCCCATAGTCTTTAGACCTTATAATTATTTACTTTGACAATTATAATACAAACTATAAATGCTATACGATTTGTTAAACCAGAAATCACTTTATTAATATGAAAAAGATTGTTAATTACAACATTACACTCTTGCTATTGAGCATAATCCTAACACCCCCAAATTGTGTTTGGGGGTAGGGGTGGGGGGACCCTCCCCTGCCCCAATGGGCCCCTACACCTATCCCTACATGTGTTTCTTTTGTCTGGCCTTAATTTGAGAGGACAAATTTACCCTTGAACTATTAACTATTAACTACAATGGAGTAACGGTAGGGAATGTTTACGCAATTTTAAGTAAAAGTTCAATATAGCTGTAGTTATAGCTAAACTCGAGGCATATTTGTGCAATTTGCTCAAAGAATTAATCTAAAAATATATATATTATTAAAATAATAAAATGATACAAATTGATTCGAAAAATATATATTAAAATAATAAAATGATACAAACTAATCTGAAATTAAAAAATATATTAATATATTAAAGTGATAAAAATTAATCTGAAATAAAATGTTCTATTAAAATAATGTAGAGATAAAGATTATTCTAATCTAAAAAAATCCATTAAAATAATAAAGCAATAAAAATTGAAATATTTTTTTATTAAAAAAATAAAGTAATAAAATTATTATGTAACAAAATACAGTGAAAAAGAAAAGTGTATAACAAGATATGGGAGGAAATTGTGTTTTATTATTGTTAACCGCCAAAAATATCCAAGAAATCAAGGAAGTATTTTACCCAATATATCGTAGCAAGATCAGGACCGGCCTAGAAAAAGCCGGTCCACCAGAGACCATCCCAATCCTAGACCAACCAGGCCTAGCAGGAGCTCACCCTGCCGGCCAATATTGGTCCCGATCAGTATTGGAATCCATTACATAACCGGGACCGACCAGCATGCCATGATAGCCCGGCCTGTCTCGGTCATATTCCATGAATCGGTCCGCTAAGACGAAGACATACCATCATAAAGGAAAGGCCCCGTGAAGTGCCACACTATCCTAATGAGCCATTACTCCCTAAACTTTTAAGAATGTTCTAGAATCTCCACCAAGATCACTAGAGGACCAGTTAAGGGCTGATGCAAGCCTTGGAAGGTGAACCAACCTGACTAAAGAAGAAACCCTAGCAGAGGATAGCTGGTAGGTGGGTAGTAAATTCGCCCAGTTGTCGTAGGAAAGGAAGGGCAAGAATCAACATCCCTAATCGCGCTCTACCGCCCAACACCGATGGTCCGATGGCGGTCTAGCTTAGTCTTACCAGATGTCAACTCTAGCCATCACCAAAGAGGAACTTGAGTTCTAGCAGGCAAAATGGATGCAAAAAGCTCCTAAGCAAAGAAGGAAAATGGTGGGAGAAAGTGCCTGAAAGATGTGGTGTGATAGACACTGGCAATTCGCCCAGTTGTTTTGTTGTGTTTTTGTGCAAAATACAATTTTGTTGCTATTGGTGATTTGATACTGGAAGGTGCTTCTAGTGCTAGACCTCCACTCTTGAAGAATGGTAACTACTCCTTTTGGAAAATTAGGATGAAAGCCTGCATTAGATCCTTTAATGAAATAGCATGGATGAGTGTCGAGGTAGGTTATAAGTTACCTACCAAAAGGCTTGAAGATGGCACTATTATTTCGAAGTCTATAGCCGAATGGACGGCCATTGATTTTGATAATGCTAAGTGGCATCATCGGGCGGTGAATGCTATTTTTGGAGGTGTAGATAGTACTTAATTTATCTACATCCAAAACCTTGAATCGGCGAAGAAAGCATATGATACTTTGCAAACTACCAATGAGGGTACGTTAGCGGTTCGAAGGTCTAGAGTACAAATGCTTACTTCTTAATTTGAAAGTCTTATTATGGATAAGAATGAGAAGTTAGTAGACTTCCAAACTAGACTCTTGAATATCATCAACCAAAGTCAAACTTTAGGAGAGCTATATCCATAAGAGAGAATTGATTGGAAGATCTTGAGATTCTTGTCTAAGAGATTTAATGCAAAGGTGACCACAATTGAAGAAAGCAAGAATGTCGATCTTATCAGGGTTGATGAGCTTCTTGGGTCTCTACAAACATATGAGCTTGGGTTCAAGCAGAAGATTGAGGGTAAGGGAATAGCATTCAAGGTAACTAATGAGAAGAAGAGTGATGATATGGCTAGTATGGTGACAACTTTCAAGAAATTTCTAAAGAACATATGTTCTAAGATAGAAGAAGTCAAAAAGAAGAACACTCCAAAAGAAGTGGTAGATTGCAAGGATAAATCTAAGAAAAAGCTAATTCGATGCCATGAATGCAAAGGGATTGGATTTATCTATACCAAACGTGCTAATGAGAAGAGAGAGTCTAAGAAAGGCTTAGCAATGGCAGCTACTTGGAGTGATATGAGTGTAAGTGTGAGTGATGTAGAAGAGGAAGAAGAGTCATCAGATGAACGAGAATATACTAGCAATTACATTGCTCACCCGGCTATATATGAAGGAAGATTTGAGGATAGTAGTGAAGACTCCTCAAGTAATGAGGAAAGTGAATACTCTTCGAGTAGTGAAGATAGTGAAGTCTCCCCCAATCATGAAGAGTTCAAAGTTTCCTCAAATCATGATGAAACAAGCTTCAATGACAAGATCCTTCAACAAAAGAATAAAGAGAACAACAAGTTGAAATTGATCAATGCCAATTTGGTGGTGATAATTAAAGCTATTGACAATGAAAAGAGAATGTCTTTGAAGAAGATGAGCAAGCAAAGTGGAGTCATCAAGGAGCATGAAAATAACATTGAAAAGTATTTTTCAAAGATAAAGGAAAGTGCTCAAGCGATAGATGATCTAAACGAAGACTTTACTATGAAGTTGTTTACCATGGAGGGAGAGATTAAGCAAAAGGAGAAATCTTTGACTATCGTGAAGTTAAAGGAGTGTGAGCTTAAGGATGAAGTCAAAACTCTCAAAGATTCTATTAACGACATGAAGATTGGAGCCATTAAGCTTGATGAAGTAATAAAGCTTGGAAAGTATCATGGAGATAAAAGTGGCTTGGGTTTTGTAGAAGAAGTTAATAATACTCATACAACCAAGAACAAGTCAAGAAAGTCTAAGATGAAGAAAGACTCAACTACCGTTCCTTCCAATATCAAAGACAAAGGTAAGAAGAGCAATGGAACTTGTCAACCAACTTCTCAACCAAAGCATGCACACCCAAAAGGTAATTTTTCTAAATTCATTCCGGTTTGTCATTATTGTAACGTGGTTGGTCACATTAGGCCTAAGTGTTATGAATATGTTAGGCAATTCAAACTAGGAAATGTGGCACATGATAAAAATGTGAAAAAGTTACCTAATCATTCTCCTAAGCATGAGTTTAAGTCTAGAGCTAGACATAACATCTCTAAGTTTATTCTGGTTCGTCATTTTTGCAATGTTGTAGGGCATATCAAACCTAAATGCTACAAGTATATTAGACAATGCGAACTAGGGAATGAGATGCATGCTAGTGAGGTGAAAAGACTTTATTTGGTTGTTTCTAAACATGTTAGGGTATTTAAGACTATGCATGATGAACATGCTAATGAAAAGAAATCAACAAGGAAAGTTTGGGTTAAGAAGAATAATGTGCATACTTGTGAAATTGATAAATCTTCTTTAAAAGTTTCTAAACATGATAATAGCTTTAATGCTTTGAGAAATGTGCATATTGATCATATTCATGTGAAGAAACCTACTAAGAAGATTTGGATTGAAAAGAATGACATGCATGTTAAGAAAAATGTTGAGAAAAAGTTGGTAATGAAGAGTGTTAACCGTGATCATTTGAAGAGTCTTGATGAAATATTTGTGCTTGGCAACAATGATGAGGTTAATATGAGTGATTTTTTCATGAAGAAGATAGTTTATGATTTATCTTCTAGATTTCATATTGCCATGCGTAATGATCATGATGTTGTTTGTGTTGGTTCACCTAAGACCGATATGGTCAAAGGTAAGAGCTCTCATACTTGATTGAGTAGCATATATGAGAATATTTTTGTTCTTGTTTGATAAGATTTCTAAGTTTGATGCTTGACTAAGCTATTTGTAATATGCTAGGTCTAGTATTCAAACTTGGTGTCTCTAGTCAATACATGAACTTAATATTCTCATACTTTCATTATAATAGCCAAAATTTGTTGATTAACTTTAAAGAAGTTGAATTTTGAAATCTATATGATGATTAATTTTGTTAAGACTTTTAGAGAAGTTCATTTTTCCATACTTTCTTGGGTTGAAGTTTTTGGTCTTTATTCTCTTAGGATGACACACTAACAACTTGTTGTCATAAGGACAAATAAGCCAAGAGAGCTCATAAAAAGAGTAAAGACCTTTCATTGGTGAAAAAGCTTGCTAAGGTATTTCTCTATTCTAAAAAGCTTTCTTTCTATTTCATCTTTTCAACTCTATGTATGCATGATATCGTTACATATAGATATTAGGCATCATTTTATTAGAGAACTAGTTGAACATTCTATTGTTACTCTAGAGCATATGTCTACTAAAAATCAACTTGCGGATTTGTTCACTAAGCTCTTGGACAAAGAGAGGTTTAAAACTTTTCTAAGATCTATTGACTTGATTTGTAATGATTAATATCTTTGTGTGATTGTGAGTGGCTTGGTAAGCCAAAAAAAAAATCTATTTCAATTGATTTCAATATCTTTGAGAGCTGCTCACTTTAGAAGTAATGATCTTAAGCAAATATCTTTTATTGTTTTTAGATCATGCGTTTGAGCTTGAGATTTTTTTTGAAAAGTGCACAAATGCTTCGCTTATATGTTTATATTTGAGTAGTTGAGTTTGAAAATATGTAGATTAAGGATGCATCTAGAAGCCTATTGCTTAGTACATGATAGATGACTTATGGTTAGTATCCATTTTGTTTCAGCAACTACACAAAACTCAACGAGCACCTTCATTTTTAAAGGCTATACACCTTGCTTGTGCTATCGCCCAATGTAGGAAAAGGCTACACCATTGTGATAAGTGAAAGCCGCCATGAAGCGTATATGTTTATGTTAGAAAAATTAAAGAAGTGTTGAAAAGAATCATTAGAAAAAATCTTTGATTCAAAGCCTAAAAGAAATGAAAAATAAAAGGTTTAATGGAATATAGTTGAAAATTGTGAAATGCTCGGATTGTCAAATAGAAATTACTAAACGAGCCACATGCTTATACACACTCATATGTTGAAATCTATTCTCTTTAAAGCGAAAATCCGGATGATAATCGGTTTTAACCTAGATTGGAAATGCTTTAGTTGAATAGGTGTGGATATAGTTTGCATGTTGATATCACAATTACTCCATTTGTATATGCTAGAAGCATTCCCACACACACACAGATTTTGCTTATAGTGCTTGATTCATTAGCAATGTGAGAATATTTTTAAGAAATTAATGAAAATCTATGATTCTTTCTTGTACATTGAAAAATGATGAAATATTTTCTCTTATTGCTTGACTATGTGAATATGTGATTCCCTTGTGAACAAGTCTACTTGGTGATCATAATGTGGAGCATGTTAAGGAGGAGCTTAGTTTATTCAACTTTGCTTTCTATACAACTTGTTTGCTTAATATCTTGTTCTTGATCTCATGTGTCCTTTGTCTATTCCTTGACAAAAATGGGGAGAAATGTATACCTTACCATTTGTGGAGAAATGTTCCAAATGTGTGAAGTATATCTCTTTGTGCATAATTAAGACTTTGTCTTAAGGGGGGAATTCTTATCTTAAAGGGGAGAAAAGAATTCTTGCTTGATAAAGTTAAAGGATCTTAGGGAGAGTGTTAATGTGAACATTCATTTGCTTGAGATAATGCATTTTGTTTGAGATAAGGGAAGTTGTTGTTTGTTTATGTGAAAATATCTCACCATTCTTTTTTAGAGAAGATTTCTTGTTTGGTTTGCTATTTCTCTCATAGGTATTTTGAATATCAAAGAGGGATTCTTGAAGACTCATGAAGACATGAAGACATTTTAGTCTAGGGATCTCTTTGTTATGTGAGTATGAGGGTATGCAATCAACTATGAGTTCATTGGAGTGAATATTGTATGGTAAGGATGAGGTTTTGCCATGGAATAGCCAAAGGGGGAGATTGTAAGAACCTAGATTTGTGTTAGCTTGATTCCATTGCAAAAATTTCTTTATTTACAATGGTTAGTTTCTTAGGTGGTTCTTGGTGAAAAGAAGCTTCAAAGGAGAAAAATAACTTCTCATGCAAATATCGTCTTCAAGATGAAAATCGTATACTTGGATGCTAAGGTATCAAGACACTTCTTTCTCTTGCAAGGTGTAAGCACACACACACACACACACACACACACACACACACAAAATTCATTCATGTGTGTCCTTGCATTGTTGTGCTACATTTGTTTTAACACATTCACACACTTGTTGAAGTATGCATATGCATTAGTCTCGATTTGATAAACATTGTACAATTGCATATTCTAGGACTATCTCTAGGAAATGACATACTTGTGTGACTTTGTGTTTATTTTGTTTTGGACTTGAACATGATCACATATTATTCCTTATTGAGTATTGGTCGTTTCAGTTACTCACTCATTAGGTTTCGAGTTCACACTAGGAAGCTACGCTACTTTACGTTCTCATGTGATGTATTGTCTTCGTCATAGTGTTTCGAGTCGAATTCACAACCTTTTGTCAAAGTTTCATAGTCTTCCTTATGCATGAGGGAGTCACGGTTCGTAATCCGAAAACAGATTCGAATTCAGAGTTCGTAGGCCGAAGAACGGTCAAAGAACGCAAGAGAAGCGCGAAGGAGGCGATGGCCAAAGGCCATTTTGCGCAACCTTCTTGTGAGGGCGTGTGAGCCTCACGGGAGGGCCACCTCTCTGCCCCATGAGGCTAACGTGCCTTCCACAGGATGCTGAGGTGGCAATACCTCATTTGGTGGCCAGCTCTCTTTCTTCTCCATCTAATTTCCCTCAATTTAAATTGAAATCTCGAGTAGAAATTTTCATAACTTTTGATTTCTTGTTTAAATCATATCTCTCTCAAATCAACTTTGAATTGAGTGATCTAAAAACCAAAATTGTTGGTCTTGAAAAGAGGAACAAGTCCAAGCATTTTTGGAGTCAAAAGAAGTCCAAGTTTAATGCGGTAATCTGATTTCAGTTCGTGGTTCATCTTTTTGTATGTGAATCATCTTCTCTCCATTTTTCTTATGATCAACTTGGTGGATCTTATTATTTGATTGATGAAAATTTTTTAGAATGATTTTGATTCCGATTTTAGACTTGTTTGATTGATTTTTGAGTTATAGCTTTTTGTGATTTTGATTGAACATATTTGAAAGCTAAACTTGATTCACATGAAATTGTCTCTAGAAATGTTTTATGATAAGCTTGATTGTTGATTTCTAGGTTTTGAATTCATGATCTAAGAACTAGGATTTGTGATTGCAATATTGAATATTCTAATCTAGTTCTTATTGATTCACATGCTTGGATTTCTAGATAACTTTGTGATTGAGTGTTTAAAGCATATTCTAATTATCTCTTCCATGTTCATAGAGTTATTTGATTGTGTTTGCATCATTTGCATCACCTAGATCATTTGCCTTGCAAAAGGTATGAAGTCTCTTGTTGTTGAGTGATGCTTCAATATAGAGCAAGGGAAGTCTTGGCTTAGAGTGTGAGACTCTGGGTAAATCCAAGCTAGGAAGTCTTAGTTGTGAGCAAGGGGCTCAGATCAACTAAGTAAGGAATTCTTCATAGAGACTTGTGATAAGTCTAGCTTAAAGAGTGGCTTTCTAGAGGCAAGCTATTTGTCTCGGTTAAGAAGTTAGTGGCAAGTGTTTCACTTGGTCCTTGGGTAGACTAGGAGCTGATAGGTTGGGGAGTATATCAAGTGTTGATTGCCTTGAGTGTGTATCTCCTTTTGACATAGTGAATTTGCTTACCAGTGGTTGTGGATTCAACCTGTGGATATTTTCTATTAAGAGGTTTTACCACGTAAAAACAATTGTGTTAAGTTTTGTTTTTACTTTTCACTATCTTCCATATCTTTTATTGATTGTATCACTTGTTAATTGTATTATATATTGTGTTGATTAACAATCCATTTGTTAGACACACCAAGTGTGCACATAATTGTTCCACGAAAAAAAAGTTTGGAAGAATTTGGGCATATACCTATTCACCCCCCTCTAGGTAAATTTACACTAAAATTGCTTAAGGGAATTTCACACATGTATGAATTTTGTGTGTGTGCGCTTACGCCTTGCAAGAGGAAGAAGTATCTTGATAATTTAGCATCCAAGTAAGCGTTTTTCCTCTTGAAGACGGTATTTGCATGAGAAGTTGGTTTTCTCCTTTAAAGCTCCATTCTTCCAAGATATGCCTAAACAACTAACCAATACAAATAAAGAGAGTTTTGCAATGGAATCAAGCCATCACAAATTAAGGATCTTACAATCTCCTCATTTGGTTTTTCCATGGCAAAACCTCATTCTCACCATACAATGTTCACTCCAATAAACTCATAGTTGATTGCATACTCTCATCCTCACATTACAAAGAGATCCCTAGACTAAAAAAATCTTCATGTCTTCATGAGTCTTCAAGAATCCATTCTTTGAAATTCAAGGTACCTATGAGGAAAATAGCAAACCAAACAAAAGATCTTCTCTAAAGAAGAATGGTGAGATATAAACAAATAAAAACTCCCTTATCTCAAACAAAATGCATTATCTCAAGCAAACAAATGTTTTCACTTTAAAGCTCTCTCTAAGTCTCTCAACCTTGTAAGCAAGAATTCTTTTCTCACAAGATTTCTCCCCCTTAAGACAAGAATTCTCCCCCTAAAGACAAACTCTCCATTAAAGCACAAAGATGTACACTTCACTCATTTCTATTTGACAACCCGAGTATTTCACAATCTTCAACTATACTCCATTAAGCCTTTTATTTTATTTTTTTCAATTCTTTTAGGCTTAGAATTAAAGATTTTTTTTTAAATGATTTTTTTTCAACACTTCTTTAATTTTACGAACATAAAAAACACTCATCATGACGGCTTTCACTCATCACAATGATGTAGCCCTTTCCTACATTGGTCGACTGCACAATTAAGGTGTGTAGCCCTTTCCATGAGGGTACTCGTTGAGTTTTATGTACTTGCCGAAGCAAAATGGATTCATACCTTAGGTCATCTATCATGTACTAAGCAAAAGCCTTCTAGATGCATCCACAATCTACATATTTTCAAACTCAACCACTTAAACATAAACATATCAGAGAAGCATTAGTGCACTTTTAAAAATAAGATTTTTAAGGCTTAAGTGCATGATCTAGAAACAATAAAAGTTATTTGTTTAAGAGCATTACTTCTCAAGTGAGTAGCTCTCAAAGATATTGATATCAATTAAAATAAAGTTTTGCTTATCAAGCCACTAACAATCACACATAGACAACAATCAACACAAATCATGCCAATAGATCTTTGAAGAGTTATAAACTTCTTATGTCTAAGGGCTTAATGAACAAATCCGCAAGTTGATTTTTAGTAGGCATATGCTCTAGAGAAACAATAGAATGTTTAACATGTTCTTTAATAAAATGATGCCTAATATCTATGTGCAACAATATCATGCATACATAGAGTTGAAAAGATGAAATAAAAAGCAAGCTTTTAGAATAGATAAATACCTTAACAAGTTTTTTCACCAATGAAATGTCTCCGCTCTTTTTATAAGTTCTCTTGGCTTGTCTGTCCTCATGACAACAAGCTGTTGGTGTGTCATCCCTAGAGAATAAAGACCAAACACTTTCAACTCAAATAATCACATGAAAATGACTTTCTCTAAAAGTCATAACA
This sequence comes from Acer negundo, assembly GCA_035582765.1. Taxonomy (NCBI): domain Eukaryota; kingdom Viridiplantae; phylum Streptophyta; class Magnoliopsida; order Sapindales; family Sapindaceae; genus Acer; species Acer negundo. Next base: position 22,782,620 of record CM069233.1, read on the forward strand.
AATAATACCAAATAGATTCCAAAATTCAACTTCTTTAAAGTTAATCAATAAATTTTGACTATCAAAGTGAATATGTGAGATAGCTAAGTTCATGTCAAGTTATAGAGAAACAAGGTTAGATAGCTAAGTTACTTAACAACTTGACACTAATCTTTAAAGCTAACTCACATGTGTAATCTTACACTAATGGTAATAGCACCCACCCTTGACCCATTTGGTCTTGGGTGCACTAATACAAAATCCATCATAATCATTTTTCACGGCAATAGTATATCTAGAAGATAAATAATCAACTATCTTCTTTATAAATATATAACTCATGTTAAACACATCATTATTGCCATCAACAAAGATATCATCAAGACTATGAGTATGAGAACACTATTTTTCAACAAAATCTTCTTGACATTCTTCTTCACATGATTATCAATATCATGCATAACATTCAAAGAGTTATTATTAGAAACATGTTTAGAAGAATGACTATGAACATTTTTCACATCATGCTTTTTAATCCAAGCTTTCCTAGTATTCCTTTACAAGATTATTGGCAATGTGCACACGTTCTAAAGGCTTCTTAAATGAGGAGTTGGCTCTTAGAGCATATTATGCAACTAGACATTTAGGTGTGTCTTTTCTAACCCTCACACTCTTCACAATATGCCTTTCACTCTTAACACTGACATACTTTGACTCAATGTTTGACTTTTTTAACATGCACCTTGACCTTGTTAGTCACATTCTCAATTACATCAAACAAAGCATTATCAATTTTCTTACGCATGGTAGAATGAGGCATAACACAAGATTTATCAAGTAAGACATTAACACATTTCTTCTCAACATGCTTTTCCAAGGTCTTCCTAGGTCTAGTTCTATATCCATACATGGATGATTGCCTAGGACCATTCAAAGACATCATGTAAAGCATTATCAAATTTGCATTTTCTGTATGCCCATAATTCATCATTAAGCTTTATAGACCAATCCTTTTGATTTGGTTGCACAGTCTTCTCTAGTATCTGCTTAATCTATCTATTGCTTACTTCAACCTGTCTTGACGTCTGAGGATGATACGGGGTTGCCACTTTGTGTTTGACATTATACTTCTTCATTAACGAGGCAAAAACCTTGTTACAAAAATGGCTTCCACCGTCACTGATGATTTCACGAGGCGTTCCAAATCTGGTGAATATGTTCTCTTTTACAAACTTCACCACTACTTGGTTGTCATTTGTCTTGGTTACGATTGCTTCAATCCATTTCGAAACATAGTCCACTGTAACCAAGATGTAGTTGAACCCATATGAGGATGGGAAGGGTCCTATGAAATCTATTCCCCACACATCAAATATCTCCACTATCAATTGGCTAGAAAGAGGCATTTCATCTCTCTTACCTATGTTCCCAGTCCTCTGGCAAGAAATACAGAATGTATAAGCATCCTTAAATAAAGAGGTCTAGAAGAAGCCTGATTAAAGAACTTTCAGAGCAGTCTTCTTGGCACTAAAGTGCCCTCCACAACTAAGGTTGTGGCAGAATTTTAGCACATCGTGTTGTTCTTCTTCAAGGACGCATCTTCGAATAATCTGATCAGCGCCATATTTGAACAGGTATGGCTCGTCCCAAAAGTATTGCCTGGTGATAGAGATGCTTTTTACTTGTGAGTTCAAGTAAGCTAGTATGATACCATTTGCGAGATAATTCACAATGTCTGCATACTATGGATCTTTGTCTCTCACAGCTATCAGCTGTTCATTAGGAAAATTCTCATTGATTGGTAGAAACTTAGTACTCCCTTCCATGTTCTCATCCTCCACTAATCGAGAAAGGTGATTAGCTACCACATTCTCGGTGCCCTTCTTATCCCTAATTTCCAAATCAAAATCTTGCAACAAAAGGATCCACTGGAGTAATCTCGGTTTCGCTTCCTTCTTTGTTAGTAAATATCTCAATGCAGCATGATCAGAATAAACAATGACCTTGGACCCAATTAAATATTGACAAAATTTTTCCAAGGCACTAACAACAGCAAGTAATTCTTTTTCTGTAGTGGAGTAATTCAATTGTTCATCATTCAAAGTGCGACTAGTGTAGTAAATAACATGTGGAACTTTTTCTACTCGCTGTCCTAAAACAGCGCCTACAACTAGTCCGATGTATCACACATTAATTCAAATGGAAAAGACCAATCAGGAGGCATGATTACAGGCATAGATGTCAGTTTATCTTTTAAAGATTCAAAAGCATGCAAACATTCATTATTGAAAACAAATGTAGAATCCTTGGTCAAAAGGTTACATAGGGGACGACTGATTTTTGAGAAATCTTTTATAAAGCACCTATAAAAACCTGCATGACCAAGAAAACTTCTTACACCTTTCACCGAAGTGGGAGGTGGAAGTTTAGCAATTACTTCAATTTTAGCCCTATCTACTTCTATGCCTTTATCAAATATCACATGTCTTAGCACTATTCCAGATTTCACCATAAAGTGGCTTTTCTCCCAACTAAGAATCAAATTGGTCTCAGTGCATCTTTTCAAAACATTAGTTAAGTTATCAAGGCAGTGGTCAAAAGAATTACCAAAAACAGAAAAATCATCCATAAATACCTCAATATACCGCTCTAACATGTCTGAGAAGATTGACATCATACATCTCTGGAAAGTGGCAGGTGCGTTACATAGCCCAAAAGGCATTCTTCGGTAAGCAAAGGTTCTGAAAGGGCTTGTGAACGTCGTCTTCTCTTGGTCCTCTAGAGCTATGGAAATTTGATTGTATCTTGAAAATCCATCTAGGAAGCAATAATAAGCATGTACTGCTAAACGCTCGAGCATCTGGTCAATGAACGGCAAATGGAAGTGATCCTTTTTGGTTGCCATGTTGAGCTTGCGGTAATCTATGCACACTCTCCATCCCGTTGTCTTCCTTGTAAGAATCAACTCATTGTTTTCATTAGCTACCACCGTGATTCCAGACTTCTTTGGTACAACATGGACCGGACTCACTCATTTACTGTCAGATATAAGGTATATGATACCCACCTTAAGTAGCTTTAGGACCTCTTCCTTCACGACCTCTTTCAAGTTCGGGTTAAGTCTTCATTGAGCCTTTCTTGATGGCATCATACCTTCTTCTAAAAGAATGTGGTGCATGCAAATGGTAGGGCTTATTCCCTTAATATCCACTATGGTCCATCCAATGGCGGCTTTATATTCTTGAAGTACCTTCAGCGGTCTATCTTCTTTTTCTGCCTCTAGATCAGAGGCTATAATCACTGGGAGAGTGTCATTCACCCCTAGGAAGGCATGCATGAGGTTAGAAGGAAGTTGTTTCAGCTCTAATGTAGGGGGAGAGCTCATAGATGGGATCAACGACTTGTTGATCTCATCTTCTATTTCCGCACTTACTTCCTCAATATCAGAATCTTCTTTCGAAACTCCATCCTGATGCAGTTCTTCATCATCTTCAAATACATCACAGACCCAATCTAGCAGTTCTTCAGATATTCATTCTAACAATTCATTTTGCACTGCTGAATTCACCACTTCTATTGAATTACACTCAACTGAATAACAATCATTTGCTGCTTCAGGGAACTTAAGAGACTCAAAGACTTTAAATTCTACAGTTTCATCTAACACAGTCATCGTTAGCTTTCCATTCTGGACATCTAAAAAAGTCTTTGCAGTTGCCATAAAAGGTCTCCCTAACAAAATAGGCTTGCAATCCCTATCCTTCGCTCCTTCATCCATGTCTAGTACTACAAAATCAGCAGGGATAATGAGATTATTTACCTGTACCAGCACGTCTTCAGCATAACCCCTAGGGTATCTGACAGAACCATTGGCCAACAAAAACGACATGGTTGTTTTCTTCAGGTCATTCAATCCCAGTTGCTCATAGATATTGAAAGGCATTAAATTAATACTGGCTTCCAGATCTAATATGGCTCTCTTCAAAGTTGTACCTCCAATAGTAATGTTAATGCAAAAACTACTAGGGTCTTGTAATTTTGGAGGCAACGACTTTTGAAGAACTACCGGTCATGAATTCTTTATGATTTTCCACAAATCTTGTTTTGTAGGTATGTAGACTCTTGAAAAATAAATCATATGTTGGCATCTTCTAAATCATCTCAAGTAAGGGCAAGTTGACATTGATTTTTTAGAAGATGTCATATATGTCTTTGTATGATTTCTCTAACTTGCTCTTTTGCAGTCTCCCTAGGAAAGGAACTGGAGGAACATATGGATTGGGGGACTTGTGAAGTAGTAGTGGAGCCTTGGATTTTTTCCACTACTATCTCTTCCTCCTGGGATATGATGTTCTCTTTGGAAGGACCTCAAACATTAGCAGATTTATTAGAAAGTTCAGCATGTCTATCATCAGTTAGTATCTTACCATTCCGAAGGATTGTCATAGCATTTGCTTGTTTTGTATAACTTGGAAATTTTCCATGTTCCATTCTTTGATTAGCCTCGGCTAATTGCCCAATTTGAGTTTCTGTCTTCTTCATTGAAGTGTGAAGATTCTGAAATTGCACATCATTATTTTGTTGACTTTACCTCATATTTTGCTCCATTTGCTGCCTTATTCGTTGCTCTATCTGCTTCCCTTGCTGCTCCATTTGCTACCTTATTTGTTGCTCCATTTGCTTTCCTTGCTGCCCCATTTGCTGCAGCAAATTTTCTACTGAAGGCTTCTTGAGTTGTGATTCAGAATTTTGCTAAGCACCAGTGTTCATCTGCCTTTGGTTGCTACTATTGTTGCCCCACTGGTTTCCAGTGCTCTGATTATTATTTCCCCATTGATTTCCTGTATTCTGATTATTGTTTCCCCATTGATTTCTAGTATTCTGATTGTTATTTGACCACGAAAAATTGGGATGATTTCTCCAACTTGGTTGTAAGTATTAGAATATGGATCATTCCTTGGTTTGGGATTATAGTTGTTCATGGCTTGAACTTCTTTTTCCTCTCCAGGTCCAGGACCTCCTACTTGGTATTCATCTACAACCGGTTTTTGTTTTAATTGATCTATGGTAATAGCCATTGCATCCATCTTCTTCTTCATTTGTGCTATTTGAATAGAGCTTTCTGTGTTGGCATCTATGGTATACATTCCCTTCCTCCTCTTGGAATTTTTGTGACGAGAATTCTGGGCTAGCTTTTCAACGATAGCGTATACCTCCTCAGGTTGTTTGTCATACATGGATCCTTTACAAGCATTGTTCACTAAAAGTCCTGACACTTCAGTCAGACCATCATAAAACCATTGACATAGCTGGTTAGTAAGAAATCCGTGCTGAGGACAATCTCTGATATACTTCTTGAACCGTTCCCATGCCTCATAAAAAATCCCATTATCTTGTTGAAAGAAACTCAAAATTTTAGCACGAATCTCACTAGTTTTCTGAAGTGCATAATACTGATCAGTCAGCTTTTCCCTTACTTTATCCCAAGTTCTCAAAGATGTAGGAGGCAATGTCAACAACCATGTCTTTACATCATCTTTCAATGAATGTGAGATACATCTCATGTGAAGCTGGTCTTCTGTAATTCTATAGTTGGGTAATGATTGTATTGCTGCGTAGAACTCTCTGAAGAAAAGAAGCACATATTCATCTAGTGTACCACGAAAAACGGGCAACTGGTTGTAGTGGCTACTTTTTAGTTCATAATTCCTTGCTGTAGGTTTTAACATAATGGACAAAGGATGGTTCCTTACAACTGGTCTACTTTAATCCTTCATGGTTCTGACGGGCTCTGGTTCTGGCTCATAAGCCAGATTTTGAACAAGATTTAGATTGTGGTTAAAACCCTGATTGAGTCTCTCTTGATTCTGATTTTCAGCATCTCCCATTGTTGTATTTCTTATGCGATCAATATTATCGATCAAAGGTAACGATTCTCCCTGCTGAGATCTTCTACCTTGCATCTGCTGTAAACATCTGAAATCAGAATAAGACAAACACAAGTAAAAAAAATAAAAAGATAAAAACTAAAAAGCTAAAAATTAATGACTCGACTACCTAAACTAGACTAAACCTATTAACTAGAACTAAAACTAGAAATAACCAATAAATTCACTAGTCCCCGGCAGCGGCGCCAAAAACTTGATGTGTAAAATTGTGTTATAAAAACCTAACTCGCAAGTGCATGAATCATGAGATAAGTACATCGACAAGTAGGGATCGTTCCCACGAGGAAAAGTTATTTATCGATTAAACTAATTCTAATTAAAGCTAAGCAAGTAACAGTGTCCAAAAGATTTTGAGATTGATTGATTGATTTAGAACCGAATTAAACTAAGAAAGCAATTTAACAAAGAGTTGGTGAATGTGATCAAGAGATGGAAAACTAGGTAACCGATACTCCCCATATGCAATACTCAATGTTCATCAACAAATTCCATTAAATAGATTCAATCCAGATTTAGAGTTCATTCTCATCTTAATTATGGTATTACCTTAATTGCTCGGGATTTAACCACGTGTTCTTAATCACAACCCACCCTCGTCAAAGGTGTAAGCCATCACCAAGAACCCATTACGTGCAAGAATTATTGAACCAAAATTGTCTCGCAGTAATTCCTATGTCGAGAACAATCATACTCATTCAATTGAAAAGTAATTAAGACAACCTAAATTCCTCTAGCACAGTCTCAATTTATAAATTATCGAAACCTTAGACAATTATCAATTAATTTCCATTTGATTAATACAAGTCAAGAGTAAGACATATAATGAATTGACCAAATCTAAATCCGAATTGATTAATAAAGATATAGAGTTTGAATCATAACATAAGCATTACATAGGTTCACATCGATTCCCTAGTATAGAGTTAGTTACACATCATAGAATTTGAAAGACAAAAGATAGAACAGATAAAACCCATTGAGGCCTTCAGTGAATTCTTCAAATCTTCGATGTTGAAATCTTTTTTGTCTTCGAATCTTCTCTGTGTAAAGATGGATGAAAGAATTGAGCAAGGGTTTTCTGTTCCCAAAAAGTCGTCCTTGAAGTCTCATTTCTGCATCTTTAAATAGGCTTCTTTTAAAATAGGTCAATCAGAGTCATGAAAGAAATAGGTTTGCCCACGACCGCTCCCTAGGCAAGGTGCATGAGCAGCGGCCCAACAACTGACGCACGACTGGAAGTGAACGCTGGCTAGACCGCTTGGGAGGTATGTGCTTGACCGGCGGTTTGGCCGGCGAAAATTATTGATTCTTCCTCTGTTGCTGACCGCTAGCTGGACCGCTTAGGAGGCACTGCATGGCCTGCGGTCTGGACTATGGCAAAAGGCAGTTTTGCCCTTTTTAACACTTTTTGACTCCAATTCATCCATAAATGGATTCCTCTGCATTGCTAATGAAAACATCCTACATAGGCTTAACAAACACATCAAACCACCAAAAATGACTCAAAGGACAGGCAAAATACATAGGACAAAGGGTGAAATATAAGCATAGAATTAGACTGATCAACCATTCACTTTAAACACATTACCATTCCAGGATTCTCAAGGTCAATGGCCCTATAAGGATACACATTTTTCACAACAAATGGGGCAGTTCACCTAGATCTCAATTTTCAAAGGTAAATGTGAAGTCAAGATTATAAAGCAGAACTTTTTGTCTAACATCAAATGTTTTTCTCAAAATTGATTTGTCATGGAAAACTTTAGTTCTAGCTTTATAAATTCTCGAATTCTCATATTCATCATTTCTCAATTCTTCAAGTTCATTTAACTGCAATTTGTGTAATTTACAAGCATCATTAAGATTTGAGTTAGGAACTTTATTGGCCCAGTAGGCCTTATGCTCAAGTTCCATAGGCAAGTGGCTCCATAAACAAGAAGATAGAGAGACATACCCAAGGATGTTTCGAAAGCGGTGCGGTAAGCCCAAAGTGCATCTTTAAGTCTAAGAGACCAATCTTTACGATTTGGGATAACAGTTTTTTCCAAAATTTGCTTTGTCTCTCTATTTGCTAGTTCAACTTTTCCTCTTGTTTGAGGGTGATAAGGGGTATCAACTTTATGTGTAATTGCATATTTCTTCATTAAGGACTCAAAAGGTTTGTTACAAAAATATGTTCCCCCATCACTTATAATGGTTCGAGGGATTCCAAATCGACTCAAGATATTTTCCTTTAAAAATTTTAGAACTGTTCTATGATCATTGTTTTTTTTTTTTGGGTAAATAAATAGTATCATAGAAAAAGGAAATAATGTACAAATATAAGGGGCATACCCCAGGAAACAAAGAAATAAGAGCACAAAGGCCCAAAAACAAGCTCAACAAAGCTCAGACAACTAGCTCATAAATAAAAGCAAAACAAATGCTTTAACAAAGCAAAAACAAACACAAAAGAAATAGGAAACAAATAAGCCAACAACACAAAGGATCAACTAGAGGTGACATTCCAATTCATAACAATGAGATGCCAATCCTTCAAATTGTTAGAACAGAGCCAGCAACGAATATTGTCAATAATGGTCTGGGCAACTTCACTACTAGGCTTTCTAGAGCTTTTAAAAATTCTACAATTCCGCTCTCTCCAAATAAAATAGACAGCCGCCATAAGACAAAGCATTTTAGTCACTGTAGAAGGAGAGTTCCTTTTCCAATGAGTGGAAATCCAATCAATGAAATCATTCCAGCTGAGACCAATCCAAGAACAACAACACTTGTTCAATAGTTGAGTCCAAATGGCTTTGCTATACAAACACTCAAAGAAAAGGTGATCATGAGTTTCATTTTGAGAGTTGCAAGAGACACAAGTAGCAATAACATAAGGATCATATCGTTGAATACTGTCTAAGGTAGAAAGCCTACCTTTAATAGCCAATCAAAGGATGAAACCCATCCTCTTAATATTCTAAGGGAACCACACAATATTAAACCAGGGAACAAGAGAGTGATAGGTTCTAAGAGACTTCATTGTAGAAGCAGCAGAATAAATGCCATTAGGAGAGGGAAGCCACAAAATAATATCATCCAAAATGGAGTTTGGATTGTAAGAAGGCATATGACTCTTAATTTCAGCAAGATCAATTAACATAGCAGCAGGCCATCTCCAATTATCACTAAGGACAATGGCATTTACCTTAGCATTTATAGGAAGACCGGAATCGTAGATAACACGAGAAGTCCATTTCGAATGAATAGGGCCATTAGGGTGCTAGTTATCAAACCATAAGGAAGTGTTCAAGCCACTACCAATAATGTGTTGAATTAAAGGACGGACTAAAGGCCTAAGATGAAGAAGCTTTCTCTAATTCCAAGAACAGGTGTGATGAGCTTTCACCTCCCACAAACTAGAACCTTTGAGGTCATAGGCTTTTATCCAAGAATTCCAAAGATTATTAGTGCCATAAACCAGATTCCAAATATGCCTAATCATTAGCACCTTATTCCCTAAATAAAGGTCCTTAATTCCAAGACCATCTTCTTTCTTAAGAATACAAACATCAAACCAAACAATTTTAGAACCTTTGTCACTACCCTCAACCCCATTCCATAAAAAACTTCTAAATTTCTGATCAGTAGTCTTTAAGACCTTCTTAGGAAGACAAAGATGACTTGCCCAAAACACTTGAATACTGGTTAAGACAGAGATAATAAGTTGAAGATGACCATTATAAGAAAGGCACCAATTCAACCAAGAAGAAAGTCTACTCGAAACTTTATCAACAAGGGGAGAGCTATCACACAAATTCAATTTAGAAGAGATAATAGGAATTCCCAAACAATGAATAGGAAGGGAGCTAACCGTGTAACCAAAAAGGTTGATGAACTACTGACTAATTGCATTGGGCACTAAAGAAATAAAAGTGTTGCTCTTAGCATGATTAGCACAAAAACCCGACAACAAGGAGAAATTATCGAGGGCTGATTTGAGAACAAGAGCAGAATGATATGAACCATGGCAAAGCATAATGAGATCATCATCAAAGCAAAGGTAAGAAGCTTAATCTTGTCGCACTTCCAATGATATTTGAAGTTAGGAGAGTCCGCAATATGATTAGCTTAAAGTTTCGAGAGGGCCTCCATTGCCATAACAAAGAGATACGGAGACATAGGGTCCCCCTATCGAAGACCTTTCTTTCAATAGAAAAGACCAGCAAGCTCACCATTAATAGAGATAGAGAACTTAGAAGTAGTAAGGCAAACTCTAATCCAATTTATGACTTTCATAGGAAACTAAAATGCAGCAAGAGTGTCAAGTAAGAAGTCCCAATCAACCATATCAAATGCTTTCAACAAAACCACCTTATGTTCTGTGATCATTGTTTCGACATGGAATCGCCTTAATCCATTTTGAGACATAATCTATTGAAACTAAAAAAAAAAATATATATATATATATATATAACCAAATGATGGTGGAAATGGGCCCATGAAATCTACCCCCCAACAATCAAAAATTTCAATAACAAGGATGGGATTTAAAGGCATCATGTTTCGTTTGGAGATAGATCCCAATTTTTGACAATTTTCACAACTTTTGCAAAATGCATTGGTGTCTTTTACAAAGTAGGCCAATAAAATCCACATTTAAAGATTTTTGCTACCATTTTTCTTGATGAGAAATGACCTCGGCATGCTTCAGAATGACATAATTTAATGACGCTACGTACCTCATTGTCGGGTATGCATCTTCAAAAAATCTGATATAGGCAGTACTTGAACAGGTATGGATCATTCCAATAAAATTTCTCACCTCGGTTGGAAACTTCCTTTTGTCTTGGGGAGTCCATTGAGATGGCATTTCACCTATAACAAGAAAATTGACAATGTTAGCAAATTAAACCATGGGATTGTAGCAACAAAAAATAAAAAATCATCAGGGAAAGAGTCATTGATAGGTGTGATGTCAAACGATGACTCTATTGTAAGTCTTGATAAATGATCCACGACAACATTTTCCACTCCTTTCTTATCTTTGATCGTGATATTAAATTCTTGGAGCAATAAAATACACCGTATCAATCTGGGTTTGGCATCCTGTTTAGACATTAAATATCTAACAGCCGTATGGTCAGTAAATGTAAGTCGCACAACGGAAAAGTTTGAAATTAATTAAGAGAATTAAGAACGATTGGTTTCAAAAAAAATTTATCGTCTTCTTGGTACCTTTTATATATACACGAATATGAGGAAGAGATTTGTTTTTATACCTTTGAAGAACACTCATTCGTTTTCTTTTCGATCCTTCTTTTCAATCCTTTACCACTAAGCCTTCCTAACTATGTCCCGCGATCTAGCAACTGTGTGTATAGGCACGTCGCAGATTTCTAGAGCAGTTAAATGGAGGCTTGAGATAACCGAAAGACAACACCTTGCTTCCCTTGTAGAATTCGGCCAACCTGCAAGCAAAAAGAAAAAACTCTTGTTACTATCAATCGTATAGAGCTAGCAAGGGGACCTAATAGACCCATAGTTTTGAGCTCCAATAATACTTAGAAAAAAATAATTAAACTCTTTAATTAATATTTCACAATTATTAACCTTGGAGTTATTTCACTAAAAACCCAAGGTTGTACTCTCATAACTATAGATATTTTACACAATCAATTTATTAGTGTCCATTGATATAACTATTACATATAGCATGATCCTCCACAAGTAGTTCATAATTAGAGCTAAGTCATAAAGTCTGTTATACCTCTCTAATTATATCTTTTCCTTTAAGTACCATTGATTCTCTTGAATGATTATATCCTTCATTCCTTTACGGAAGAAGGAGAGCACTCTTAATCGTTCAAGCCCCGAATCAACCCTTAAGGGAACTACTTATCTACTTCTCGCAAGAAGGAGTGGATTCCACTATTGTGTGCATACCTTCTCAGCCACAAGCCAAACCGTGATTCCAAAATACTTTTTTATTGACCGAAAATACTATTCTGATCTCACCCATGGTAAATCAAAAACCATGATCTAACCTGAAGGAGTCAGTAAGACACTTAGGATATAGATCACTCATATATAGCCATCATTAGTCGATATATATGAATCTTTTCAAGTAACGGATCTTAGTGACAGATTCATATAGATCGTGACCCAGTCCTATATGATCATATCATATAAGGTGCCTCCATTATCATAACACCATATGAGTAGTCTAGGATAAGACCACCGTACAGTATGGAATGATCCGCAACTATAAATTAATCACAAATAAATTACCCAACTTTATTTGCTTTCTACGGAGTCTAGGATAAGACCACCGTACAGTACGGAATGAACCGCAACTATAAATTAATCATAAATAAATTACCCAACTTTATTTGCGTTCTACAGACTCTTTAGATTGCATATCTCAAACTGAATTCCTCTGTATATGATATTTATATACTCAGTTTGAGATTATATCTAGCAATCTTGGATGTTAGCATATATAATATAATCGTATGAATTAATATATTTGAATGAAATAACTACTTTTTTTATTATTGAATTTATAACATCTACAAATTACAAGCTTTAGGGCATAAATCCCAATAGTAAAAACAATAGTTGAGGAACTAATCAAGTAAGATCAAAATTTGTCTAATGTAAATATTACTGCTAGTAGTTCTTTTTTAGTAGTGGTATAATTCATTTTAGCACTGTTTATAGTTCTACTTGCGTAATAAATCACAAAAGGCTTACCTTTTTTTCCTTTGCCCTAAGGCAAAACCAACATAAAAATCACTAGTATCACATATCAACTCAAAAGGCAAAGACCAGTCAGGGGATAGGGGAAAATGTTAGATGACCAATTATCTTCTCAAAAGATTTTTGGCAATCTTGGTTCCAGTCAAATGATGAATCTTTTAATAGAAGGTTACATAGAGGTCTAGATATGGTACTAAAGTTTTTAATGGACCTTCAATAAAATCCTGCATGCCCTAAAAATGAGCAAACTTCCCTAACTGTTTTTGGTAGGGGTAAATGAGAAATTATCTCAACTTTTGCTTGTTGACTTCAATTCCTTTAGAAGACACCACATGACCTAAAACATTTCCAGAGGCAACCATGTAATGACATTTTTCCCAATTTAACACAAGTCCTTTTTCTTCACATTTTTTAAGGACATTTTCCAAGTTATCAAGACAATTATCAAAAGAATTTTCGAACACTGTTAAATCATTCATAAAAACCTTTAAATAGTGTTCAACCATGTCATTGAAAATGCTCAACATACATCTTTGGAATGTTGATGGAGCATTTCCAAATGGCATCCTTCTAAATGCAAAGGTGTCAAAGGGACATGTGAAAGTGGTCTTTTCTTGGTCCTCTAATGCTATGGGAATTTGATAATAACCTGAGCATCCATCAAGAAAGCAATAGTAGGGGTGTCCTACTACTTTTTCTAGAATTTGGTGAAGAAAAGGCAAAGGGAAATGATCCTTTCTAGTGGCAGTATTTAATTCAATATAGTCAACGCATATCCACCAACTAGATGAGACCCGTGTTGGTAATAATTCACCTTTTTTATTTTTTACCACTGTGATTCCAAATTTCTTTGGTACTACTTGTGTAGGACTTACCCACTTACTATCATAAATAGGGTAGATAATCCCTACATCAAGTAGTTTAAGAACTTCATCTTTTACTACCTCTTTCATGTGTTGTTCTAGTCTTCTCTGAGGTTGTTGAGATGTTCTAGCATTGTCCTCTAAGTGTATTCTATGTGTACAAATTAATGGATTAATGCTTTTTATGTCTTTTAAAGTCCACCCAATTGCTTTTTTATGCCTTTTTATAACCTCTATCAACTTACCTTCCTGATTGCTTGTGAGAATTGAGGAAATTACTACCGAATAGGTTTATTCCTCTCCAAGAAATACATACTTCAATCCTTCAGGCAAAGGCTTCAATTCTAGCTCGGGTACTTCTTCGCGTTTATCTCCATTGATTTGTCTCAACTCTTCAAATTTTGGTTTCCAGCCCTTATTCTCCATTATTTGTGAACAATCAAGTAAAGAACACCTGTTAGAAATTAAATATCAGAATCTAATTGCATGCTTGATTCAAATGAACTGACTAAACAAATTTTCAAAGGGTCAGAAGAACTCCACAATAACTTCAATCATATTTGCTTCCTCACTTTCATCTTCCTCATCTCGTGGTTGCTTACACATGTTGAAAACATTAAGCTCCAGTGTCATATTCCCAAAAGATAGGTTCATTATCTCATTCCTACAATTAATCAAAGTATTAGAAATTGCTAAAAATGGACGACCTAATATAATAGGAATTGGTTTGCACCCATTAACAACAAGTTGTGTATCCAAGACAATAAAATCCACAAGATAAATGAATGTATCGACTTGTACCAACACATCTTCCACAATTTCTCTTGGCATTTTAACTGATCTATCGATGAGTAAAATAGTTATGGAAGTTGATTTTAACTCACCTAGATTGAGTTATTGATAAATAGAATATGGAAGTAAGTTAACACTAGCACCAAGATCAAGTAAAGCATGCTCAATTTTATGATCACCAATAATGCATGAAATTGTAGGATAACCAGGGTCCTTGTATTTCAAACCATTATTGTTTTGAAGAATGGCACTTGCTTGTTCAGCTAAAAAGGCTTTCTTTTTCACATTCAATTTTCTTTCAACAGTGCACAAGTCCTTCAAGAATTTGGCATAAGAGGGTACCTGTTTAATAGCATCCAACAAAGGAATGTTGCATTTTACTTGCTTGAACATTTCATAAATTTCAGAGTTGTGGTTCAATTTCTTTTGATTATTCAATGCATGAGGGAATGGAGGTGCAAGTGGGAATTTGGTTTTTTCTTTGCTAGGTGTAGGCTCATCAACCCCTTCCTTACCCTTGGAGATTGATTCATCATCCTTCTCACAAGGTTCAAGAATGTGTTTTTCGACAACCTTGCCATTACGAAGAGTTATGACCAATTTGACTTGGTCCATGTGTTGGCTTCCTAAACTACCATCTTCTAAATTATATTGACCCTTGGGATTTGATTGAGGTTGAGAAGGAAATTTTCCTTTCTCATGAATGGTGATTGCGGAAGCAAATTTGGTAAGAGTGTCTTTTAAATCAGTCAAAGTTTGAAAATTATATATATATATATATATATATATTAAAAAAAAAAAAAACTCACTATTGGGCCTCTAAAGGTTAAAAAAAATAGAAAACAAAAAGGAACCGGTCTGGAACTGGCGGTTCCAAACCTTTTCCAAAATTTTATGAACTGGAACCGGAACCTTATAGATCCCGATTTAGGTCCGATTTTTCATGTCATGGTTCCGGTACCGTGGTAACCTCTAAGCTCATCTCATTTAATGAAACTTTTATAATGCCCATTTTACCTTTGTTTGTAACGAATAACATATAAACAAAAATCCCTTTCATATCCCATCTAAACATTTTTTTTTCCTTACTCAAATAATAAGAACCCTAATTTATGGATCTTGGCATCAATTCCACCTAAAGTTAGAAACTTTAAAGTTAGTGGCTTCAATCCGTTAATCCTATTATATTTATTTAAATAATTTTTTAGTTAATATAATTGAAAAATGTTACGTTATCCCATAAATATAATATAAAAAAAGTACTTATATTATTTACTTCAATTAAGGTATAAATGACATTATAATCAGAAGATGTTTTAAAATGTTTCAACCAAACAAACTAAAAAACTATTCTTCATGAGTAAAAGAGTCATATCATAGTTATAAGAAATTTTAAAATTTTCTAACCAAATAGTCTCAAAAGCTCTTTTAAAATACATTATTCAAACAGTAATTGAACAACTTAGGCTTTACTTCTCTTCTTTTACTATCAAAAGCTAAAAGAAAAAATTATTCTAAACGAGCCATATAGAAATATAACACAAGTATTTATGTTTGTTACAAATTTGCAAACTAAAAGTCAATCAAACAATCACAAACAAAAGAAAATAAAAAACAATAAATGAATATATGAGATTTTATATGGTTTGGCGTAAACCTACCTCTACGAAATGCACTTGACATCATGTGCCATTGTGCCAAATCAATACCCTATGCCGAATCAGTATTCTGTGGCAAATCAATATCATAAGGTGTAGTTTCTTCAACTTGTGAATTTTGTATTATTTTATAATCAAATTATTTGGGACATCATCTCGATCAAAGTAAACAGGTTGCACCAAACTAGTGGATAGTGTCGTGTCTCTATCCTTATGTATGACTTTCTCATTAAAGATAACGTCTCAGCTTTTAATCACCTTACTATTCTGGTCATCGTCCCAAAATTTGTAGCCAAAGTCATCCTTAGCATAACCAATAAACATACATTTTAATGATTTAGCTTCAAGTTTATTCCTAGCATGATCACTTATATGCATATAAGAGAACCAATACTGACTTAAGGTGCGGGGAGCTTGACCCTCGTGTGGTGTTAGTGTACACTGATTCTGATTTCACAACCCAACAATGTTATATATAAATATATTGGGGTAGGATCATAACCCTACTTTTTTACATAAGTTTTGATACAGTTTTGTGTCTCTTGGATTAAGAATGTTTGAAAGGCCTAAATTAATCCACTTGTAAACTTTCTTAAATAAATTTATTGTTTTCTTTCTCATCTCTCATCAATTGATGCTTTTAATTACTTTCACCTTCTCTCATTTACCTCTCTACTTACATTGCATGGCTTTATTCTCTCTAATCACTTTCTTCTCACATCCTCTCAATTTTGGTTGATTTGGTTTTCACTTTTCATTCAGGCTAAAAAAAATTTCAAAAACAAAAAATGTTCTAATAAAAGAAATTTGTTTTTATGCAATTATTAGAGTCTCATTACTAGAGTCTCGTTACGATTACCTTAAATATTTGGTAGACTTCTGATGTATTTACTAGAGTCTCTTTACGATTACCTTAATAAAGTTGGTTTTTTTTTTAGAAAAAAAAAATTATAGAATTTATCTTACGATTTGCTTGCATAATTGGATGCACAATGTTCATATTACCCAAATAATTTTAGGTTTCGGTGCAATTGAGGTTTAACATAAGTGACTAAGTGGGTTTAAAATTAAAACTTAAAAATAAAGAATACTGCGTTTGTAAGTTGGATTCATTTCCACAAATTTGTGCATAATTTAAATATTTATTTATAAAATTTTTTTTTTTTTAAAAAAAAGACAAAATTAGAAAAGAATGAGTTGACTGTCCGCCTTCAAAAAAGACACAAGACTAGTGGAGACAATCTCCTAACTTCCTAAGTTTCAACAATATTCCTCCCATAGATGTAAATTGTAAAATATTAATTTTCTTTTGAAGGAATTAATTTTTATTTTGTGTTAAATAATAATTAAATGGGTTTTCTTTTTTTTCCTGTAAAATTATAATTCATAAACCCTATGGCTTGTTAGGTTTTGACTTGTATTCCTAAGCGAACCAAATGTGAAGTGAACCAACCTGGAGACGTGGGATACGTTTGGAAGATGGAATGGTGTTGTTTGAGGGAGGTTGAAGATCATGAAGAACTGAAGAATCGGCGGTTGAAGACAACCGCTGTGCGTTTTCACAACGGTTGCCACAGCGGTCGAAGACCAGAGGAGGGCGCTGTGAGTGGCGCTGTGAAAGCCACAGCGGCCTTAGCGACATCGGTCAGGTTTGCTTCAGTGTATGAATTGCGGTTTTCTGAGCGACGTAATTTAAGGTGACATGTAACGGTTTAGGAAGCGGGTACGCAACCGTGACCCAAATTGTAGTCAATCATAAAGTATACGTGAAACAGAAAATCTTCAGCGGAAATGAAGTATTTTGTTTTGAGAAGTTTTTTAGCTCGAAGGAAAACGAATACTCTTTATAAGAAGACTTGTCATAAAAAAAAAAAAAAATTGTATTCATGTGAAACAAGTCTTGTACGTTTAGGAGTAAGATTTCATTTTATCTTAAACTCCTTGTAACTAGTATAAATAGACATAATATCTATGTTATTATATTTTAAGGCTGTGGAGTAAAAAAAACACAATGTAACATCAGAGAGAGTGTGGTGAGATCTAGGGGAGACCCAAGAGAATATCCGAGAAGAGATCCAATGGAATATCAGTGGATCAAGTTAGAGATCCATGGATGATATTCAGGGGAGACCTAGGGGATATTGTGGGGGTACTCGGTGAGGATCTTGTGAGTGGGGTTTATGGTTGAGGTGAGAGAGTTAATCCTAAAGTATATGGTTGTAACAGTTTATCATATAGTGGAACTTTCTTTATCGTCCTGACGGCCGTTGGTTTTTTTACTCGATTTAGGTTTTCTAAGTATATCTTGTGTTGAAATTGTTTATTCTATCTCATCTATTTCTTGTACTAATTAACGTAATTAATTGTTATGAGTTATGGGTGAGTATTAGGCTCGACGTTTCCGTGTTCATCGGTTCAGAATTATCCCCAGCAATTGGTATCAGAGTCATATAGTTTGGTGATGACGGTGACAAGTCTTTACGGGAGATCATATGGAGGACTTGATGGCATTGGGATAATGATGATCATGGTTGCCTAGTATTGTTTAGAAAAGGAGATACATCTTGAAGGCGGTTTCGAACTCTGTAGGGTTTGATGAATATTGATGGAGGAGAAGTTTGGTTTGTGGTGGTAGGTACGAGTCATGGAGATCCAATCTGGGTTACACAAGTGGCTGATTGTAGATGAAAAAAAAAAAGTTTTGAACGCTCAAAGTCTCTAGTGTGTCGTGAGGCTTATCCGACAAAGCACTCCCGGTTTCTAATAGCAAGTCTTTCACTAGGTATGTGATGAAAGGAAAAAAGGTCTTTTGCGGGGTTGGGTAATGTAGTACATGTTTATCCTTTTGGCAATTTCCCCTACTGGCCGTGGAAAAGGATATGTTGCTGCTAGTGGTCCATAATTGTGCACAAGGCATTGGTCAGAAAGTGATGCAAGGTGTATGGTGGACAAAGATGTCGATTGCTGACGAACTCCCTGGAAATCTTACTTGAGGAGTTATACCATAATTTTAGTAAGTTATTTCAACATGGTGCCGGTACAACGAACAAAAAAAAAAATGTGAAGAAAAATCATAGGATGGTTCATTCCTAAGTTCTTATACCTTGTGGTGGGGTATAGTGATTCTCGGTGATGAGAATTGTGGTTATGGACAAAGGTCTTGAGAATGCAAGTCAAATGGGAGAATTGTTAGGTTTTGACTTGTATTCTTAAGCGAACCAAATGTGAACTAAACAAGACTCATATGATGTGGAGCTTCTTGGAGACATGGGATACGTTTGGAAGATGGAATGGTGTTGTTTGAGGGAGGTTGAAGATCATGAAGGATTGAAGAATTGAAGAATCGGCGGTTGAAGACAATTGCTATGGATAACGCTATGGGTTATAACAACGGTTGGCATAGCAATCAAAGACCAGAGGAGGGCGCTGTGAAAGCCACAGCGGTCATAGCGACAACGGTCAGGTTTTTTCAACGTATGTATCATAGTTTTTTAAGCGACGTAATTTAAGGTGACTTGTAACGGTTTAGGAAGTGGGTGTGCAACCGTGACCTGAATCGTAGTCAATCATAAAGCATACGTGAAACGGGAAATCTTCAGCGGAAAAGGAAGTAATTTGTTTTAGGAAGTTCTTATACTGAAGGAAAATGAATACTCTTTACAAGAAGACTTGTCATAAAAGGAAATAGTATTTATGTGAAACAAGTAACTCTTGTAAGTTTAGGAGTAGGATTTCCTTTTATCTTAAACTCCCTGTAACTAGTATAAATAGACATAATATCTATGTTATTAGATTTTAAGGCTGTGGAGCAAAAGAACACCATGTAACATCAGATAGAGTATGGTGAGATCTAGGGAAAACCCAAGGGAATATCCGGAGAGGGATCCAAAGGAATATTAGTGGATCAAGTTAAAGATCCGTGGGTGATATTCAGAGGAAACCTATGAGATATTATGGGGGTACTCGATGAGGATCTTGTGAGTGGGGTTTGGGGTTGAGGTGAGAGAGTTAATCCTAGAGTATATGGTTCTTACAGTTTATCATATAGTTGAACTTTCTCTATCGTCCAGACGGCCCGTGGTTTTTTTACCCGATTTAGGTTTTCCACATATATCTTATGTTGTGATTGTTTATTCTCTCTCATCTATTTCTTCTACTAATTAACGTTATTAATTGCTATGAGTTATAAGCAAGTATTAGGCACGACTTTTCCGCGTTCATCGGTTCAGAATTATCCCTAACATTTGGTATCAGAGCCATATGGTTTGGTGATGTCGGTGACAAGTCTTTATGGGAGATTGTATGGAGGACTTGGTGGCATTCTGATAATGATGATCATGGTTGCCTAGTACGGTTTAGCAAAAGAGATACGCCTTGAAGGCGGTTTCAAACTCGGTAGGGTTTGATGAAAGGAAGAATATTGATAAAGGAAAAGTTTGGCTTGTGGTGGTAGACACGAGTCATGAAGATCCAATATGGGTTACACAAGGAGCTGATTGTAGATAAAAAATAAAAAATAAACTCCTGAATAAACCAAATTTTTTTTTTTTTGAACGTTCATAGTCTTTGGTGTGATGTGAGGCTTATCCGGCAAAGCACTCCCGGTTTCTATTAGCAAGTCTTTCACCAGGTATGTTATGTAAGGAAAAAAGGTCTTTCACAAGGTTGGGTGATGTAAGGACATATTTATCCTTTTGACAGTTTCCCCCACTGGCCATGGAAGAGGATATGTTGCTGCTTGTGGTCTATAATTGTGCATAAGGCATTGGTCAGAAAGTGATGCAAGGTATATGGTGGACAAAGATGTTGATTGCTGACGAACTCCCTAGAAATCTGACTTGAGGAGTTGCACTATAATTTTAGCAAATTATTTCGATATGGTTCCAGAACAACGAACATAAAAAAAAAAAATGTGAAGAAAAATATTAGGATGGTTCGTTCCTAAGTGGTTATACCTTGTGGTGGGATATGGTGATTCTCGGTGATGAGAATTGTGGTTGTGGACAAAAGTCTTGAGAATTCAGTCAAATGGGAGAATTGTTTGGTTTTGACTTGTATTCCTAAGCGAACCAAATGTGAACCAAACAAGACTCAACTGATGTGGAGTTTCCTGGAGACGTGGGATACGTTTGGAAGATGGAATGGTGTTGTTTGAAGGGGTTTAAAGATCATGAAGAACTGAAGAATCGGCAGTTGAAGACAATCATTGTGGGTTTTCACAGCGATTGCCATAGTAGTCAAAGACCCGAGGAGCGCGCTGTGAGTGGCACTGTGAAAGCCACATCAGTCATAGCGACAGCGATCAGGTTTGTTTCAGAGTATGGATCGCGGTTTTTTGAGCAACGTAATTTAAGGTGACTTGTAACGGTTTAGGAAGCAGGTACACAACCGTGACTCGAATCGTAGTCAATCATAAAGCATACGTGAAACGAGAAATCTTCAACGGAAAAGGAAGTAGTTTGTTTTGGGAAGTTCTTGTTAAAATGAATAATCTTTACAAGAAGACTTGTCATAAAAGAAATAGTATTTATGTGAAATAAGTAAGTCTTTTACGTTTAGGAGTCGGATTTCCTTTTATCTTAAACTCCTTGTAACTAGTATAAATAGACCTAATATCTATGTTATTATATTTTAAGGTTGTGGAGCAAAAAGAACACCATGTAACATCAGAGAGAGTATGGTGAGATCCAGGGGCGACCCAAGGGAATATCCGGGGAGGGATCCAATGGAATATCAGTGGATCAAGTTAGAGATCAATGGGTGATATTCAGGGGAGACCTAGGGGACATTGTGGGGGTACTCGGTGAGGATCTTGCGAGTAGGGTTTGGGGTTGAGGTGAGAGAGTTAATCCTAGAGTATATGGTTGTAACAGTTTATCATATAGTGGAACTTTCTTTATCATCCTGACGAACCGTGGTTTTTTTACTCAATTTGGGTTTTCCATGTATATTTATGTTGAGATTGTTTATTCTCTCTCATCTATTTCTTCTGCTAATTAATGTTATCAATTGCTATAAGTTATGAGCGGGTATTAGGCATGACGCTTTCGCGTTCATCCGTTCACAATTATCCCTAACATGGTTGTTTAGTATGGGGATAATCTTTGCATGAGAATGAGAATTTAATAACGTTCACTTGTTCGTTAGCAGGCTTGCGTTTTTTTAAACCAAGGAAAGTAATCACTTTACCTTACCCTATTGGGATGGGCTTTATATTACCCTTTATATGATTCTAGTTGTGGGACCCACACTCATTAAAAAAAAAAAACTTTAATTATAACCTGATTTTATAATTGATTAAGAAAACATATTTCATTAATATTCAAACTCAAATCAATAATTGAAAAATCACAAATACCATGTTAGATTCAATTCATGCCAAACTCAAATACAAATTAATCATTATCCATTCATTAATATTCAAACCCAAATGAAACCCAGTCAAACCATCATCATCATCAAACCTAAATCTAGATTAATCATCATCAAACAAAATCCAGATTCATCATCAGTAAACCTAAACCAATTCCCATGCGATCAAATCCATACCAAAAACTATGGTGACCCTTGCCGTCACCGTAAAAGTGACGACCTAGCGGAGGAGATCAACACTCCTCATCGTCAACCAAGAGACGAGAGAAAACAGGTGACAAAGAAGAGAGATCAGAGAGAGAATGGTTTTTTAGAGAGAGAAAATTGGGTTCAATGAAGAGAAGAAGATCACGATCCAATGTGATCTAGTTTTTTTCTTAATTTTTTTAAATTTCTAATAATTGTATATATAAATGTTTAATTAATGTTTTTCTTTTCTTTTTTTGACAGGTGAGTCAATTTTTTTTTCATTTTTATTTTCCTCTTTTAATATATAATTATATTTTTATTTGTTTTGAGTTTTTGACTAATCAATTAAAATACCCTATCAATTTAACTTTTTTATTAGCCCACAATTAAAAATACATTCAAAAGAAAAAGAAATTCTTATGTAATACAATTAGTTGACATTCCTAGAAATCTTACACATTATTCTCATGCAAAACCAAACATAGATATACAGGTTTCTTAGGAAACTCATTACGTGTTTAACCTTCCCATGAATAAGATAATTTTGATTACTTCATACCAAACGGTTCCTAAATAATTTTAGGCTCTTCCTAAAAGTATAAATGTATAATAGTTTTACACACAACAACCTACAACTCTCTGTGTTTATATTAGTTTTACGAATCATGTCAAAAAAAAAAGTCATTTTTAATAATGTTTGTCCATCCCGACCATCCGAATAGACTTTGAGTTGCTGTCACCATATGCGAAAGGAAAAAAAATATATAAATATATACACATATATATATATATAATTCTCACCTCATCTCACCATTTTCCTCAGTTTTTTAAATCACGTAATTGGTTATTGATAAAGTAATAATAAAAAGCAATCAGATCTTAACCACCAATTTACTTCAATGCTAATGTGTCATGAGATAAATAAAGATAAGGATATAATAATAAGATGTGAGGACTAAATCCTGCAACCTCATAACACAGGTGTGAGGGGTTTACTACTAAACCAACCTAATCTCATCATAATGCATGGTTAATGTAATAAACATTCTCACACTCAATATAAATATTTTTACTGTCCCATTTGCTTCTTTATTGTTATTATTATATTTGTTAACTTCATCAAAAGCAATTAATTTTTGGGTCACAAATATAAAAAAATTAAAAATTAAAAAAAATTAAAAAAAATTGTAATATTTCAAGAAAAAACAAAAGTTGTACGGCTAAATTATCCAGTTATTAATATCTTATGAATCATGCATGCCGGCCCACCTCTTAACTTTAACAATTGTGAATGTTTTTTAATGATATTTTTTAGGGACATACAAGATTGTAAAATAATTAAAGAGAGATTTGTAGTGCATCATATTTAGGAACTTGTTTGGTGGTCTACACGGATTGGTGGGCAATAAACTTTTGTAATATATTTGATTTCATGTCGACCCACCTTATAACTTTAACAATTGTGTATGTTTTTTAATGATATTTTTAGGGACGGACAAGATGTAAAATAATTAAAGAGAGATTTGTAGTGCATCATATTTAGTAACTTGTTTGGTGGTCTACATGGATTGGTGGGCAATAAACTTTTGTAATATATTTGATTTCATGTCGATCATATATATATATATTAATATTAAGATGATTGTATCAATTATTCCATATTAAGATGATTGTATCAATTATTGGGAATAAGTGCCAATTTTTTAGGTTATATCGTAAGATTTAAATGACTTTGTGGTAAATGATGTTCATTTAATCTAACAATATTATGTGTTTGAGTCGTCTTATAACGAGTTATATATTTATTTTATTTTATTTTATTATAATGTCTCAAATTTGATTCCCTATCATTGTATGTAGTATATTAAAAAGAACATTATTAAAAAAAAAATTAATATATAAAGAAATTAATTAATTTATATTTAAAATTCTATTTTCTATATAGGACTTACATATTTTAGCAGAAGTTCCATTAATTTACTCTATTTTCGTATTGGATAGAGCAACACATTATAGAGTAAATTAAGAAATTTTGTTGCTCTATCAAATTTAAATAATGCAGCCACCAAAATTATACATTATTTAAATTTTATATAGATGGCTCTATTGTTACCCATAAAATATCTTCCTATATCCATTTTTTTTTCTACACTTATATTAAAAAATTAAAATTATTAATTTTACTCCCTACACCCTTTAAATAAATAAATAAATAAATAAATAAACTACCCTTTAAGTATGTATTTTTTTTTTTTGAACATTTTTTTTTTCTTTACTACCCTTTAAGCTTCTCACATCTATATCTAAGAGATTGTGAGTTCAAGTGATGTTTCTCAATACTGAAATATTGTAATAGTTAAAAAAAATTTAAAAAAAATAAATCAATAATCAACAGTCACGAATGGTTAAAATTCAATAATCAACAGTCACGAATGTTTCAGTTAAACCCAAAATAATGTTTACTTTAAAAGTTAAAACCCACCACTACTGTAACAATTCCATGCATCATGGCCTCATGGGTCATGACCTATATAAAAGTAGCTGAACCCTTCGACAAAAGCAAAATCATTTTAAAAAACGAAAAACAAAAGGTATTTTTGAAAATTTAGAAGAAAGAGAAAGGTGAATAATCAGGGACCCACCTCACCATGTGAGAATCAAATTTTGAAATTAAAATTTTGAATCCAAAATCTACCAAATACTGCTACTTGTTGGGTGTGTATTGTTAATTTGTAATTCACTTTTTTTTCACAAGAATCTAAAATTCCAATTAAAAAGATCAACTTTCACTTCCTTTTGGGTACATTCATTTGAAAAGTAATCTTACAAAAGAAACAGGCTTTGGCTATAATATAAATAATATATATTTGTTGTACTATGCAAAATTTAAAAAAAGATAACAAAAATAATAATAAAATATATATTAGTGCATTAAAGCCTAAAAAGCAACCGGTTGAAACCGGTTGCTGTATCTATAATATAATATATATATATATATATTAATAATATAATTATATTATATAACATAATAATTAGTAAAAAATGATTTTTTTTTTGTTTTTGTTTGGGTTAATGGAAAAGAGACCGAAATGTAAAAAGGAAAAAGAAACAACAATCAAATGTTGCAAAAACATGGAATGTATATCATTTCAGGTTACATGGTGTTTATTATTTCAGATAAAAGACCTTGCATTCGCATCAATTCCTTGAAGAATCTCAAAATTTGAAGGTCCAACAGTGTCGATGAACCCTCGAACTGACAGCTCTGGAACACAAGTCTTCTTCCCCACCAACTCATGGTCTATAAAGATGACTACTACTGTAATATCATCATGAAAATATCGCCTAACCCCCTTCTCAACCTTCTTAAGATCATCATACCTCATCTCCCTTTTCCTTGCCGCCACACTTAAAGCCGTTGTAAGAACTCTTTTAGCAACTCCAGCTCGTGGGTTATTATAAACGATCTCAGCTGCCTCCTGATTCGTTAAGTGCTCCCACAGCCCATCAGATGCGAAAATGAGAAATTTATCATTGGTTGCAAAGTCCTAGTGTATATGGATGGTACTGCTGTTAACACTGGCCGGCGGATTGGCTCTGAGAGGTGAAATCGAGGAAATGAAGGATCAACAGAAAACTCTGGTCGCTTCATGTAAGCATCACCAATAGATCTAGATACCTGAATGATGCCTTTGATACGCCATACTCCATGTTTCATAACTACAATATGTGAATCATCTGGATGCGAGGACCTGAGTTCTTGTCTAACCTCCTCCATACTTGCATTATGATCCTTTGTTAGTTGCTCAGCAACTATCTTATTTGATCTACTTAAAGAACCAATCACAGCTCGAGAATCACCCAGATTAGCAACATATAATGTCCCCTTCCAGATAACCCCAACTAGGCAACAGGACCCAATAGCTGCAATTAATGGTTTTATTCCATATGTCCTACGCACAAGAGTAAGAAACCCGTCTTCAGTTGCACAAAAAACACTTCTTAGAATATCTTCAGAAATGGATCCATTTTCTCGCGAAAGCCTCATCAAATGAAGGAAGAGATGGTCAGAAATATAGAGAGAGGCCTCAGGATCACCGTGACCATCATAGACACCGACAAAGGTAGCATCACGACTGGTCTCAACTTGGCTGTGATCTTATATAATCTCATTAGCCTGGACCACAGCAAAAGAGAAGTCACCATAGGAGTGCTTTTGGAGGTCCTTACACCAGAGTAGAGTGTCAGGAATTGAAGAATCAGAGTCGTCTTCAATGATAAGCCACTGCTATCCTTCCCAACCACGACAACATCCCTCATTTCCCTTCACAACTATACCTTTTTCACAGAGATTGCACCCCCCACAAAAAACATACCCATAAAAAATGATATTTTATAAAAAAAATATATGAAAAATTAATTTTAATATGTGAAAATTTTGAAATAAAATAAAATAATATATTATTTGAAAAAATAATCTTTAAATAAAATAAAATAAAAATTAAGAAAATTTGAATTTGAAGAACGAGTTGAAGGTAGGTTAAACGTGTTTAACGTTCATCTTAACATTAAACTTGTTCCGGGAACAAGTCAACATAAACCTACATTAACAAGTTCAACGTAGGTTGAACAAGTTCAACGTTCATCCTAATGTTAAACTTGTTCTGAGAACAAGTCAACGTAAACCTTCATGAACAAGTTCAACATAGGTTGAACATTAAACTTGTTCCACGAGAACAAGTCAACGTAAACCTTAATGAACAAGTTCAACGTAGGTTGAACATGTTTAACGTTCATCCTAACGTTAAACTTGTTCTGGGAACAAGTCAACGTAAACTTTCATGAACAAGTTCAACGTAGGTTGAACAGGTTTAACGTTCATCCTAACGTTAAACTTGTTCCGGGAACAAGTCAATGTAAACCTTCATGAACAAGTTCAACGTAGGTTGAACAAGTTCAATGTTCATCCTAACGTTAAACTTGTTCCAAGGAACAAATCAACGTAAACCTTCATGAACAAGTTCAACGTAGGTTGAACAAGTTCAACGTTCATCTTAACGTAAAATTTGTTCCGGGAACAAGTCAACGTAAACTTTCATGAACAAGTTCAACGTAGGTTGAACAAGTTTAACGTTCATCCTAACGTTAGACTTGTTCCGGAAACAAGTCAACGTAAACCTTCATGAACAAGTTCAACGTAAGTTGAATAAATTTAACGTTCATCCTAACGTTAAACTTGTTCCACGGGAACAAGTTCAACGTAGGTTGAACAAGTTTAACGTTCATCCTAGCGTTAACTTGTTCCGAGAACAAGTCAACGTAAACCCTCATGAACAAGTTCAACGTAGGTTGAATCGTTCATCCTAACGTTTAACTTGTTCCACAGAAACAAGTCAACGTAAACCTACATGAACAAGTTCAACGTAGACTGAACAAGTTTAACGTTAATACTAACGCTAAACTTGTTCGGTGAATAAGTTAACGTAAATCTACATAAAAATTTTAAATTGTTTAATATAAAATAAAATAAAAAATTTTGATTTATTATTCGATTAATCATTTTGTGCCACATTTCTTTCTAGCAACTTTTACATTTTGAAAAGATTAAAATACTTTTTATGCTATTTTTTTTTCTTTTTAGTACTAGTGATCTAGAATACCAATTACTAAGACAATTTCAAGTCTAGTAAGGTGCGTACAAGCAATAAAATAAAATGTCATAATTTTTTAATATAAAATAAAATAAAAAATTTTGATTAATTATTCGAATAATCATTCTGTCCTAAATTTTGACCTTGCTTTACATTTTAACAACTTTTACACTTTGAAAAGATTAAAATGCTTTTCGTGCCCAATATTTTTTCTTTTCAGCACCAGTGATCTATAATACCCAATTACTAAGACACTTTCTAGCAAGCAATGATGATTAACTATCTTTAACTTTAATCCTAACGCTAAACTTGTTGGCTGAACAAGTCAACGTAAATTTGAATTAAAATATTAAATTGTTTAATATAATATAAAATAAAAAAGTTTTGATTAATTATTTGATTAATCATTTTGTGCTAAATTTTATATTGCTTTACATTTTAGCAACTTTTACACTTTGAAAATATTAAAATGCTTTTAGTCTACTAACGCACAATGAAGCATAAAATGTACAAAAAATTCAAATAAATGAGAACAAACAAAATACTCATGGAAAAATAGACACTGAATCCATGGCCGCACCCCTAAACTTAAACTGAACAATGTCCCTAATGTTTGCACAAAAGCGGGAGGCCTCAGTTTGTCAATAGGAAGGGCGACCTTGGGGTGATCTGAGTTAGCTCGCACTGGGGACGTTATGCTCTCGGTTTCTTGGATGGTTTTTTGCCTAATAAGGGCGACATCAAGGCAGTTTGCATGACCTCTCTCTGGGGTCGCTATCCTTTTGGTTTCGTTGCTGATTTTTTGACTGATAAGGGCGACCTTGGGGCGAGTTGAGGGAGCTCGCCCTGGGGTCGCTTTCAATCACACACACACGTCAAATTTGAAGAAAAATTATTTTACCATTACAGGGTGGTGAGGGAGGGGTTCGAGTCCTATTATACGCATTTTATAACACATGTGTGTGGAGTTTTCTCCCGGTTTTTTAGAGTATTTATCCAGGCCACACTTGTTTTGTTTGATCTTGATAAGTCTCGACAGTCCTATTGTAATAGTTGTAACTTAAAATACTTAAAAAAAAAAAAAATCAAAATGAATAACTTATCAAAATTATATAGTTATTTAAAGAAAAATTCAAAACTTGTAGAATGATTAATGATGTCAAATAAAATGTTTAACCTTTATATTTTTTATATTCAAATAATATATTTAACAATGTAAATTTCACTTGTGAATTTGGTAACCATTTTACAATTTTTGAAATTCTGACATGTAACCATTTTCACGGCTATAGTAATCACCCTCATGTATATGGTAACGATTTGTACAGCGTTAGTTACCATTTTGAAATTTTTGAAATTTAGACTTGTAATATTTTATCGACTATGGTAACAACCTTCACGACTCCAGTAACTATTTTACTACTTTGGTAATCATTTTACAATTTTTGAAATTTTGACATATAATCATTTTCACGGTTTTGATAACAACATTTATGACTTCGTAACCATTGTTACGACTTTGGTAACAATTTTTTTTATTTTTGAAATTCTCACTTGTAACAATTCATAAAATACTTGACTTATAAACTTATTACAAATAGTATGTTTAATGAATTAATAGGAAATTTAGTAAATATTTAGTAATATATATCAATACTTAATTTGTAAAACATAAATACATAATAGTAATTTACTCATTATCATGTTAAAAAGTTTTGATTTTCCCCCAAATTGTTAACCAAATATTTAATATCAATAATTTCCACCTACTATTTTGGTTTATGTTAACAATGCTATTATCACCGAATGTTATGAAGCGACGGGACGCCGAATTAGTCAATATGATTATAGAAAGAAATACCTTGGTCTGTTGAGTGTGTGGATTGCCATCCTCCATCTCCTTCCGTGTGTGAGTTTCCTTTCTATGTGTGAGTGTCCTTTCTATTCCTTTACCTCGTAGGTCTATTTATAATGTTGCATAAAATATATTACCCTCGTAGGTCTATTTATAATGTTGCGTAAAGTATATTACGAAGATTGCTCTTCCTAAAGCTTCTGTTTTGCTAGAAGAGGTTAACCCTTTATTGTTTCTCTAGATCTAACCAATTGACAGTATTTTATAGTTTGATCTTCCTACGAATCTTTTTATCTCAGAAAAGTAGAAATAATCGATTAATGAATAAATATTTACATAATAATATAATTAAGGAAAATCAATTTAAAAAAAAAATTATAACATTGTCTATACGCAAATTATTGATACTTGTATTGATTTGATAAACAGGAACAGTTTAACAAAATTCTCTATTGCAATCAAAACAAATAACCATTACACATCGGAACTAGGCAACATCAGCAATTGATTCAATGTTTTTCATTTTGACTAATCCATCTTTAACTTAGAAGATGAGTGCCACTTCAGAGAATTGCCAGACAACCGTCACAACAATCATCACTAAGGTATGCCATGCTACAACAGAGGATGGCAACTTAAACATCCATTTCAACCCTATTAACCTGTAATAAAATTATATTTATAATACATAAATATAAAAACCACTATATTCGTTTTACTAATGTATGCAATCTCTTGGTGATTTTGAAAGCAATTAACACAAAGTTCAAAATAAGAATGAAATAAACCACTGATATAAACAAAAGTAAGAGTAGTGCACTAACATTCTTCACTCACATGAACTAAAGAAAGGGCATCACATGATATTTTTGTTTCTGTTTTTAGTTCAATCTTAGAAACCTCATTGCAATATGCAAACCTTTACAGTAAAAACCAAGTTCTTTTTTCTGTTATTGTTCATCAACTTGATATTTTTTTTCTTTTCTTTTTTTCTATATTTTAGCTTTACTGCGATTAGTATTCCCATTGTATAATTACACAATTTGGGATTCTCTTCACATCACATCCAACGGTAAAATTCATACTTTTGAAAGTATGATGATAACCAAAACACAGAAAACTCATAATAATTTCCAATAAGAAATCTTTACATGCAACAATATATTGTAGTTGTAGAAAACAAAAGATAATTCTAGTAGGAAACTGACTGACCAATCACAAGATGAACTGCAAATGTTGCTGCAATATTGAACAGGATAAAAGAAAGTCAGGGAAAGAATAGGAAATCAATCCAAATTGTTTAACACAACATATCAAAATCATATTTATTATGCAGGTGATGTCAACATAAGAAAAACATAACACCATCCCCCTAGCTCGTTAACTTATCCCAAGTTTTCAACAGCAAAAAAACCTATTATTAAGGTTCAGAACATCACAAGATGGTAACTTATATGAATGAGTGATTAGATGTAAAAACATATAACTAACACTTAAAACTCAAATTAACTAGCTGTAAGAGATGTAAAATTTCTTCATAAAACTTCTGACTTGCACGGCTGCACCATAAGATACTGTAGCAACATCCCTAACTGAAGTTTTAAAAAGCCTTAGTTGAAAAGAGATTACAACAACAGAAATCATATACTATAATATTTATAAGCTTCTAAGCTTTGAACTATATCAACATAAGATTACAAGCATAATGGATAAAAACATAACAAGTTAGTCAATTGGTAACCCCATATGTACAAGCTATATAACCAGAGTCAGAACCCTAAATGAAGAAAATGTTTCAGAAAACTGAGGAAGTGTAAACGCTGAGAGATGATTCGAGTTGAATGTCGGTCAAAGATCTGTTACCTGTTGATGATGCAATGCCTGAAAGGCTGCCACAAGCAAGACTGACCATTATAGTAGAATCATCAGGCCTGCATTAATTTTATAGAAAATTACAAGATATTAAACTTTGGCACACAGAGCAGAAGACAGGCACAAAACATCACCTACCATACTGAATTACTGATACTACACTTGGGTCATGATAACATCATAACCCAAATAAAAAACCCAATAGACCATTAAAATTCCACCATCCAAACATTAAAAATAACAACACAAAAACAAAAACCCATCAGCAGCCAAAAAGCAACCAAAAAACCAAAACCCCGGTTACAAACTTGCACCAAAACAAACCTCCAAAAAACCAAAACCCCGATTGATCATGCACATAAATATAAATTCTAAAAACATATTTTGGTTATGATAAAATAAATAAAAATTAATAATTTAAATCCCCCAATAGACCACTGCAATTCCACCATCCAAAGACTCACGATAAACAATCCAGCATTACAAAATCCTAAAAATCACAAAGAAGCTACATGAATCTCATTCTCCAAAAAAAAAAAAAAAAACACAAACATAACTTAAGAACAACATAACGAAACTGTTGGATATTTTTCCAAGAGAGGCTACAAGCTCTTTTCATATCGTCTATATAAGCTTAACTTGATTTAATCTCTATACATTGAGGAAATAATTTATTTTAAGTTGGAAAACTAAATGCTTATATTACAAAAAAAAAAAAAAAATCAAGTTGACAAAAAGAGAAAACTGATTTGCATAATCATTTCATCTTCCTTTTTTACAGAATTCCACACCAAAAAGTCTAAATATATTGACATTGACTCTACAGTAATAATTCCTACTATCCAAATGCAGTGTATCAACTTTGAAAATAATAGAAACATGGGATATGAATCATGTTATTAAAATAGAAAAAAAACAAAACCACCAATAGTCCTTGATTGTCTAACAAATCCACTACCCTTACCAGTTTTAACCAAGAAAAAAATTTTCAATTTCCAATTTCCAATATAAAATTAATTAGCAATTTAGATATGAATTGAAATTTAGGAAAATAAATGTACATAATTTGCAGAAATATTATACATAAAAATCTAAAACCAACCCACATACAGAGTTTCAAAATAGGCACATTCAGGCATAAAATCACATCAAAAACTCAGAAAAAGAGACATTTTTTTGGATTCAATGCGACTACAAAAATTATTTATAATTAAATAAAAATAAAAAATAAACCTTGACATGGTAATCTTTCCACACTCTTCTAGCAATCTGATAACCTCCCAAATCTAACGCTTTGAACTTGATTTTTCTAATGCTTAATTCCTCTGATGTTGGGTACTGTGTTGGCTGGTGTTGCCGGCTGGTGTTGAACTAATCTCTGATTCATAAAATAAAATAAAAACTCACAAAAAATTGTCAAAAAACATTTAATCAAAGAACAAAAAAAGCCCAAAAATGAAACAAACAATAATAAAATAAAATACCTCATCCTTCAACATGCGAATCAGAGTCGTTTTGCCAGCGTTGTCGAGGCCGAGAAATAAGATCTTGGTCTCTTTTTGCCACAATCCAAGAGAGGCGAGGATTCCGTAAAACAAATCAAACAAAAACATTGATTTTTTTTCCACTCTTGTTTGATTAAAAAAGATAGTTTTTTTTCCCACCAAAAAGCGATCGAAAACCAAACCTAGATGGATTTTTTGGTGGATTTGGATTTTAGTGAGAGAGATTGAGAGAAAATGTGCGAAATTGAATTTATTTTGAGAATCACCTCAATCACAGAGACCACAAACCCTCAACTGAAACAAAGTTAAAAACCTTCAAAATAATTATTTTAAAAATTACACAAATAATCAAACACAAAACCCATAATCCTCACAAATTCTTAAAAATGAAAATAGTAAATTCAATTTAAAAAAATTAACTTAAAACCTGTCTTTGAAGGAGAAGCATCAAGTGGTAGTCCTGGCTCAAATCGACAGCAGAAGAGATTGGATGGCTAGATCTGCGTCTTTCCGGTGACCAACCCAGCTCGCATCTGGTGGCTCTTCCATGCACCGCCGCCGTCGCAGCCATTGAAGCTCTCAAGGACTGGCTCCACACCTACCAGTTCAAGAAAGAAGAAGAAGGTACGACGACACCTAGCTCAGTTCTTCTTTGTTCGAAACCAGAAGATTAGTTTCAAGTCTTTTCAGTGCCCAACCTTACTCTGAAATAGGTCCAAACCTCAGTACTCACTGTGGCTCAACTCCTGAACCAGGTGATTGCGATCTTACGGCACCTACGCCGCCCTCAGTAGCGCTTGCTCCTCTGCTGGGCACCGTTTCCAGATCTCTTCGTTGAGGTCAACGAGAGAGAAGGAGAGAAGATGGAGAGAGAGAGAGTGATAGGTTGAGAATGAGAGAGTGAGTGAGTTTTGGGAAATAAATGGAGATAACTGATTACTGTTAAATCCGGTTTCATATATTTTTTAAAAGTGATGTTATTCTATAAAAATTAAAAAAAAACTAGTTGTTGTACGGTACGACTTACTTTCTTAGTCGTACCGTAGCATGTCCCAAAGAAACAAGAATAATATCTAATAATTTTTTTTTCATTTTATATTTCCATAACAAGTTCTTTAAGGCTCCATTTGGTAGATTAGACTATATTATGGGATTTGATAGAATTGAGGTGTGGTTGAGATTAGATGATATGGGATTAGGTTGAATAGAACTAAATTTTAATATAATGATGCATTTAGAGAAACATGAGACTGACTAAATTAATATTATGTTTTGTTTGGTAAAACTTGAAATTGGAGTAAATTTGATAAATTTTGAAATTGAATAATAATCTCATTCCTTTGTAATCGGGTGAAAATTGAATAACAATGTATTGAAATAATTTTTTAATGAAATAAAAATTTTAATTTATATATTATTAAATTTTCAATATTCAATATTATTTTATTTTCATAGTTTTATATTATTTTTAAATAATTTTTAATTTACAATTTATTTATTATCAATATTTACATGTACATAATTATTTTTTAAATTACAGGTAGATAATTTTAAAAAAAAAAATCACAGAGACATAACAAATAAACCAAATATATAAACTTCATAACAATAGTAAATATAAGAAGCATTATTAAAATAAAATAAATTAAAAATATATATGTTATTGTTTATGATCATAAAAAAAATTAAAAGTGATGAGTTGAACTTACATGTGAATGATGAAAATTTCAATCGTTTGAATGAGAATGAAGATGAGGAGACAAAAATAATGTCTAATAAATATTCAAAAAAATTAGGGTTTTATAATGGAAGGGGTATATGATTAGGGGCGAAGCCAGAATTTTGATTTTAGGGGGGCCAAGATAGAAAATAATATTAAAGGTCACACACGAAAAATATATTAATATACCAAAACGTAATACCTTTTAATCTTTAAAGTAATGATACAAAATAATAATAATAATAATATATTGACACAAATTTTGAGAATCAAAATGAAAATTGACTATATTTGTATCTCAAAAATCATCTATAATCAAATTTGTTTAAATTTCTTTGCGATATCTATTTCAATATGAATAATCAAAGAATTTGGGAGAAAATGATTTTTCATCTTGTAACATAGATGTAAAATCTCTTTCGATAGTTCCTAATTAATAAATATATAATTCATATAAAATATTTTAAAAAAAGATGGATATTGCATAATAAAATAGTAAAGAAAGTCTTAATTTGTTCTAATGAATACCTAATAAAAATTAAAATAAAATACATACATATATAGACGGTTTTAGCATTATACAATTCATATATAGTTGTGGGGTAATTACGAGAGGACGTTATTTCCTTTTAGTTTTAATTTCTTTTAAATTTTCAATTGATTGAAATCCAATGGTTGAAAATTAAATTGGTAATGTAGTAGCTGAACCCATATAGACTAGATTAGGAAATAATGTATGAAATCATAAGAAATGAAAATACTGAAAGAGATTGATTTTGCGTTGGACAAAAAATGAGTGGAATGAATTTATATTATTAATAAAAAAGGGGGACTAGGTTGCAATTACACGTATAAGAAAAATTTATGAAAATTTCAATGGTTGGGTGGGCCATGGCCCTTATGGGCCCCCCTTTGCATTCGCCTATGTATATGATAAAATATTTAAAATTCATAGATTGTAGTATTGACATTGCATCTTTATTTAAAAAGCTCAAAAAGAGCTTTTTGAGAGAAGCCTTAAATTTGGGCTTCTCTCGAAAGATACAAAATAGCTTTTTTTAAGATTGAAAAAGCTATTTTTTGAAATTTGCCAAACAACAACTTCTAGCATTAGAAAAAGTGGTTTTGGCCTTTACAAAAGTTATACCAAACACATACTTAATCATTAAAGCAAATTGCACCAAGCGTCTTTAAGGTTTGTCCTCTTATACTTAGAAACAATTTTATCATAAATTGATGCTCACACATCTCCTGTTAGTCAAACTTGGTCAAACTTAACCATTGACCAAGTTTAACCGTCCAAAGAATAAACTACCCTTGATCCCTAAATTAAATTATTTATATAAAAAAAAAATTTGTTTTAAATGGATCTCCACCATCCATCTGAGATCAAATAAAATTTTTTTAAAATGATTTTAAAAAATCTAAAACTTAAAATCAAAGCAATTAAAAAAATGACCTTTTTTAAATGGATCTAATTAAATAGATTTAAAATAATAAAAAAAAATTCAAAAAACAAAAAAGAAGAGAGTGGTGGAAATCTAAACCTTTAGATTGGATCTCAACCGTCCATCATGATAGATGGATGGTGGCGATCCAATCTGGAGATTTTATCTCCATAGGGAACCATGGAGGTCTTTATGGATCTCCATCTTCCCCCGTAGAGACGATAGCTGACTGATAAAGGTGAAAGAGGATGACAATGACAGAGACAAAAATGAATGAGGAAGAATGATTGGAAACGACAAGAAACACCACCAGATTCTGGTGGCTCAACTAATCAGCGAGTATGACATTGTAATCGATGCACTTCCCTTTGGCACCTTCAATGACCTAAACGAGATCGTGAAACCGATGGTGAGAACCTGATTTGAAAAGGAATGCTCGCACCATTTTTATAAGTGGTTTTCATTTTACTATTATATCCATCATTTTAAGAATTTCATTTTAATAATATTAATATTATTTAGAAAGTGAGAATAGGGGTAAATAGCACTCTTTACTTCTCTACTTTTGTAATTGTCACCAAGTAAATAACTTAAGTTTAAATGGCACAAAAGTATGTTGTGAGACAAAAATGCTCTATGTCTTTTAGTCTTTGGTTTTTCTAACTTTTTTCCTGATTTTTTTCCTCACTTCAGATTTGTTCATATTTGAAATCTCTGATTAGAGATTTTGTTTCTTGCCTTTGACGTGAAAAAATTAAAAGTTTTGTTCTTACCTTTGCGTTTGTTATTGGTTTTTTTTTTTGGTGGAAAAATCGATTGAACCATGCTAGTGATTTAATACATGAGAATGAAATGTAGAAAAGGAATCGATAGGACGAGTTCAAAAAAAAAAAGATTTGGAAAATTTTCTAAAAAATAATAGGTCTTTTTGAGACTTACTGGTGAGAGTAAAATGAATAAATAAATAAATAAATAAAAATTGATCTTTTTGAGACTTATTTTGATCAATCCGAGACTTATTATGGTTTATTAGGGACTTATTACCCATTATTTATTTATTTATTTGCAATACAAACAAATAAGTCTTGGATAAATAACATAAGCGAGACTTATTTTTGTGATTGTGTTTTAGGGTTATTTTTGTCATAAACACATTTTTAGTGCTATTAAAACTCAAATTATTAAGTTGGTGCTAGTCCCAAAAGTAGAGTAGTAAAAAGTACTATAATTTTTGTGAGCCCAATTTAAAATGAATTTTAATATTATTATATATATATATATATTTTAAAATTGGATTGATTTAAAGGGAAAAACATCACAAGTGATCATATACTGAAAAACCCTTAGACAGTATCCATATATATAAAATATAAAAGAAAAGTAAATAGTAACAAAAATCAACAAAACACAAAGAACCAGAGGGAAAACAACCTAAAACAAAAAGAGGCACGTATGCCACACCAAAAAAAAAAAAAAAGAAAACATCAAGAAAAATGAAAAGACTCTCGACACATGCAGTCGTCGCCAACTAAAGAAGAACAGAACGGCGGGGCAGAGAACCACCAAGAATTAGCCTGAAGCTCCAAAGCATGCTTAGAAAGCGTATCTGCAACTTGATTCCTCTCCCTGAAAATATGGGAAACCTAAAAATCCATCTACGAGATTCGGAAGATGCAGCACTACCACGCCTGACGAACCCTTTAAGGAACCATCTCAGAACGAGAAGAAAGAAGATGAACCACATAAGAAGAATCGCTCTCAAGCCAGATACAATGCCACCCATACATC
This sequence comes from Acer negundo, assembly GCA_035582765.1. Taxonomy (NCBI): domain Eukaryota; kingdom Viridiplantae; phylum Streptophyta; class Magnoliopsida; order Sapindales; family Sapindaceae; genus Acer; species Acer negundo. The sequence continues at coordinate 22,821,004 of CM069233.1, forward strand.
CATGCAAAATTAATGGCCAATGAGGCTGCCATAAGCTCGGCCTTAAACATGAAAACCTGACCAAGAGGAATAGCAAAGCAACCCTTTACAAAGGCTCTGCAGTTTCAAAAGATACCACCACAAAGGCTCTGCAGTTTCAAAAAATATTCACTTTGATCCAACCAGGAGCCGGAGGTGACCAAATCACACTCTTGATCACTAGGGCTTTAGAAGGGCGACCTCGAAGACCGAAATGACGAAGAATCAAAAGGTCATCCATACAATTACGTATACAACCAATATCTAGGCAATTAGCCTCTGAAACTGCATGCCAAACCAAAGAAAGGAAGGATCTAAAGTCCACCAACTTCCCTTCAAAGATCCAATGATCACAGGCATTCCACATCCCCCATATCACTGCATGGATAGCTGATTTTCATAAAATCCTAACCTGCTCACTAAAGGAAACTGATATGGACTATAAGGAGAAGGATTGCCAAGTTTCAGTAGAGACACATCGTTGGAAAGCCGGGCAAACCGCCTCCTAAAGTGTAATCGCCAAGGGATAATGAAGAAAAAGATGATCTGCAGATTCACTACTAACCCCACAAATACTACAATGAGAAACCAACTGAAATCCAAACCTACAAAGGTGATCCTCAATATGAAGCTTGTTCAACATAACATGCCAGGTCAAAGCTGAACAAGAAGAGGGGATAAAACGAGACCAAACATCTCTCCACCAAACAACCTGAGGAATATCCCGGAGAAACTGGGAATAAGCAGCCTTGCAAGAAACACGACCATCCCGAGAATTAGCCCAAACCAGAGAATCCACAACAGGAGAAATCGCAATCCGAAAACACAGATCCAGGAAACTCGCTCGGAAACAATCATCCAGCACCCATCTACCCTTATGAATAAAATCTGAGACCCTCGTCCGGAGTGGATTAGCTAAGTAATCTGGAATCCCTAAAAGCTTTAAAATGGGAACCCAACAAATTATCCTGCCAAAAGTCTTGCTGAGAGTTCTCACCAATCGGCCAGATACCTTCCTTAAGAAGGGAACTACAATTTGTTCGAAGAGAAGACCGAATCGAGGAGGTGACATACCCTCCATGAGGCTTCTGGAAATGCCTAAGATACCTCTCCCGAAGAAATGAGAAAGCAAAACCATGAGTGGTTATAAACTTCCAAGTGAATTTCCGCAATAGCGAGTCATTCAACAACCCAAGATCTTTCAGACCAAGACCACTCTTTGAGTAAGGCCTACAACAACGATCCCAAGTGACCTGAACCAACTTAGTCTCCTCACAGGAACCGGTCCACAAAATGTTCCTCAACTTGCGGTTAATTAATGACAGTAAAGAAGAAGGCCACTTGTAAATCATGAAAGAGTGCACAAATGAACCAGTGATGACCGACCTGATTAGAGTAGCACAACCGGCCAGAGAGAGGGACTTGCTCTTTCATTTAGCGAATTTAGATAAGATCTTATCCGCAATAGGTCATAACACTACCTTTCGAGGCTTACCCCGAAACAAAGGAACTCCCAAATAAGAAAACGGAAGCTGCCTAATCTACATACTAACTAGAGACTGTAAACTACCAATCTGAGAGGGGGAGATAGAAGAACCGAAATAAATCAAAGACTTACCCCAGTTAACCAACTAGCCTGAAATATCACCATAATCCCTAAAAGCACCCATGAGAGTGCCTCTGCAAAAGATTAGAACATCATCTGTATAGAGCAAATGAGTTGGAGCCAAAAAAAACCCCTTGGGAAGAAATCGGCAGAATTTGAGAAGAACCCACTAACCTCGTCAATAATCTACTAAGGAAGTCCTCTGCAATACCAAACAAAAGTGGAGAGAGTGGATCTCCCTAATGAACCTCTCTAGAGCAATAGAAATATCCCTCTGGGACCCCATTCAATGCCGTCTATCCAGTCCATAAAAACAGAAGAAAACCCAAAAGCTTGAAGCACTCTGCAAATGAAATACCAATCTAAGGTGTCAAAAGCCTTATGGATATCAATCTTAATGGCCAAGTTACCCCCATAGCACTTCTTCTGCAACACATTTACACAGTAAAAAGCCAAAGCAATGCAATCCTCAATATATCTATCTCGAATAAATCTGAACTGCTGAGGAGAAATAATCCTAGCTTCAACCCGAGCTAAACGATCAGCCAAAATTTTCAAAGAAATTTTAAACAAAAGTTACTAAAAACAATTGGTCGAAACTGATCAACTGAAATTGAGTCCCTCAGCTTCGGAAGAAGAACAATGAAGCTAGAATTGAGACCTAGGAAAATAACTCTAGTGTTGAAAAAATCCTGAACAGCGAGGACCATGTCACTACCTACAACTTGCCAACATCTTTGATAAAATCTACCAGAAAAACCATCTAGCCTAGGGGCAGAAGCAACATCCATAGCAAAGAATGCGTCATGAATATCATCTGCAGATGGTGTTAGGATTATGCTCAATAGCAAGAGTGTAATGTTGTAATTAACAATCTTTTTCATATTAATAAAGTGATTTCTGGTTTAACAAATCGTATAGCATTTATAGTTTGTATTATAATTGTCAAAGTAAATAATCATAAGGTCTAAAGACTATGGGAAAAGAAGAATTGTTCGTACATCTGGATATGTATGTGGTAGACACAATTCTTTAGTTAGTCTTGAATATTGTTCACAACTTAAGTTAAAGGTTGGGCACCTTTATCTTGTTAAAGTTGTAGAATTCTTTTGCTAGCATTTGAGTGGGATCAAATGAGATATGATGAGTCTAAAATCATCGGAGTGTCTTCGAGCAAAAGGATCTAGTGCACTGGGTGCATTGAACTGGATCACAATGAAAAGCTTTATCTAGAACCGTCAATAGATAATAGTCTTTTCATTATCGGGACAATCGGAGAGTCTATCTTAATCCTGAGATAAATGATGGACTTATGGTTGCAAGTGATATCATTTGAGTTATCAATGAGTACGATTATATCGCATAGTCTATCCTCGATAGTTTGGTGATATTCATTTGTTAATCGATAGAGGACTTCATTTATAGATATGGACATCGTGGCTCCATTTAATTAAATGAGAGTATAATATCATCATATGGATGTTTTGAGGTAATTGGATATTAAATCTCAACGTTGAGTTTTCATAGTGTCTATTGAAAACATGGCTTCTGGACAAGTCAAAATATCCAAGTTCAAAACGTGGTCATATGAGTAAATATGGTAACTTGGAGAGTTATAGGCGGTCTATGAACTCTTGGCGATTACTGATATTAATCACGAGGATACACTATCTCTAATATGATTGTCTAGGGTATGAATGAGGAGCATCTTCCTTTTCTATCTTTATTTAAGAGTTCAGTTTTAGCTCTTTAGTGGAATGAGTTAAAATTAATGGATCGGACCTAAGTGAATCATTTGTTGATTGTGATTAGGTTATGTCTATTGAAGCTTAAATTTAGATGGCCCGCCAAGATCCCCAATCCACACGGACTTGCATGGATCACTTGATATATTCTACCGGACCAATTTAAGGGTCCATCTAGAATTGCATTTAATATATTAAGAATATAATTTGCACATTATTTAAGTAATGGGCTGCTCAATTATATTAATATATTAATGAAAGACATGTGGGCTTCTTTCTTTTAGTAAGAATGGGTCTGGTTCACATATGGGCTTTTTTATTTAAAGTTCAATGGATTAAATGAAATAGGAAAATAATATTAGGCCCATCTTATATATAAGTGGGGCGGCTAGGTTAAGGTTTTGACCTAAAAATATTATTTTGTTTCATTTGTTTTAATTAAATAAGAATTAATTGATTTATTGATTAATTGTTTAATTAAAGAAACAAATCTTTCCTAAAAGTAAAAGACTTGTTTGATAAGTAAATAAATAAATTAGTATTATTTATTTAATCAAATAAGGAGTCTTTTTTTTATTTAGTCAAATAAAAGAATAAAAATAAAAGAGTTGGATTAGGGTTTGAAGTCTATAAAGTTAAAAAGAATTAGGGTTGAATTTCAGTCACCCTATATAAGTGACATGATGAAATTCGGCCAACCCTAATTAGATACTACATAGAATTCGGCAACCCTAAAGGAAAAAGAAAAAAAATTCGGCCAACCTATATATATGTTCTTATAGGGTGCGGCCAAATCAATTAATTGGTGCTTGAGTTTTTATTTTCTTTCTTCTTCTTCTTAATTCTAAGAGAGTTTTTATTCTAGAGAGACAAAAAAGAGTGAAAAATTATTCTTTGATAGTATACAATTGCTTAAACATCAATAAGCTTGTGTATACGATATCGATCTAGGTTCACGCGAGTTTCGATCATAAGATTGTGAACTCAAAAGTGACCGGAATAATTTTGACATTCTTTTGATTGTTTTGTGACTAACAAAGAAAAGAAAGTATTTGTTTGGTCCATTCACAGGTTTGCAATTCAAAGGAAAGGGAGACCACGCTCCTAGGTGATCCACGTTCGTGCTCGGATTGAAGGTCTTGCGGATTACCATCGACGTAAGTCAATCGATCACGCGACAAGAGGTAATTTACTTTTGTTGATATATATGCATGTTTATTGATTAAAAGGGTTTAAGGTTCATAAAGGAAAAATTTTAAAAGTCACTAAATCGTCTTTAGTATCGCTTCCGCTGCGTGTAACACTTTTATTTGTTTATTTTTCCCTACAATTGGTATCAGAGCCTAGGTTGAACCCTTTTAATTAATTAACGTATATATACGTGGATCTATTTCTTTTTATTGTGATTATGCATGTTTAGAAAGAGATGGCACTCTAGGTATTCAAATATATAATTACATGTGATGTATGGATTTATATATATTTTATGTGGTTTGTTATTGCTCGATTTTGGCCCTAGATTTTCAATGTAATTTTTTGTTTCGGAGTTGTAACAAGAAGGGTGGTCTATTATCGCCATAATTCCTTCTTGGTAGATTGCTAGGTTTTATTTTTTTATATATATATGTGCAGTATTTTTTTAGGGTTACTGCAGTTTTTTTTATTTATTTTTAGTATGTGCAGTTTTTGGTTTGTAAAAATACTGCAGTGAATAAAAAAAAAAAAAAAATTAATACTGCAATATTTATTATATATATACTGCCGTAATATATTTAGGTCTTGGAGATTGGAAGACACGAAGCAAAACGAAGCAACCGGAACCAAGTACGAGCACCGTGCGCACCCTAGGAGTGGATTGGGCTGCACATGACAAGCCCAAACTTTGGTGGGCTGCGCATGGCAGCCTTGTGTGGCCTTATAGGCTGCGCAAGGCAGCCCCTTTGTGGGGTTGTGGGCTGCGCACGCCCATGGGAGAAGGCCGAAGGATGAGCGTATGGTTGATGGGCCACCTGAAGATCTTGTATTCCTGACAAATTGTAATTTACTTGTTTTTCTAGGATGGGCCAAAATTGTTGCTATTTAATTTATGCTTAAATATTACAATATTTGTTATTGTATGATAACATGACATATAGAATAGGAGTGCCACGCATATATCTCTTTTGGTATGAACATGCATTGAATGATTTAGGTATCTAAATTGGAATCTAGATAACTCGGTAAATCATTCTATGGGATTTAATCACACGCCTTAAATAATTGAGTGGGAGAAGGTGTTTTGGTAACACCTATGGCCTCCAAGGTTAGTTGAGCTTTATTATATATTGGTAATCCCCCCAAGGGGCGTCCATGAATGGAATTTAGCAACATACTTCCTTACAAGGATAGACTAGACAATGGACTCAAACGAGATCTACTCCCCAAGGAGGGATTTTCGTGAGAGAAAATTGAGGGTCGATATCTTGGTAACACACTCAATGTAATTTTATTGATATCCTCCCAAGAGTTCTTGTCAGTAAAATTGCAAGGCTAAAATTGAAAACGCTGGTTGTTATGTTAACAATTAGGTGGGACCTAGTCTAAATAGTAAATGGTGCGAACTCCCAAAGGAGGCGTAACATTTATGGGTGTTAGATCACCGTTGAATTTTATGATTGAGTTATTTATTTAATTCAAGATAAATATTTAAAAGTGCTTTATCATGATTATTTACTTATATATGTTTTGTTTTATTCAGAAATCATGACCCCATCACTTATGAACATCCTGAAAGATAACACTTTAACTGGAGATAATTATGTCACATGGAAAAGGAAAATTGGGTTGTTACTGCAAAGTGAAAAACATAAGTTTGTTCTAACTACTCCTAAACCACCTGCTCCTAATAATGAATCTAGCATAATGTGTAGAGATGAGTATGAGCAGTGGAAGACTTCAGATGATATGGCAAAATGTTACATTATGGCCACTATCTCCGACGTGTTGCAACAGCAGCATGAAGGAATGGAGTCCGCTGCTGATATAATGATGTCTCTAGAGGAGATGTTTGCTATGAAGTCTAGGACGACTAAGAGAGAGGCAGTGACTGCTTTTATGAATCTTAGGATGAAACCTGGACAGGCTGTGAAAGATCACATGATGAAAGTCATAGCACATCTCAACATTGCTGAACTGCATGGCGCTGAGATAGATGGTGAGACAAAGATTGATATGGTTGTCAATTCATTGTCAGATTCCTTTGATCAGTTCAAATTGGACTACACTTTGAACAAAAAGGAATACACCTTACAAGGCCTGATGCAAGATGTTCAAAGTGTGAAAAGATCCTTGTGAAAGGCAAAGGTCAAGAGATTCATATGGTTGGTAAAGTTGCTACTGTTAAGGCCCGTCAAAAGGTCAAGAAACAACAGAAGAAAAAGCAACTTGGGCCTATCAAGAAGGAGACCAAGAAAGTAACCAAGATCAAAGGGAAATGCTTCCTTTGTGGTGAAAAGGGACATTGGAAGAGAAATTGCCCAAAGTCCCAGAACAAGAAGGAAGAAGGTAATTTGAATTATCTAGAAACATGTTTTTTGGCTGATTCTACAGATTCTTGGATCATAGACTCAGGAGCCACTAATCATGTTTGTTATTCCTTGCAGGGGTTTCAAGAAAGGAGAAAGCTGAGTAAGAATGAAATCAATTTGCGCTTGGGCAACGGAACGTTAGTGTCTGCAAGTGCAGTGGGAGATATTAGAGTTTATTTGGATTCTAGAAGGCATTTAGATTTAATAGACGTTTATTATGTACCTCAATTCAAGAGGAATTTAATTTCAGTTTCTTGTTTGAATAAATTTGGATATTCGGTTACTTTTAATAAAGCTTTTATTATTAGTAAGAATGACAAAATTATTTACCAAGGTACATTGGAAAACGGTCTATACTTTTTACATAGAAATATCTCTCACTCGTTAGACACAGAAATAACGGAACCTAATCATAAAAGAGTAAAATTATCAACAGATGAAACCTACCTTTGGCATTTACGCTTGGGTCATATTAACCTTAATAGGATTAAAAGATTGGTAAGTGACGGACCTTTAAGTGACTTAAAGGTTGATGATCTACCAACTTGTGAATCTTGTTTGAAAGGTAAAATGACCAAAAGGACGTTCTCTGCCAAAGGTGCAAGAGCCACTGAATGTTTAGGATTGATACACACTGATGTATGTGGACCTATGAGCATTCAAGCTAGAGGTGGATATGAGTACTTCATCACCTTCACGGATGATTACTCGAGATTTGGTTATGTGTATCTCATGAGACATAAGTCGGATGCTTTTGACATGTTCAAAACATTCAAAGCTGAAGTGGAAAATCGGCTTGAGAAACACATAAAAATCTTGAGATCTGATCGTGGTGGAGAATATCTATCTGGTGAGTTTCAACAATATCTTATTGATAATGGGATAGTTTCTCAGTTTTCTGCACCAGGTACACCTCAACAGAATGGGGTAGCAGAAAGGAGAAAATAGAACTCTTTTGGATATGGTTAGGTCTATGTTGAGTTATTCAACGCTTCCTATTTCTTTTTGGGGATATGCTTTACAAACTGCTATATATATTCTAAACGATGTACCATCTAAGTCTGTTCCTAAAACACCGCATGAGTTGTGGACTGGGCGCAAGCCTAGTTTACAACACTTAAGGATATTTGGTTGTCCTGCGCATGTGTTAAAAGGAAAGACAGAAAAGATGGAGTCCCGTTCAGAAACATGTATATTTGTAGGGTATCAAAAAGAAACTAAAGGATATTATTTCTATAGTCCTTCAGATCTTAAAGTATTTGTTTCGATAAATGCTAAATTTCTGGAAAAGGACTATATGAATGATTTTGTGCCTAGAAGTAGAATTGTCCTGAATGAGATGTCAGGAGATACAATTCCACGAGAGGTTGCACAACCTAACCCAATTGTAAGTTCCGATCCAACACAAGATCAACAACCTACCATTCCTCGTGGTAGTGGGAGGGTTAGAACACAACCCGAAAGATACATCGGTCTGGGAGAATCAGTGGAGAATCTCCCGGACGACGATGATCCCTATCGTACAAGGAAGCTATGGAGGATGTTGATAGTCGCCATTGGCAAAAGGCAATGCAATCCGAGATTGAATCTATGTTCGATAACAAAGTCTGGTCCCTTGTAGACTTGCCTAAAGGGATAAAACCCATTGGGTGCAAGTGGGTATACAAGAGGAAAGAGGTATGGATGGAAAGGTGGAAACCTTTAAAGCTAGATTGGTAGCTAAAGGGTATACACAGAAAGAAGGTATCGATTACTAGGAAACCTTCTCTCCTGTGGCCATGCTTAAATCAATTAGGATACTCTTATCCATTGCAGCATCTTTAGATTTAGAGATTTGGCAAATGGACGTCAAGACAGCTTTCCTAAATGGAAGTCTTGACGAAAGCATCTACATGATGCAACCAGAGGGATTCATTGAAAAGGGCCAAGTGGATAAGGTATGCAAGTTGCAGAAATCCATATATGGATTAAAGCAAGCATGCAGATCCTGGAACATAAGGTTTGATCAAGCTGTCAAAGGTTTTGGATTTATTCAGAATCCTGACGAACCTTATGTATACAAAAGGATTAAAGGCGACAAGTTGGTTTTCCTGATTCTTTATGTTGATGATATACTACTCATTGGAAACGATGTAGGTGTATTAACATCGGTAAAAGAATGGTTAGCAAAACAATTTGATATGAAGGACTTAGGAGAAGCAAGTTTTATTCTAGGTATCCAAGTAATAAGGGATAGAAAGAATAGAACGATTGCATTATCCCAAGCTTCGTACATAGACAAAATCTTGTCTAGGTTTTCCATGCAGGATTCCAAGAAAGGTATGTTACCTTTCAGACATGGAATCAAGCTTTCTAAGGAACAAGTTTCTAAGAATGAGCATGAAGAGCAATTCATGAGTAGAGTTCCATATGCCTCGGCAGTTGGAAGTCTTATGTATGTAATGCTCTGTACTAGACCAGATATTTGTTTTGCTGTTGGCATAGTTAGCAGGTTTCAATCGAAACCTGGACCTGATCACTGGACGGCAGTCAAGCATATTTTCAAGTATCTTAAGAGAACGAGAGATAATATGCTTGTATACTCTGGAGGGATTTGGTTCCCGTTGGGTATACAGATTCTGATTTCCAATCAGATTCTGACTCCAGAAAATCCACATCAGGGGCTGTGTTTACTATTGGAGGAGGAGCAGTTATATGGAGGAGTATTAAGCAATCTTGTATTGCTGATTCCACCATGGAAGCTGAGTATGTTGCTGCATGCGAGGCTACCAAAGAGGCTATTTGGCTCCGCCAATTCTTGATTGACTTGGAAGTGGTTCCTAGTGCGAATAAGCAGATCACTATCTATTGTGACAACAGTGGAGCAGTGGCTAATTCGAAAGAACCAAGAAGTCACAAGAGAGGTAAACACATTGAAAGAAAGTATCATCTTTTAAGGGAGATTGTTCAAAGAGGTGACGTGACGATTACCAAAATCGCATCAGCAGAAAATCTAGCGGATCCCTTCGCAAAGGCTCTACCTCAGAAGAGTTTCGATGGACATCTAGAGAACATGGGCTTGAGAGATATGACACATTTGCTATAGCGCAAGTGGGAGATTGTTAGGATTATGCTCATTAGCAAGAGTGTAATGTTGTAATTGACAATCTTTTTCATATTAATAAA
>CM069233.1:22831203-23092447 GCA_035582765.1 Acer negundo
CAACTTCTTGAGGTGTCTTAGGAGATTGTTCCTTAGACAAGTGAACTCCATGCCTAGAAGGTAAATTACCTTTCTTTGAGTTCTACATCATATAACGCACAAATACCTTAATGATATATGATGCTTGAGACAATGCTGAGAGTTTGTTCTTACGATCCAAAATTAATTGGATCCTTAGAACATAACTCGCCTCTCCCAAATCTTTCATTTGGAACTGGCTAGCCAGCCAGCTTTTTAATTCTGACAATACCCCTACGTCATTCTCAATGAGTAGAATATCGTCTATGTATAGGACTAAGAAAACTATATTCTTGTCAATGATGCGCTTGTAAATACAAGACTCATCGACGTTTTGCTCAAAGCCACATGTTTTGATAGTATTATCAAATCTTATGTTCCAAGATCTAAATGCTTGCTTCAATCCATAAATGGACCTTTGCAACTTGCAAACCTTTTTCTCTTGATCTAGAGACATGAATCCCTCTGGTTGCATCATGTAAATGTTCTTATCAAGATTGTGATTTAAAAATGCAGTTTTGACGTCCATTTGCCAAATTTCATTATCGAAATAGGCAGCAATGGATAAGAGAATCCTAATAGACTTAAACATGACTAACGGCGAGAAGGTCTCTTCATAATCGACCCCCTCCTTTTGGGTATAACCCTTTGCCACTAGCATTGCCTTGAAGGTCTTTACCTTCCCGTCTACTCCTCTCTCTTTTTTGTAGATCCACTTACACCCAATGAGTTTTACTCCATACGGTAAGTTTACAAGTTCCTAGACTGAGTTGGAGTACATAGACTCCATCTCGAGATTCATGGCTTTAAGTCATTCCTCTTTGTCAGGATCTTCCATTGCATTTTTAAATGCCAATGGATCATCCATACTATCATTAGAGATGACATCTCGTCCCTCTCCAATACCCAAATAGCGTTCAAGTTGTCGTACAACCCTCCCACTACGACTAGGTGGTAGTGTATCCTGACTAGGAATCATCTAACTATCAGATGTTAATAGATAAACAACTCTTGTTGACTGAGCACAGGTCGTACCAGACTCAATTTTATTTAATACAATTTTGCTTCGAGGTTTATGATCACTTGTAAAGTTATCCTCAAGAAACGTTTCATTTGTCGATACAAATACTCTGTTCTCCTTAGGGGCTATAGAAGTATCCACCTCTAGTCTCCTTGGAGTAACCTACAAACAAGCAGACCATAGACTTAAGGTCCAGCTTTCCAGTTATGTTCTTCAGTACATGTACTGGACACGTATTTACGGAAATGTCGTAAACTAGCTTCACGACCATTCTACAACTCTAGGGGAGTCTTAGGAACAGATTTTGATGGGACTACATTCAAAATGTAGGTCATCGTTTGTAGTGCATATCCCCAAAAGGAATTTGGTAATTATGAGAAATTAATCATAGATCTCACCATTTCCATCAGGGTTCTGTTTCTCCTTTACACAACACCATTATGTTGAGCTGTGAGTTAGGACACAATCTCATGCTTAACCAAATAGTCTTCAAACTGTTGGTCAAGATACTCACCTCCACGATTCGATCGTAGAGGTTTGATAGTCTTGCCTAATTGGTTCTCAACTTCAGCTCGGAATTCTTTAAACTTTTCAAAAGTTTTCAACTTCCATTGCATTAGGTAGACATATCTGCATCTGGAGTAGTCATCTATAAAGGTGACATAATACTCATAACCACCCCTTGCTTTAACATTCATCAGTCCACAGACGTCTAAATATATAAGCTATGGTGGTTCTATGGCTCTAAGCCCTTTTCTAGTAAAAGGTCTATTGATCATTTTACGTTCTAAAACCGGGATTCACAGACAGGTAAGGTGCGACATTTAACTAATTTAAGGGTTCGCTTTATACTAGTCTATCTATCCTTTTAAGGTTGATATGGTCGAGTCTCAGATGTCATAGATACGTTTCATTATCTAGAGAAACTTTTTGTCGTTTTGTTTTAGGTTTTTCAACTTTAAACATTTCAGCATTAAACAATGTTGTATGTAATAACGGTCTTAATACATATAAGTTGTTTTCAATTAAACCTATGAACATATATTTAATCCATTTCTAGAAACAACAACTGCTTTATCTTTAAAAGAAATTGAATAAAATTGTTCCAACAACTTGGATATCGAAATTAAATTTCTGGTAAATCCAGGAATAAAATAAACATTGTTCAAAATAATAAAACAACTTTTAAAATGAAGTTTAACTACTTATCTTGCTCTTGCCGACACGACATCCCTCCAAACCAACGCGCATCAAGAAGGCCCCTCATCTAGCTTCGTCCAAGAATCAGTCCACTACAAAGAAGAACAAACATGGTTAGTGGCCCCTGAATCTACTATTCAAGGTGAAGAATCATCTTCCACTAAACACGATTCAATGACAAGTAAATCATATTTACCTTTCGCCTTTTTCTTGGCAAGCTCCTCAAGGTACTGAGTACAGTTCCTCTTCTAGTAGTGACCTTATCACAATGGAAACATTTTCCTTTTGCTTTGTTAGTCAAGGGCTCTTTTTCTTGCTTTGGGTGGTTTTTTTTTTTTTTTTTTTTTTTTGAGTTTTGCTTTAACCTTGCTAGTAGGCGTCTTCCTCTTCTTAAACCTAGAAGAAGATGGTTCAGCAATATTTGCCTCACAGGTCTTTCCTTTGTGGTCTTTACTCATAAACTCAAAGGTAATGAGCTCATTTAACAACTGTGTTAGGTTGAACTTCAATTTGTTCATCTCACAATTGCTTTTAAACTGATCAAAACTCTTTGGAAGAGTCGTCAGTATGATACTAACTTGGCTTGCCTCATAAATGTCCACACCATTGACCTCAGCTAAGTTGAAGTGAGACATCATGCCCATGACATGTTCCTTGACCCATGAACCCGAGCATTACGGAACAAATAGCTTCGTGCCACTTTTGCTCGGATGGCTGCTAAAACTTAGCCTACAATGACTCCATGATATTAAATGCTATAGTCATTGCATCGTGTTTGGTGACAAGCACATCTGTCATGATGGCTAATAGATATATCCGGGCTTTCTTATCAGCTAAGACCTATTTCTGGTGTGTCTCACGAACAATTCGTGTGGCATTGGCAGCAGACTTTAGAGGACATTCCTCTGTATGCACGAATTTAAGGTCTTTTGTTACCAAGATTGTTTTGATGTTATTTTTCCACTTAGTATAGTTTTCTCTGGGTAATTTGTCATTAGCGAGGATTTGTAAAAGTGCAGACGACATTGCTAAAAACATAAATAAAAGATTTCATTTATCTCATACATTCATCACATGTAAATGTTTGGAATAAAATTAAACATGATGCATGAACATGTTTAATGAACAAGAAATAAACCCTAGAATTATTACTACGCCATGACTATCCAACAAACCACAAGCAAGTGCTGCCTTAGGGTTAGTCAAGTACTTGTATGTTGGATCGAGACATTCTCAGTTAAATGATATATCAGAATAACTCTTATTCTTATATTGTTCAACCATCATTTGTTTCAGTCAAGGATCTTAATAAACAAATTTTATTAAATCCTTTATGAATGTGACCCATCATTTCAGATTTCATGAACTCAACTTGAGAATTGCTACCTTAGGGTTAGAAAATCCCAACATTCAGAAATCCTATCCATTAGGAAGTCAACCTTGATATTGACTCTCATAGACACCTTCCTTAGGGAGGACGAAAACAAAGTCATCTCGAGGCCCCACTTGAATCTCACGGTGTTGAACTAACGATGGAGACTGCGGGATATATTATAATATATCCCTCTCCCATTCATTATTATCCGGTTAGGGTTTTCAATTATTAATGCACCTAGATTATATTAAGATTAAATGGCTAATTCAAATCTAAGTGTCTAGGGCATTTTTAGTATTTTGAGTATATTAATAGAATCTCATCCTATTAACAAATTATTAAACTATTCGATTTTTTAACATTTAAAAAAATCTAGTTTATTAATCTAATTCTATGTAAACTAATTTACTAAGACTAGAATTAATAACGTGATTTACTAAGTTTTAACTATTTAAAACTAAAACACATTATTCGGTCCAATAATTATTAATGGCCTTAATCAAATTAATCGTAATAATTATAAGAGGACCTAACTAATCTAATTAATTAAACGATATAATTAATATATTAGTTATTAAATGAGAATTACCAAGTTTTTTACACCTAAACAAAGTAATATCATTTTTAATAACCAATTATGTGATTTGCTAATTTTAAAAAAATAAAATAAAATAAAAAACATAATATGATTGGCTATTATGCATGTATGACATTTAATAAAATGCATGTGTATGCACTGCTAATTTATTTGGCATGTGTATGCATGGCAATACTTTAATTATCACCTAATAAAAGCATACATGAATTGATAGAGTACGATGAGTTTATCTAACTTAAAATAATTTTTAATTACAAAAATTATCCAAGGCATCCTTTGGTCTTCTTGAAAATCCAAAATCTTCAAGTCATATGTTTTGTATCTTCTGAGTCTTCCGGGCCCAAAATCAAGTCCAAGATGATTTATTTTAATGTATCCTTATCATGGATTAAATCCCTATAGCCTAAATGTTACTCTAACATCTTTCATAGGCCCAGGATTTCCAAAAAATATATTTTTTTTGGCCCAAACTTGCTTGCACACAAGCAGCCCTAGCACCTACGAACGGGCAGCTCTAGCTCATCTCTTGCGTGGCCACATTCATGCGCATGGGTCGCGTTGCAGCGTTTGCGTGTTCAGCGCGTGAGGCTGCCATCACTTGCGCGAAAAGTGCGCGACAGCTGCTGAACATTCGCAAGAAGCATGCAGCTGTGCACTGCAGCCTTGCACGAAGGCGTGCATGGCTGCTGCACATGTGCGCAACAATTGCGTGCGGCTGCCAGCATGTTGCGCAACTGTTGTACGTTGGCTTCTACGTCTTCCAGATCGTCATTCTTGTCAATTTACATCAATAAAAAAAAATTACAGTAAAATAACAAAAACAAAAAATATATTTACAACCCGGAATAAATATTACAGCAGAAAAAATAATATTACAAACCATATACAAAACCCTAAAACTCACCGTACCACATAATTAACAATCAATCATGCTTTTAAAAAAAATTAAAACCTCATATATTCAATAGATTGTACCTACACATATATACAATCAATTAAACAATAAAAAAGAATGATTTATTCGAATATATCGTACTAGGACTCTAATACAAATTGTAAGCCCTAGAGTCACGTAGCGGAAGAAAATTTAATGATTCAAAAAATTGTATGAATCATAGTCATATAAAACGGTCTTCTAAAAATTATTTTAAGCGAATTCCAATAACCATGTACGATATATAAGAATATTTATAAATAGAGTAAGATTTGTAATCATACCTCAAGGTTAACTCCTTCATTCTTTCTCTTGTTGATATCACTTTCCGATTTGTACCATCGGATCTTCCTAGCTATCTCCCGCGTTCTGGCAACTGCATGTGGACACGTCATGCACTTCAGGAGGTTGAATGGAGGTAGAAGAAACACATGAAACAACTCTTTGCTTTGTGTATGAAATTCAGCCAGCCTATATAAAATAAGAAGAAAAAACCCTTCTTCCTTTTTCTTTTCTTTGTTGGCCGCACACTATTTGTCTCTCTTTTGTTTTTCTTCTTTTTGCGTGTATATCACAATTAACTTTTTAATTGAGTTTTGTTTTAATATTTTAGGTTAACTTGATATGATAGGATAGGGGTTTTTTTTTTTTTTTTTTTTAATTTTTTTTAACTTTTAAAATATCAAATATTTAAAAAAAAAAAATCTCATTTTTCTTGTTAATTAAAACTCAAATATTAAAACAAATATCATGATAGGGTTTCAAGTGATCTAGATTAAATAGGATTCTAAATCCCTTTTAATTCAATGTTGTCACTGTGACTTGAACCCATGACCTGCTAAAGATTAAATAATCAATATAATTTTATGAGTAATGCTAGATATCCCAAATTTTGTCCTAAATGATGTGGCACGTAAGGTGTCAGCATCACATCAGTCACCACATAATCTCATGATTTATATGATGACGACACCTCGCATGCCACATCATTTGGGACAGAATTTGGGAAAAAAAAATTGGGACGTCTAGCATTACTCTTATTTTATATCTTTGCTTTGGTCTTGGCTCCAACACCTGACCTCCATAAAATAATTAATTCAATTGATAATTATTAATTATTAATCTAATTAAATAATCAAATTATTTTATATAATTAATTATTAATCCATTAATTAAATAATCACATCATTTAATTAATAGTCTAAATAAAATCCTTGTTACTTTCTTAACATAATTAATTGGACCATCCAATTAATTAACCATAACCTTTGTTACCATCAACGTTCCGGGCTAGTAAGGGGACCTAACGGGTCCACAGTCTTGAGCTCTAATAATCCTTAGAAATAATTTTTTGAGTGGTGGGTGGAGGTGGGTTAGGGTTTTAGTGGTGGTGATGGTGTTTTGAGATGGATGGTGATGATGAGTTTTGTTAAGATTTTGAGTTATGTTGGAATTATTCTCAATCAAAACGACATTTCCTTGAAAAAATCGCGATTAAGTTTTGTTATGGTTTCTATTGACAATTGACTAATCAAGAAAAATCGGTAATTAAATTGATTAAAACCTATTCAACCCCCCTAGGTATATTTAGACACACCGTTATTAGTTTCAAAAATAAAACAACGACAGAAAGGAGAAGAGATAAGGGTTCACTCGGAAGCTAACTTTGCCAAAGATGACACCGAAGTTGCTCTGATTTGTTGGAGAATTACAAATGAGGAATTGAGACATCAACTCCCCTATTTATAGCCTTTGGATCGCCCCTTAGGCAAAAATGAAGTGATGTGGCCGTTACCTTCCCGAGTTGATAGTCGTACAAACGTCTCACTCACCACACGCCACGTGGCATCTCCATATTAGGCATTAGGTGGCCCAAACCAAATTTGGATTAGGCCCGACCCAGTAAGGCCCACACGTTAAGCCCACACCAATCGCTCCACCGCGAGACCTCCTCCACTTCGATCAATGGGCTTGAGAGGGAATTGTTGGACATGACTGTAAAGCCTCCAGCACAACCACATCCGCATGTGGTTCGGAGGTAAAACCCCCATCGATAGTTAACATACGGTGGCCTCACTTAAATAATCATTGGCTACAACAAAATCAACGAATACGCTTTCGGTATTCCCAATAGAAAGCCGAAAAATGCTGACAGCATAAAGACACGTGTAAGGCACAACTAATCGCAACCTGACACGTCATCCTTTATGTCAGAATCAAAACCTATATAAACCCTTTTTTTTTTTTTTTTACCATTGAAATGGACTTTTCATATTTACTCAAAAGCCCAGATTAGACTGACCAAACGGCGCCATTAATTACATTCACAACAACTATCTCAACTTGACTTATTCCACCAAGAACAAACCTCCGCAAATCTCGCGGAAGACAATTCTCGGAGGCACATTTTATCCCCCAACAATACTCACCCTCTCTTTTAAGCTTTTTCAACAAGGGTGATTAGGACTTTTCATCCAAAAAAAAAAAAAAGGTCAATCGTTATCTTTAACAGTTATTGAATGGCTAAACGTTATTTTTGTGTAATTAATGCGAAATGTTGAATATTAAGCCTTTTGACCATACCTCAGGGTAAGTTTATGCAATTTGCCCATGTAAAAAATAACATTTTTATTTTACTAATATATAAAAAAGGGTAAATTGCACAAACTTACCTTAAGTTATGGTTAAAAGGCTTATTATTCAACGTTTGACTTTAATTACACAAACATACCCTCATCCCAGTCAACAACAGTTAAAGACCATTTTTTTTTTGGTCTAAATCGTCCATGTTGAATAAGCTCAAAATAGAGGATGAAGATGAGTATGAATGAAATGTCCAAATATAAAGCTTAAAAAATGAACGGTCCAGATTTTCAATTAATATAAAACTAAATTAAATATTTGTTTAGATATATTGGAAAATAAAAAGAAAAAGAAAAAAAAAAAAAAAACTTATAACGAAAGCCACTCCAACTTCTTCACTCCTTAGCTTCTAATCCAAAAAATATACATGCAAATGATAATAAATATAGTGGCTTCATTTCAATGGGCTCCGTTCATGGTTCTTGGATCCTCAACGTATCGTGTAGTAGCCAAAAATCATCATACGGCCCGGTTAAAGCCCAAGCAAATGATTGAAAAATAATTCGCTCTACAGCCTAGCTATTAAACCTAAGCATATTAACAAGGTGATGGGTCGTTTTTCACACATCAAGAAGAAGAATATTTGCTTAGAATACCAATTTGTTTACCATTTGTAGCAACACTTAAAATGTAAAAGTCATATATGACAAGCAAGGGATCGTCCTCAATGATCGGATTTGAATAATCGATTTGCAATCTACTTTAAGTTAGTCTGACTAAGTGCAAGATAACATAAAATCCATTTTGGTTTGAGATATGTTTTGAAGTAATAACTAGAAATGTAAATGACAATAATTAAAGATAGAATCCAACAATTTGGATAAGTAAATGGATAAAATCAAAAGAGAAACGTTTAGGGGATCAATGGAGTTGCATTTGAACCATGGGTTATGCTTTCATAACTTTATTATCGCACAATTCACACAACTAAGGACCATATCTCTTTCTACAGTGTGATTTGGTTGTAAAGACAATACCAAATCACTTCTCACCTCTATTCCTCACCTATGGCATTTAGTGGGGGATAAAAAAGAGATCGGTAAAGTAACGATCAATGGGTTTAGGCCATTGGGAGTGGCATTCACACCAAAACCTATCATATTCATTAAGAGCTTTAATTAACCAAGTATATCAATACCCAATCATTGTATCTCAAGTAATCATACCAATATTGTCATTCAAAAGTGATGTTCAATTCAACAACATAATGAATAAGAACTAATTAAGCACATGAATAGAACAATAATTGTGTAAATATTCAATAGAAAGCTAAGCAGCACCCATCATCCAAATGTTCCTCACAATAATCTCCTAAAAATGGGGATTTAGTTACACATATTCATATTACAAGAAAAGAGATGAAAAATAGTGAAATATCCCATAGATGATGATATGCCTTCTTTTCAAGCTAGATCCACTCCTTGAGCTCCTTGATCTGAATTTGGTGTAAAGAATGGAAGATTAGATGTGTGGGCAATTGAGTTCAATGAGTAGTGACAAAGGAAAGTGATGGAGAAGATGGATAGAGAGGAATGATGGAAAGATGAAGTAATTATAGATTTTTGGTTGAGTTTTTGTTTTTGAGAGAAAATATGCAGAGGTTTGGAAATGATGATGCAAAACGGATCTATTTGAGAGAATCTAAGAGAGGATTATATATGTGGTCCAAGGAATTAGGCTGTAACTGCCGGATTTACTAATGTGGCATATGTCGCGACCTACACGTTGTGACATCGACCGCAACAAATGGTTACGAGCTCTTCGATCTAGAATTCATATACATCTTCATAGCGAACAATGGGGCGACATCTCTGATCTTAATCCTTCACCACAAGTGTCGCGGGCCTTGCATAGCGACACAACTTGGAAGACATTCACTAGAATGATCTTTGATGTCTTGATGTTCAATTGTCGCGGTCGACCCATAGCGACACAATGAGGGCGACATCCTCTAGTCTTTGGCTCATTTGTTTGCTCAATAAAAGTAACGGTCAACCCATAGCGACACAATCGGGGCGACATCTTTTGAATAATTGTAGCGGCCTATGGAAGGGTGACACCGCAGCAATTCTGATCCCTTTATTTAATTTCTTCTCTCTTTTTACACTTTTGACCTCAAACTCTCCAAATTATGCTCAAATGCCCTTGTGACACTATTTCACCTACACAACTCAATTCAAGCTATTAAACGACCGAAGTTTACCTAAGAACAAGCTAAAAGAGTCAGAATTAAGGGCCAAAATCATATGTAAATTTGGTTTGATCACAAGGCCTATACATCATGGGCTAAGTCCAATAAAGACCCCAAATGCATTGGAAGGCTAAACAAAGTCCACCAAGGACCATGCCAAGCAACGAAATGTATCATTGACCAAGTCAGCAACACTATCTGAATTTGAGATATTCAAGATATCAACGGATCATATCCATGATCTTGATCCATGATTTGGGGGATCATGATAGTTGAACCTGCGTTGGTTCACCCATTGATGGCTATAAATACCAAGCTATTATTCATTGGAAAGGAAGGATTTTTCCACTCTCTAATCCATAAAAAGGCAGTTGACTCATGACGCGCCTGAACCGGTTCTAAATAAACTACACTAATCTACAATATTCTACCTCGGCTATTCTAAAGGGAGAGTGTTTCACCCTTTGCAAATCCATGAGTCGTTCAAATCGTATAGAGTGCACGAGTACGGGTTATCATTCCCATGGGACCAACTAATTTACGTTAACATAGCTAGAAAGTAATAACACTTGTACTAAATCTAATGAAATCCCGAATTAATTAACTAAGGTGATCAAAACATTAAGTATGCTAAAATGAGAAATGATTAAGATTAACAACTATAACTCCTTGGTTTAAATACTAGATTAAAAGATTGCTAGGGGAAAGATTCATTCAAGTAAATAACCAATTAGCTAATCAATCATTCATTAAGCACATTCAGAATAACCCAAACATGCATCTATTCATGTTAAATTATAAGGCTCTAAATTCTTCACTTTAATCACAACCTAAGGTTGGAGGAGTGAATTAAAGGAGGTTTACTCAAAGGTGATAGTAGAGATTATCAAGGTTAATAAATCTCTACAACATAGATGGCATAAGTGTCATATGCATTAATGGTCTTAATTGCATATTTGTTCATCAAGCATATTGTGCATTCATTTAGAGATAGGTGGTTGCAACAACCATTATTCATAAATGGAGTATATAAGCACACATACAAGCTTGAGAAGTGAATAAACATAGATTGATTATATAGCAAGGTTATTTACAATAATTACATCTAACCCCTAACAATGAGGGTTTTAGTTACACATAGAATCAAAGCAATAAGGAAATACAATCGAAGAAAACATCACCGGTTGGTAACTCTTATGTTGAAAGTTGATCCTCTTTGCAATCCAAGCAACAAACTCTTCTATGCAAACTTGAAGTAAACTAAGCTAAGGTACCAAAATAGGTGTTTGGTTGCCTAGAAAATGCAAAGAAAACTAACTTGGCCTTTCTTTCTAAGAGAATATCTAATTAATGTCTAAATCTAATTGCTAGATAGCTCATAAGTGTAGTTTTTCCAATTAATTCAGAAGTAAGTTAGATGGGATGAGCAAAAGGGAAGGCCTTTCAAAAGCAAGTGAAGGCCCATTGGTCTTTGCCCAAGACTCATTAGGCAAATGGATGGCAAAAGGAATTGATTTGATTAGTTGTGGGTGAGATTTGATCCACTGGTAGCTCGTTAGAGTCCTCTGTGGGTATGGTCCGCGGCTTATTTCCAGCAGGCTTAACCCGTGGATGATCTTTCCATTTCTACGCGAACTCCTTCTGCTTATTTGTTCTCTCTGGGAAGTAGGTCTGAACTCGCTAGATTCTTCCGCGGGTTTGTTCGGCGGCTTTATTTCTATGAGGCAGGGGGTGTAAACCCACTGGTTGTTGATGTGAAGTTCCCACGGTTTCCATTCAGCGGGTTTATTCCTATAAGACAGAAGATCTAAACTTGCTGGAATAACAATTGAAGGGCATGCAGCTTTGTGCTGCTGATTAATTCCCGCGGGGCAGGGAGAATGAACTCGTCAGTTTCTCTAATGTCCCCCATGGCTTTGTGCAGCTGGTTTGTTGTTGGGGAAAATACCAAAGAAGTACACGCAACGGAAGCGATACTAAAAATTAGATTTAGTGACTTTTAAAAAATTTTCCTTTATGAACCTTAAACCCTTTAATTAATTAAACATACATATACAATAACAAAAAGTAGAATACCTTTTGTCGCGTGATCCGATTGACTTACGTCGATGGTAATCCGCAAGATCTTCAATCCTAGCACGAACATGGATCACCTAGGAGCGTGGTCTCCCTTTTCTTTGAATTGCAAACCTGTGAATGGACAAAACAAACTTTTCTTTTCTTTGTTAGTCACAAAAACAATCAAAAGAATGACTAAGATTATTCCGGTCACTTTTGAGTTCTCAATCTAATGATCAAAACTCGCGTGAACCTAGATCGATATCGTATACACAAGCTTATTGATGAATAAGCAAATAGTATACTATCAAAGAATAATCTAACACTCCTTTTTGTTTTAGTAGAATAAAAAGCTTTCTATGAATTGAGAAGAAGAAGAAATTTGTATCATGAACCCATATTCTTCATGGCCGAATTCTATACTTGTCAATATATATGGCCCTAGTTTGCTTCTTCTTTTCTTTTATTATTAGGGTTGCCGAAATCCTAACCTAGAAATAACTAGGGTTGCCGAAATCACATGCCCACCATAGGCTTATGTTGCACCCTAATTTCCATCTAGTTTTTAAGACATCAAACCCTAATCCAACTCATAGATCTTTTATTCTTTTATTTTGACTAAATAAAAAAGACTTCTTATTTGATTAAATAAATAAAACTAATTATTTATTTCTTTATCAAACAAGTCTTTTAATTTTACTTTTAGGAAATATATTTCCTGATTAGAAAAGATTTGTTTCTTTAATTAAACAATTAATTAATAAATTAATTAATTCTTATTTAATTAAAACAATCAAACAAAATAATATATTAGGTTAAACTAACCTTTGCCGCCCCACTTAGAGTAAATGGGCCAAAATATTATTTTCTTATTTCATTTAATCCATTGGACTTTAAATAAAAAACCCACATGTGAACCAGACCCATTCTTACTAAAAGAAATAAACCCACATGTCTTTCATTAATATATTAATATAATTGAGCAGCCCATTACTAAAATAATGTGCAAATTATATTCTTAATATATTAAATGCAATTCTAGATAGACCCTTAAATTGGTCCGGTAGAATATATCAAATGATCCATGCAAGTTCGTGTGGATTGGGGATCTTGGCGGGCCATCTAAATTTAAGCTTCAATAGACATAACCTAATCACAATCAACAAATGATTCACTTAGGTCCGATCCATTAATTTTAACTCATTCTACTAAAGAGCTAAAACTGAACTCTTAAATAAAGATAGAAAAGGAAGATGCTCCTCATTCATACCCTAGACAATCATATTGGAGATAGTGTATCCTCGTGATTAATATCAGTAATCGCCAAGAGTTCATAGACCGCCTATAACTCTCCAAGTTACCATATTTACTCATATGACCACGTTTTGAACTTGGATATTTTGACTTGTCCAGAAGCCATGTTTTCAATAGACACTATTGAAAACTCAACGTTGAGATTTAATATCCAATTACCTCAAAACATCCATATGATGATATTATACTCTCATTTAATTAAATGGAGCCACGATGTCCATATCTATAAATGAAGTCCTCTATCGATTAACAAATGAATATCACCAAACTATCAAGGATAGGCTATGCGATATAATCGTACTCATTGATAACTCAAATGATATCACTTGCAACCATAAGTCCATCATTTATCTCAAGATTAAGATAGACTCTCCGATTGTCCTGATAATGAAAAGACTATTATCTATTGACGGTTCTAGATAAAGCTTTTCATTGTGATCCAGTTCAATGCACCCAGTGCACTAGATCCTTTTGCTCGAAGACACTCCGATGATTTTAGACTCATCATATCTCATTTGATCCCACTCAAATGCTAGCAAAAGAATTCTACAACTTTAACAAGATAAAGGTGCCCAACCTTTAACTTAAGTTGTGAACATTATTCAAGACTAACTAAAGAATTGTGTCTACCACATACATATCCAGATGTACGAACAATTTTTCTTTTCCCATAGTCTTTAGACCTTATGATTATTTACTTTGACAATTATAATATTAAACTATAAATGCTATACGATTTGTTAAACCAGAAATCACTTTATTAATATGAAAAAGATTGTCAATTACAACATTACACTCTTGCTATTGAGCATAATCCTAACATTTGTTCTCGTAGGTTTTGCTTCTAAACCCGTGGTGGCTGTCAATCCTTCTCCTTTTCTGGCCTTTTTTCGTCATTTCGAACCAAAATGCCTTTGAAACGCCTAAGTTACCTGAAAACACTTATTTACAACGTTAAACACCTAAAATGCATGGAAAATGGTTACAAAAAAAAAGTAAAGGGAGCGCTAAATATGAACATTTGGAGCGCGATCAAACCCCCAAACCTGACTTTTGCTCGTCCTCAAGCAAACTATAAATACTAAAAATTAAACTAAAAACACATTTCTAATATATACTAAATATATACAACACACACTAAAACGTTTCCGAGAGCCAAAGTACAAAGATACTAAGAAGATGTGTTGATTAGGATTAAAACATGTCAAAACCGCTGGTTAGATGCTAGCACAATATCAATCCTTAAAAACACGTGACAGAGCGAATCCCACACTCTAAATACTAAGCTTCAAAAACAAAGCACTCGAAAGCAAGAACTCAATTTGCCATGACTCTAATCCTCACCAGATTTCAATCGAATTTTCTCTCAAAACCTAAGTTACTCTCGAAATAACATATGCGAATAATAGTATATATACGTGAATCAAATGTAACGCATATGCATTAAAATTAAAGCACAACTATGGAATATGTTTCATGAATGAATTGATATGTCGCGAACGTGGAAAGAACATGCTTCGACTTGCATTCCCAAGCTAGACTTTCTAGAAGATCAACTTATGGCTTTCCATGGTTGTAATGGGGCCAAATGGTGATATGGGGTGAAGGGAAGAATTTTTATGGAATTCTAATTTATTGATCAATTCTTCAAATAACATTCTAAGCTTATTACAATGATGTCTACAAGCGTCTAGGCTAAGATTCATATTTTTCATTTGTGCTACATGGTACTCGGATTCGAGTACTTTTCTATCAAGTACTGTGGCTTAAGTGTTTTTCATTTGATACTTTTACAACAGCCAAAAATTTTTCACAACTATCTATTATCTTCTGAGTACACGCTATTTAGAAAATTTTTGAGCTATACCTTCGCACTTATCAACATGCGTAATCTGTGATCAACTAACTATAGAATTCCAAGTGTATGTATATGGATATTTGTGATGATGAAATGAATGGTTTGTGTTCGGCCTCAAATTGGCAATTGGAGCATGCATATCAACACGGACAGTGCTTGGGCATAGATATGGTAGTTAGCACATATATGCCTAGAATCATTTTCGCAAGGCTATCTATCGAGGGAATACAAGTCTAGCAAGCAGTCCACAATTTTCACGTTCATGGCATTCAATTATGCAAATGAGATCATATAATCAATCCGAAGAGTGTTTACCCTCAAAAGGTGAAAATTTAGGCTCTGTTTCTTACGGTTAGTCTCCACTATTGGTTAAAGAAATCTTGTGCTAAGTTCTATTCACTTAGCAAAAGAGAAAGGGACTATTACGCAATGTGCAATGTCATCTTGGAATGCCATCGTGATAGCTACAATTTAGTAATTAGCGCATGCACATATTCCTTAACAACACATACATCTTAGCATCTCATTTAAACCACCTGTGATCAAATGGCTCAATCGAAAATTTTGAAAAAAAAAATTTACTTTACAAACACTATATACAATCATGTGAATGATTAGCAAAGTATTTAATATGCCCACACCCCCAAACCTAAACTAGACATTGTCCTCAATGTTCGCACACGGAAGACAATAAGATAGAGTTAGCTAGTTTGGTTGTTTGGCCAACAAACAACTTCCCAATCTATAACACTGAAAAACATATATGCATTCACATGATATCACATCCATCCATACTATACTTCAAAATATCCTAGTCTACTAGATAGTATCATCCTAGGCACTATCAATCAAGCACAAAATTTCCACATTTAGATCTAACGTAAACAACTAATATTATATTATATACAAGTAAATATAACTTTAGTAATATATATAAAATTACTAAAAGTACTAAAAATACCAATAATGTAATAATAATGTACTGAGTATACAAAAATGTGGATTATAAATCCGATTACAAAATCTGCGGAGTACCAATCCACCTAGTAGTCATTGGTGTAACTGGTGCTGTAGGAGCTGGGATTAGGGTTGGGGTTGGGGTTGGGGTTGGGGTTAGGGTTGTCACTGCTATTGGGATCTAATGGTGTGAAATAGACACCTCTAATGGAGTAACAGAAGTAAGTAGGCTCAGACGGAGGTGGTGTCCCCATATATGGAACTATGCCCGTAGGCGTCTCAGGCTCCTCCACAATGCCATCCATTATCTCCTCACTCATACTCTCAAATCCCTCCATAATAAGCTCTATGCTCAACACATATGGCCAGTCATATTGCTCTCTCTTTGGTCTCTACACCCGTATCGGCTTCCGCTCCTCCTTTGGCTTCTATTCTTCCACCATCTCCGGATACTGTTCGTTCACTGTTGGCACTGGACTCCGCTCTATGTTCTACTGCTCATCAATAAGGAAGTCAATGAAGGGGAAATCTTGATCGTAGGGGTCTAGCTGGGCCATAGGACTGAGAAAAGGATCATCAAAGTCAGTAAAAACATAAGGGTTAGTTATACCTAACTCTATGGTGGTAGGAACAACTGTTTGTAGGGAAAAATAAACAAATAAAAGTGTTACACGCAGCGGAAGCGATACTAAAGACGATTTAGTGACTTTTAAAATTTTTCCTTTATGAACCTTAAACCCTTTTAATCAATAAACATGCATATATATCAACAAAAGTAAATTACCTCTTGTCGCGTGATCCGATTGACTTACGTCGATGGTAATCCGCAAGACCTTCAATCCGAGCACGAACGTGGATCACCTAGGAGCGTGGTCTCCCTTTCCTTTGAATTGCAAACCTGTGAATGGACCAAACAAATACTTTCTTTTCTTTGTTAGTCACAAAACAATCAAAAGAATGTCAAAATTATTCCGGTCACTTTTGAGTTCACAATCTTATGATCGAAACTCGCGTGAACCTAGATCGATATCGTATACACAAGCTTATTGATGTTTAAGCAATTGTATACTATCAAAGAATAATTTTTCACTCCTTTTTGTCTCTCTAGAATAAAAACTCTCTTAGAATTAAGAAGAAGAAGAAAGAAAATAAAAACTCAAGCACCAATTAATTGATGTGGCCGAACCCTATAAGAACATATATATAGGTTGGCCGAATTTTTCTTCTTTTTCCTTTAGGGTTGCCGAATTCTATGTAGTATCTAATTAGGGTTGGCCGAATTTCATCATGTCACTTATATAGGGTGACTGAAATTCAACCCTAATTCTTTTTAACTTTATAGACTTCAAACCCTAATCCAACTCTTTTATTTTTATTCTTTTATTTGACTAAATAAAAAAAGACTCCTTATTTGATTAAATAAATAATACTAATTTATTTATTTACTTATCAAACAAGTCTTTTACTTTTAGGAAAGATTTGTTTCTTTAATTAAACAATTAATCAATAAATCAATTAATTCTTATTTAATTAAAACAAATGAAACAAAATAATATTTTTAGGTCAAAACCTTAACCTAGCCGCCCCACTTATATATAAGATGGGCCTAATATTATTTTCCTATTTCATTTAATCCATTGGACTTTAAATAAAAAAGCCCACATGTGAACCAGACCCATTCTTACTAAAAGAAACAGCCCACATGTCTTTCATTAATATATTAATATAATTGAGCAGCCCATTACTTAAATAATGTGCAAATTATATTCTTAATATATTAAATGCAATTCTAGATGGACCCTTAAATTGGTCCGGTAGAATATATCAAGTGATCCATGCAAGTCCGTGTGGATTGGGGATCTTGGCGGGCCATCTAAATTTAAGCTTCAATAGACATAACCTAATCACAATCAACAAATGATTCACTTAGGTCCGATCCATTAATTTTAACTCATTCCACTAAAGAGCTAAAACTGAACTCTTAAATAAAGATAGAAAAGGAAGATGCTCCTCATTCATACCCTAGACAATCATATTGGAGATAGTGTATCCTCGTGATTAATATCAGTAATCGCCAAGAGTTCATAGACCGCCTATAACTCTCCAAGTTACCATATTTACTCATATGACCACGTTTTGAACTTGGATATTTTGACTTGTCCAGAAGCCATGTTTTCAATAGACACTATTGAAAACTCAACGTTGAGATTTAATATCCAATTACCTCAAAACATCCATATGATGACATTATACTCTCATTTAATTAAATGGAGCCACGATGTCCATATCTATAAATGAAGTCCTCTATCGATTAACAAATGAATATCACCAAACTATCGAGGATAGACTATGCGATATAATCGTACTCATTGATAACTCAAATGATATCACTTGCAACCATAAGTCCATCATTTATCTCAGGATTAAGATAGACTCTCCGATTGTCCTGATAATGAAAAGACTATTATCTATTGACGGTTCTAGATAAAGCTTTTCATTGTGATCCAGTTCAATGCACCCAGTGCACTAGATCCTTTTGCTCGAAGACACTCCGATGATTTTAGACTCATCATATCTCATTTGATCCCACTCAAATGCTAGCAAAAGAATTCTACAACTTTAACAAGATAAAGGTGCCCAACCTTTAACTTAAGTTGTGAACAATATTCAAGACTAACTAAAGAATTGTGTCTACCACATACATATCCAGATGTACGAACAATTCTTCTTTTCCCATAGTCTTTAGACCTTATGATTATTTACTTTGACAATTATAATACAAACTATAAATGCTATACGATTTGTTAAACCAGAAATCACTTTATTTATATGAAAAAGATTGTTAATTACAACATTACACTCTTGCTATTGAGCATAATCCTAACACTGTTGTATCAAATGTAGTAGGTATTGCAGGTACCTTAGGCGCTACAAGTGTCTCCCCATGCCTGTACTTCTGTCGGCGCTCCTGATCCTGTTCAAAAGTGTCTTCAGCAGGCTGCTCTGGTTGGTAGCCCGTCAAACGCGCGACTATCCCTTCAGTCCTCTAACTTCTCTAGAAAGATGCCTAACGGTCCTAGTCAAAACGGTGTTGGACTCCATCATGCTCTTTTGGGACTGGACCATGTCTCGTGCCTAAGATGGCACCTAGTCATCCTTTACCTTGGATTCTAACTGATCCAACTGATCCTCACCTTCTTCCATGGCTTGCTCCTCAGTATGAGCCTTAGCTTCCAATTTCTCCTATTCTACCCTAGGGGTTGACCTACGCTACGCCATTCTTTATTGTTTCAACTCCTTCACCGTAAGGAGTCTCTCTATCCATTCCTTTCCTTCTACAACCTCATTGTAGGCTCTCCTACCTACAGTCCTTAATGGAGTCAATATCCTATCAGATGGCTTGTTAACTCGGATAATTGCTTCAAGCACAAAGTGAGTGATCAAACACATGAAGACAAGGCTCAGAGAGGACTTCCTTCTAGACTCCGCTATACGCCTCACTATCATTCTCCCAACATTGAACTCCAAACAATTCCTCATCTAGTACAACATGATAGTGGCTTGCTTATTGACCTCTGTTTGGTGTTGGCTTGGCATGAGGAAGTAGCTGAAATAAATGTTCCAAAAATGCTCCTCGAACTATAATTCTCTTTGAAGAACCTTACGGTCCTTGGTTGTCAAAGGTATATCTTCAATCCCTGTGAGAGCAATCCGGAACTACTAATCATAGTTCTGGAAGAGGTCCAACGACTCATACCTATACTCCTAATAGGTTAACTCTGAGTCATCAGTCACTAGTTGATCTGCTCAACGGTCATAGAGATCGGCTTCTTTCTGATCAATACCGGAACTTCTAACTCGAACTTATCAGGTTTTATGGCAGCATAGAACTCCTGGACTATCTTGCGGTTGGCCTTCTTTGGAAATGAGACATAAGCCTCCTACCTCCTTCATTCAATCTCTTTAAAAATGGCCGTTTGGCCTAGCTCGTCGAAACTAATGTCTCGTCAAACAATGAGGGACCTCTTGGATGTTCCTTGGAATCTCATCTTAAAGATTTCCTCATGATTCAGTTCTAGACGAGTAGGCCCCTTTCCCTTACAGTTTTGGGCTGCATCACTATCCTCCACCGATTAGGTGGCCTTTCTCTTTGGTGCCATCTGTGGTTTGAGAAACAAAACGCCCAAAAATACTCCACAAAAGTTAGTACTTGGGTTAGTGATTCCCAACGATTCAAAATCACGATCACTATATATATATATATATATTCATTCTAAAAATATCTGTGTATAGTGTGCTTGTGTCCAATCAATAAGCATCAACAAGTTTTGGACAACAAAATGTGCAAATTCACTTCAACAAGAGATATGAGCATACGCTTGATTCAACAAGGTGTCTAAGTTTAAAACATTTCAAGTATCCATGTTAAATTCTAGGTTATGCAAAACATACACACCAAACTTTGACATACATACCACATTCAATCAATTCCTTTCAACCTTGGGCACACCAATTGCACATAATATCACTTATTCAATTCACAATTGTGCACACACAATCCTCATATTACCAATGCATCTCAATTGTACACACCCAATTGTATACGTGTGTGCAATTTGTGTAAGATATATGTTCCAATTGTACAAAAACATGTTCTATTTGAAATGTACAACAATTTGACATACACCACATACACCCCTCATTTCCACCAAGATTTTTCGCAATTGGTCATTCTCTTAATCAAACCCTATCATTCCATCATCACAAGTTAAACTAATAATGCATGGTGTGTATAAAACTATCTAGAGGGGGGTGAATAAATTTTAACCCTTTTTACCAATTTTCGTGATTAGTCAATATTACGAAAATACCCCAATCTAGTTAAAGTAATAAATCAAGTGTTAAGTGCGGAATTTAAATAACACTTGATTTTTAAGTGGAAACCTTCAACAAGGAAAAACCACGAGCTATTATGTACACCACACACGAACCTCGAATCGACTAATTGCAATGACATTTACAACCTAGGTTGACCTCAATTTCTCACGGTCTATAACCCGACACTACTACCCACAGGCCTATAAAAGTGGACCTAGTCCAATTTGCTTGCACCACTTACCGGTAGTCACAAGACTTACTTCTCAATGAAGAGAACAAACAACCTAATGTGAATAATATGATATTCAAAGAGCAAATAATGCTAGGTTACACTAAATGCTTATCTAGGATGAAAGATGACAATAATCACAATCCTAGATATCAATCTTTGCTATATAACATGGCATAAAGCGTAGCTATCAAAGATTAAACAATCCTAATAATAGCTATCAAAATACAACTCTCAAATAATCAACATAATTATCTCAATCTTGTCAATAGAATATGTTATATAAGCATACAAGTGATAAATGAGATTGCTTGTTAAGAAAGACACAAAATATGTAAGATATTAGTAACCAACTTACCAAGCTAAGTTTGTTGAACAAAAACCAAGCATAGATGGCACCTAGATGATCATGGATGATGCTAGATGATGTTCGATACACATGGATATTTGTTTGAGTAATCAAATGTGAGTTCTTGGATGATTTTTCTCTCTTAGAAAAAACCTTTTGTTAAAAATATGATTTTGAACTCTTGGGGACGACCTAAAATGAAAGTGAGGTATTTATAGGAATCCAACAAAACTGTTGCATTTTGGGTGTTACGCCCACGACGGACTGCCATGGTTGGTCAACTGCGGCATTTCATCCATGGTAAAGAGAACACATCTCTGTCGCTTGCATGCAGCGGTTATCCCAATAGCAGCAGTGTACTTTGGCAGAGAGAAAACATCTCTGTCATTTACATGCCACAGTTCGCCAACCGTGGCAACAAGACCGCGGCAGAGAAGGGCAAGGCCTTCTCATGTAGTTTCTCACAAATGAACAATGCAATCAATACAAGTGTGAGTGAGTGAAGAAAATGCATCCTAATGTTTAACATGTTATGACATTTAACAAGATAGATGCAATCAATTAAACAAGCAAAAAGAGAGATTAATGAACATTAATGCACATATAATAAACACACACAACATACAAGAAATAAACATATGCATGAGTTGTGAGTGTGTGCAACTATCTCGTCAAAGTAAGTAAGCACTTAGAAATTTACCTTTGGTGCTTCTTCTCATGAGGTCTTAAGAGGGTCTTGGTTGTGCAAAGCTCCAACCATCAAAAGCCTAAGCTACCCTTACATCAAACCCCACATATGGTTTGTCACCGAAATGAGCTAATCAAACTTGAGAAACTTACAACAAGCATGTATAAAACATATTTATCCATGAAATCCAACATATGATTGCAATAGAATAGTGGCAAAGGCTCAACATTCAATTTTTGGCCAATACAAACCCTAACACTAAAATTTTGTAAAAATGAAATTGTTCTTTGGGGATTTTGATCGAAATTGTCCTAGATGGCATATCTAACTCATACAAACAACAATTACTTCAAAACAATCTCAATTTAATTCAAAAACCCTAACTGTCGCAATTTGACATTGTAGAGGATTGGACATGATTTTCGTAATTAAAAGAGAATAAATTAGGAGTGCATACCTTTTCCTTGATTGATCGAGTGATTTGGAACAAGAATTAAGGAGAATTTGGGTGATTTGGGCGCGGGAAAGGGAGAGAAATTTGAAAAAGGGGAATGTGGATTATGAAAGTGACAGAGGAGTATTTATAGTGGGCAAGAACAGGGGACTCTTGCGGGAATATTCACATTGAACAAACACGCGAGGTTCTAATTTTGGGCAAAAATGTTGCGTTTTCACTTATAGGGTTCACCGCATGATCGTGACCGGCGGGTTTATTTTCGTGGATGGAAACCGTGAGAATCCTTCTCATTATAGCGACTTCCCTCTATCTGCTTCACGGGAATATTTTCACGAAAACAAGCTCTCCAGAATTCCCTTCAAATCCCTACGAGTTTAGTCCTTATGGTTTGCGGGAAAAGTCTCGCTGGTATGAACTAGCTGAGAATTCTTGAAATTTCTCCGCGATTTTGAATGTTCTAGCGAACGGGCAAATTCTCTCTGACCTGAACTCTCTAGGAAATCTTGAAGTTTCTTCCTCCCTTCAATCCATTCTAGTCCATAGGAAAAATCCCACTGAAATGAACTGGCTGAACTTCCTCTACTATCCGCAGGTTCATTCTATGGATTTATTCATGCGAGTAAAAACAACAGCATTTGGAGATTTCTTCCTTTTCATGTCCATTTGCATCCCTTTTCTCAAATGATTAAGATTAACAACAACAACATCTTGATTTAAAAACTAGATTAAAAGATTGCTAGGGGAAAGATTCATTCAAGTAAATAACCTATTAGCTAATAAATCATTCATTAAGTACATTCACAATGACCCTAACATGCATCTATTCATGTTTAATTATAAGGCACTAAATCCTTCACTTTAATCACAACCTAAGGTTAGATAAGTGAATTAAAGGAGGTTTACTCAAAGGTGATAGTAGAGATTATCAAGGTTAATAAATCTCTACAACATAGATAACATAAGTGTCATATGCATTAATGGTCTTAATTGCATATTGGTTCATCAAGCATATTGTGCCTTCATTGAGAGATAGGTGGTTGCAACAACCATTATTCATAAATGGAGTACATAAGCACACATACTAGCTAGAGAAGTGAATAAACATAGATTGATTATATAGCAAGGTTATTTATAATAATTACATCTAACCCCTAACGAAGAGGGTTTTAGTTACACATAGAATCAAAGCAACAAGGAAATACAATTGAAGAAAACATCACCGGTTGGTAACTCTTGCAATGAAAGTTGATTCTCTTTGCAATCCAAGCAACAAACTCTTCTACGCAAACTTAAAGTAAACTAAGCTAAGGTACCAAAATTGGTGTTTGGTTGCCTAGAAAATGCCAAGCAAACTAACTTGGCTTTTCTTTCTAAGAGAATATCTAATTAATGTCTAATTCTAATTGCTAGATAGCTCATAAGTGTGTAGATTTTCCAATTAATTAAGAATTAAGTTAGATGGGATAAGCAAAAGGGAAGGCATTTCAAAAGCAAGTAAGGGCTCATTGGTCCTTTCCCAAGACTCAATAGGCAAGTGGATGGCAAAAGGAATTGATTTGATTGGTTGTGGGTGAAATTCGATCCAATGGTAGCTCGTCAAAGTCCTCCGTGGGTATAGTCTGCGGCTTCTTTCCAGCGGGCTGAACCCGCAGATGATCTTTCCCTTTCTGTGCGGACTCCTTCCGCTGGTTTGTTCTCTCTAGGAAATAGGTCTGAACTCACTGGATTCTTCCGCCAGTTTGTTCGACGGATTTGTTTCCGCCAGGCAGGGAGTGTAAACTCGCTGGTTGTTGATGTGAAGTTCCCACGATTTTCATTCAGCAAGTTTATTCACGTGAGACAGAAGATCTAAACTCGCTGGAATAACAATTGAAAGGCCCATGACTTTGTGCTGCTGATTAATTCCCATGGGGCAGGGAGGATGAACTCGCCAGTTTCTCTAATGTCCCCCGCGGCTTTGTACAAATGGTTTGTTCCCGCGGGTTTTGCTTCTGAACCCGCGGTGGCTATTAGTCCTTCTCATTTTTTTGCCTTATTTTCATCACTTCAGACCAAAATGCCTTTGAAACGCCTAGGTTACCTAAAAACACTTATTTACAACGTTAAACACTTAAAATGCTCAGAAAACGATTACAAAAACCAAGTAAAGGGAGCGCTAAATGTGAGCATTTGGAGCGCGATCAACTCACTCACTAAATTCATTCTCGAAACCCTTACAAATTGCTCCTCCCATTATTTACATGAGAGCCATTACTAAGCTCCAAAACTCATTCAAGCTATTACTGCATTAGTCTTCAATTTTGCTCAACATAAGCTGTTCAACCAATGGCCACCATTATCTACCATTTTTAAACCATCTACATGCTCATATTACATTTCTTTAGTTAATATTACCATTAAAGTGAACGTTTGACAAACTAAGAACTACAATATAGTTTGATTTGTTATCTAATATTTGGTATAATAGTTCTTTCAATTAATTTGTTATTTTGTTCTACAACATTTATTCCCTATGAATATATCACTAACTGGAGTGTCGGAGAGTCCCCCATAGGGACTACCTCCTCTCTCTCTGTTTTACCTTGTTTCATTTTGCAGGATATTGGAGCGTTCAACCTGCTATTTTTTGCTCCACCTATTTTTGCAGAATTGTCAGTACACACCGTCCTACAAATTCAAATGTAAATTTTTTGGGTCTACATATGGCATTCTTCTCCTCGCCACGGAGTATATCATCGATCTATTCCATGGCTGGAAGTAGATCGACCACACGCCGGAAAAGACCTTGGGAGGAGTTTATTCCTCCATCGGCTTGGAGGAATCTCCACAACTTGTGGCGTTTTTCTTGCTATTTTTTTCTTTTGGTTTTTACTTAATTTTAATTTGTTTTCAGTTTTTTACTGTTTATTTTATTTCAAATATACAATTACCAAATTATCCTTCGACTGTTAAATATTTAAAAATCTTTTTTCAAAAAAAAAAAAATTAAATACTAACGAATCTCACTTAATGGTAGGGTATGTTTATATAATTAAGGTTAAAAGTTGAATATTATACATTTTGGCCATACTCCAAGGCAAATTTCTGCAATTTACCCTTAAAAAAAATGTACACTTTTTTTAACAATCACCAATCGTACAGGAGAGTGTCTGCCAAATCATCACCCGATTAATAGGTACAAGTTCGTACCATTTTATTTTTTTTATGTAAATTATTGTGTAAAGATACGTGAAAGGGTGGTTTATTATTTTATTGATACAACACACAAAATGGCATCAGTTCAACTCCCGTGGAAGCTCTGCCTCATCTACGCCGCCTGCAAATTGATAGTCAAACCTCTCTCACCGCCCAGATGACACCATCAGCTGCTGTCTCCAAAGTCTCACTGATCCAAAAACCTCACCCTCCCAAACCCCACGAAGCGGCGTCGTCAGCTCTGACACAGTTATCAACTCCTCTCAAGACCTCTAGTTCTACTACTTCACACCAACCACCACCACCACCACCGGTGGCGGACCAAGAAATTTTTACAAGATATGGCACTTGTACGAAATAACAATTATATAAAAGAAATTGAAAATTTAATATCTAAAAAAATGAGTTTTTTTTAATATGAAAAATAATAGTATAATGAAGTTTAGATAAAATAAAACAAATAGAATAATTATTCAAGATAAACTAAATAATCTTACATTGAAAAAGATATAAAAACAAGTAATACAATATTAAAAATAAATAATAACAAGAAAAACAACATAAACAATGAAATTTTATAACCATTATTCTTAAAAAAATAAATTAAAATAGAATTTTATAATAAGAAATTTTGTTTTTTATTTATAATGAATTTACTTTAAATTTATTCAAAAAAAATTGATTAATAAATATAACTAGATATATTTTTGAATTTTTTATTTTGTAATTGTTGGTAAATTATTGATTTATTGATTTTAAATAAATTAAAACTATAAAATAAAAAAAAATACCGAAGATAAAATAAAATAAATCGTAATAATAGATGGACTATTTTAATGCAATTGATAAATTTGAGATTTTAGGGATTGATTGGATTTGCCGGGACTTAGATATATCAAACTAAAATTATTTGAAATTAAAAATAATAATAATAATAATAATAGTAGATAATTTAAAATTAAAAAAGACAATTTTAAAATAATAAAGACATTAAAAGAATGCAAGTAGTGGAACTTGAACTCCTACTATCCACTACTTGAACTCCTACTATCACCGACCTCCATAAGAGCAACACCAACTATGCTAACAAACTATGCTAACAAGTGTTACTTTGTTGATAGTGTTGTTTAATATAGATTTAATAACACCAGACCTCCCTGAAATGTATGTGAATTTGCAATGTGCCCCCTGAACGTTTTTTTTCGGCAGTAAACCCCTCGAACTCTCCTTTTCTTTGCACTTACTTGTTTTATTGCCCCCTGAGGAGGGAGCATCTCTATAAGGGTGGTGCAAAGAAAATGAGAGTTTGAGGGGTTTACCGTCGAAAAAAACATTTAGGAGGCACATTGTAAATTCATGTACACTTCAGGGGGTCTGGTGCTATTAAGTATTTAATATAAATATATATTAAAAACAGTAGAATCAAGTTTTTTTTTTTTTTTAATTGAGGTAGGGCACGGGCCCCACCTAGCCTAAAGGTGGGTCCGCCTCTGACCACAACAGCCGCTGCACATGGCGGAGATGACGGTAGAAGCTTTCCTATCATCCTATACATCCAAGGAGGTGGATTTGCATTCTATTTGGCCAGTTCAACTGCCTACGACTTGTGGTGCCGCCGGCTTTCCGGTGAACTAAACGTTGTCATCGTCTCCGTCAACTACCGTCTCGCGCCGAAGCACTAGTGTCCGACCCCAATATGAGGATTGTTTCAATACCTTGAAATTCTTGGACAAAAATTTGGAAAAGCTTCCGGTAAATGTGAATCGGAAATTTAGAGACAACGCCGGCAAGAACTTGGTGCACCACGCCGGTGGGAACTTGGTGCACCACATGGCAAGAACTCCACGTGGCAAGAACTCAACTATATTATTTTTGATGGAAATGTTTATATAATCATTTATTTGGTTATATTTTGTAGAGAAATTTGTCAAAAATAGCTCAATAAATGTACTGTTTTTTTATTTTTAACCTCGTCCATTATTTTTACTATTTTTGACAAAAGATGTAAATTTCATTGAGTTTTTTTTACCAAAATAGACCATTTTAAAGTGGTTTAATGATTTATAATCTTATTGTCTCAGCTTTTCTTTTCATACCATTAAATTATTGTATGGATAAAAATACCCTAAACACTAGATTTTTTATTTTTTTGGTACCGAATACATCAATTTAATTAACTTTTTTTTAATCAATTTAATTAACTTTTCACAAAACTGTATCTGTTCCAACAAAGCCAATAATAAAAAAACAAATAAAACTTATTTTCAACTCAAATTAGAACATACCAAAAAGAAAAAAGTAGAAAACTTTTCCAGATTTCTTGTTAAAGTGACATGAACTACTTCGAATTCTAATTCTAATCCAAGTCCTTGAGAACTTGAGTTAGGAACTCTTTTAACGTCGATATGGAACTTTTTCCCTAAACACTAGATTTAACCTTCAAAAAAACTTTATCTTTACTTTTAATCAAATAATTCATGGACCATGAATTTTGTGTTTGCTGCCCAATTATGAAGTTTGAAAATTGAAAATTGAAAATGATTCGTGTAATGTTCATAATCAATCTTATTGTAGTTTTTCAACTCTCCATGGAGATTTCCTTTTGTTGGTCGATTCATGGGATTGTTCTCTATTGCTTGATGAACCGGCTATCTGGGCTCCTTGAATATTTGTGCGTTTTGGTTGGATTTTTTTTATATCTGGAATCTAGATATGAATGGCAATTTTGACACGGCTACTATAATATTGTGAATCTTAATTTTTTCATGATGTCTGCCTATCTGTGCAATGTACCCATACTTCTTCTCATTTAGTTTTATAAAATGTTGAATTTTTTTTTTTTTTTTTGAAATATATAAATTGTTGAATTAATAGTGCTTTTGTAAGAGTTAAAAAAGTGTTTAGGATATTTTTGTCCATACACTAGTTTAATGGCTATAAAAGAAAAATTGAGATAGTAGGGCTTTAAATCATTAATCCATTTTTAAAATGAGTATACATAGCTATAGCTGAAAGAATAAAAAAAAAAAAAGAAATCTCGGGTTGACATTGATTCAATCAATCAATATAAGTAAAATAAACAAGTTGAATCCCTTGTTTTGTGATTTGTTAATAGATTTACAACGACAAACTATAAAACGCCCGGTTTCGATTGCGAGTAATGTAAATTTTGATTTCTCGACCCAATTAGTTCGTTGTATTCATTTGATCTTTTTTATATGCATCTTATATCAATAAAATTCTAGCAATAAAATTGATTTTTGTTCTTCTGCTTTTTTTTTTTGTCCTTATACTTCCAGAACATGATACTTTATGGGAGCAATATTAAATAGGAATAAAAAATAGGTATGAATAGAACAAAAAAGGGGGGAGTAGTAAAGAAAAAGTTATACCAAACTATATAGGAGTCATCCACACCCTCTTTTTTTTATTCTATATCCTCGATGCAATTTCGTTTAATTAAGATGAAGTTCCTTAAAAATCCCAGCCTTCTTTGAAATATCATGAACCGTTCCTGTAGGTTGAGCGCCCTTGTCAAGGAAATCTAAAATAGCAGGAATATTTAAATGGGTTTGATTATTTATCGGATCATAAAAACCCACTTTCCGAAGAACTCGATCCCGAAGAGAGGGAAGGAGTTGGTTATTAGTGCTATAGTTATTAGTTCATACTCTGGGCCCTGGTCCGTTTTTTTGAATCCTAGCCCTAAAAAAACCAACGAGTCACACACTAAGCATAGCAATTATATAAAATGATCAATCGAATTTTTATTGAACCCTCTAGAATTGCAGAATTGCTCTTTTTTTGTTTTGCTTGAACATAAAAAGAATAAAAGAAAAGAATTTAATCAAAATGATGTGGCAAGTGAGTTGTCATCACTACACACAATATGTGATGATGTGGTTAATGAAAAAACCATTTACCACATCATTTGGGTTGAAATTTAGGTTAAATTTTTAAATGGTCCAGTATTAGTGTTTTAAAATAGTTATTTCCGTTAAAATAAAAAAAAAAAACTCAATTTCATTTCACTCCATAACAATACAATTACATTATTACCCATAAACCGAAGAAAATACTGAATGGACCATAGTTCACATTGGGCTTGGGCCGAACGTGAAATAGCTCTACTTCGTGTTAAGGTGAAATAGCTCTACTTCTCGTTAACGTGAGATAAAAATGGGCTTATTTACAAGCCCAGCGTGAAATAACACAATAAGCATGTTTCACGTACTCAACGTGAAATAGGTCCATTATTTTTTCTTTTTCTCTCCGCCCTTAGTCACATGATTTTTTTTTCTCTCTCGTCATTCCAATCAAAGGTTCTCTCTCTCTCTATATATATATCCGCTCTCTCTCCAAACCGGCACCGAAACTTAAGGATTCTCCTTCTTTTTCAGCGTCTATGCTTCATCTCCTATGACCTCCGTTGCCGATTCGACGTATTCTCTCTACAAGGGTGGAAATGGGTAGGGCTACTGCCCAGCCTTGCTTTTTAAAAGGGTTATTTATATTTTAGTCCCTCTATTTTGCATTAATCTAAGTTTGGTCCACTGATTTTTGGAATTATTAACTTTAATCATTCCATTAGGAATTCCGTTAAAACAAACGAACTGATATTATCAAATTGTACAATGATCGAAATACCCTTAATGAAGGTTTTTGATGAAGGGCAGTATGGTAATTTTATATTTAATTAAATAAAAAATGAAAAAAAAAAAACAAATTAAATTTAAAATTAAAATATATAAAAAAAACTAGTTAAAAAATAAGAAATTATTATTATTATTATTAAATGAATTAAAATTTAAAATTTGGATTTGTTAGAGTTCCACCGTCCATCTAATGAGATGGACGGTGGAAATCCAATCTAGATCTCCACCAAATCCAATTTACAAAAAAAAAAACAAAAAAAACAAAAAAAAAAAATTGAACGAGACACAACACAACTCCGAAGAGGAAATATCCACGGGTTGAATCCACAACCACCAGCAACACAATTCACTAGTTAGATAAAAGTACACTCTCAAGGTGATCAAATCACATGAAACACACTCTCTTAAGTATCCCTTATATCCTACCCTTTAGGCCTTTTACTAATGAAAAGATTGTCTTCACTTTCTAACCGAGACAAATTGCATGTCTCTAGAAAGTCACCTTGCTTGGCTAACCGAATCCTCACACTGCTAGCCAAAACTTCCTTGATTATCTAACCGGAGCCTCACACTTATAGATAAGACTTCCTTGCTTAGCTATTCGGAGCCACATGTTCTTAACTAAGACTTGCTTGCTTAACTATTCGAAGCTTCTTGCTCTTAGTCAAGACTTGCTCAATAATGAAGAATCACACTCCAACAAGAGATTTCCACATATTACAAGACAATTGATCTAAGTGATATAAATGATGTACACACAAGCAATATAGAACAAATTCTCAATGTATGATTGTATTCTATGGAAACTAGAATTAATCATGTGAGATTGCAAATCAAAGTATTCTAGTTTAGAACATGCAACTTGAAAAAAAAAAAACTAGAAATCAACATTTAAGAACAAATCAAAAGTGTTCTAGATTCAAGTTCATATTCATCAAAATTAGCTAAGATCATATTCAATCAAACTCAAGATCTAATTTAGAAATCAAACAAGTCTAAAATAGGAATCAAAAATATTCTAAACATTTTTTATCAATCAAATAATAAGATCCATCAAGTTGATCTTAAGAAAAATGTGAAGCAGGTGATTACCAAATGAAAAGATGAATTACGAACTGAAATCAGAAGACTGTGATTACTCTGGACATATTTTCACCTTAAAAGTGCTTGGGACTTGTTTCTCTCTTCAAAAACAACAATTTTGGCTTTTGAATCACTCAATTCGGAGTTGATTTGATAGAGTTATGACAAAAAACAAAAATGCACAAGTTGTGAGAGATTTCAGCACAAATTTGAAATATATAGGGAAGGAAAACATGTGGAGAGAAGAAGGGCAAAAAGGTAATCAACCACCACCTAGCCTCTTGCTTCCCATGGAGGCGTGTGACCACCACGGGGGCAGAGAGGAGTTCTTCCCGTGGTGGCCATGCACCTTCATAGGAAGAGATGGTTGGTTGGCCTTTGCCACCTCTATTCTCCTTCGCTCCCTTCGTGCACCTCACGCGTTCTTCAACCGTTCTCCGGCCTCCGAACTTCGTATTCGAATCTGATTTCGGATTACGAACCGTAACTCAATAACACATAAGGACGACTATGAAACTTTGATCAAAGGTTATGAATTTGACTCGATACATAAAGACGAAGACAATGCATTGTAAAAGAACGTAAAGTTTCATAACTTCCTAGTTTTAACTCAAGAACTAATGTATGAGTAACCAAAACGATCAGAACTCAATAAGGAATCATATGAGAATATATTTAAGTTCAAAATAATAAAACACAAAAAAATAAACACAAGATCGCACAAGTATGTCATTTCCTAGAGATAGTCCTAGTACGTACATTACAACAATGTATGTCAATTTAAGACTAATGCATGAGCATACTATAACATGTGTTTGAATGTGTTATACTGATTTAGCACTACGATGCAGGGACACAAATGTATGCAATGTGTGTGTGTGTAAGAGGAAGAAGAATCTCGATACGTTAGCATCCAAGTAAGCTCTTTTTCTCTTGAAGACGAACTTTTTATGAGAAGTTGCTTTCCTTCTTTGAATCTCCTTTTTTTAACACAAATCATCTAAATAACTAGTCATTACAA
This sequence comes from Acer negundo, assembly GCA_035582765.1. Lineage (NCBI taxonomy): Eukaryota > Viridiplantae > Streptophyta > Magnoliopsida > Sapindales > Sapindaceae > Acer > Acer negundo. The sequence goes on from CM069233.1 coordinate 22,863,926, forward strand.
ATAAAGAGAGTTTTGCAATGAAATCAAGTCGATACAAATCTAAAACCTTACATCATCTCTCAAGTAAATTTCTATTAGTCAAATGTTATTTTATATGGAAGTACAAAACTACCCTTTTAAAATTAAATAATAGTCTAAATTAAAAACAAAAAAAAAAATTAAAAAGAAATAATTTTAAAAAAAGGCCACCTCCATCCCTGGACAATGAGTCCATCAATGGTTGCAGGGACTGCTGGACCTCTAGGCAAGCAGTTGCCTAAGGCCTCACCTAAAATTAAGGCCCTATATTTTCATTATCAATATATATATATATATATATTAACAATTAATATCCAATATTTTTCTTTCTATTTATTATTTAAAAAATATCTCTTTAAACTTATAAATTGCCCTTCATTCTTATTTTCAAATCAAAGATTCCTATTTTCAAGTAAACCACATTTAAGTGTACTTAAATATTTTTCCTAAAAAAAATAATACACATTAATATTTTTTTTTTCTTTAAACGGTTAATTGTTTTTAAAATTATATATTCACACTAAAATCCATTATTTTATATTTTGTTCCATAGTTCTATATTCAATCAAACCATCCTACTGCAAAACAAAACTCTCTTATTGCAATCAAACACTCTCATTGTTTCTCTACGTACTCTTTCATAAACATTTCAGGGTTTAATTGTTCCAAAATCTATTATTTTAATTTTATTTATTTGTTTATTGTATTTTCAATTGTAACAGAACTATTTGTTTTTTTTTTAAGCTTTGATAACTGATAATTGGATATTCGACATGTCTAGTAGAAAATACAAATCATGATATGAAAAACGGAAAAAAAAAAAAAATAGAAAAATTATTTCAATCACAAAAAGGGGCTCTTGATAAATTTGTAACCAGTAGCTAAAAAAAAAGGATGTGGAATCGCAAAGCCTCTTTTTAAATTTTCACCTAAGGCCTCGGCTACCCTTGAGCCGCCTCTGAGTGGTGGTGGCCCTCATTTCTAGCTGCGAGGAGATCACCAAACACTTCATCGTCCGGCGACCTCCTCACCGCCGGAGGAGATCGAATCTCCTCCCGCAGTAGGAGGAGATCGTTGATCTCCATCCTCTTCTTGTCCTACGAAGTTGAACACAACAACTCACTGTCCAACTCACTAGCTCCTTTCACCGCAAGATGACCATGGACGACCTTATTGCCAAACAGATGCGTGTCATGCTCCAGGAGATTTTGTATTGTGACTCCGTCTCCTTCGACTGCGACTGCGCCGACGCCTCCCAACATTACGTCAATGAAATTCTCGTCTTCACCCTCAAACACGGTGGCTTCATATACAGGAAGGTGTCGGAGGACAAGAAGGTGGAGGTGGATTTCGTCTACGAGCCGCCGCAGCAAGAGACTACACTTTGTCAAACAAGGAGGTTCTGCAGGCTGTTGAATTCCATTCGGAGAGCGACTTCACTTTTTCAATTTTTAAATATTTTGGTTTTTTTTTTTCTCTTTCTTTTTAGAGAATTTTTTCCTATTAATTACTTAATCGGATTTTTTTATTATGTTTTTCTTAATTAGATTTTTTTTTTTTTAAGTATTTAAAGTACTTTTTTTCATATAGTAATTTTTTATATAAATATTTGTTTTTTTTTTTTTTTTTTTTTTTTTTTGTTTTAATGTTTATTTGATTTTACAATGTCAAATACTAACATAAATTTGGCTTGGAGATGAAAATGGTACCATTTTGATTAATCAGTGACCAATAACCAATTTGATCACATTAGAAAAAGTCGCAAACAATACAGGAAAAATTTGGTAATTGCCCAAAAAATATAAATAATAGTAATTTAAGAATGACTTGGTATTTACAAAATAAGAAAATAAAAAAGAAAGAGAGAATCACTCGGCAACGTTGGTTTTGATTGGTGGGTTGGATATATTAAACGATTGGCAGAGGAAATACTATGATGAAAGAAGTGGATTTGGTCATTTTATACATCTATTAAGTTTGAGTATTCTTTGTTCATGAAGGAGATTCAAGATTTCATAAGCAAAAGAATCGATCAAGAAAACTGTTAGCGTTTATAGTCTTTGATGTTAGCGTTTTTAAAAGGACATATCACTTATGGGTACAATATTCGGAACCATTCCATATTTCCATAGATATTGAAATTCTATGATTCCATGAATGCAATCTAATTATTAATATTTTGTACTGTTAATATTATAAAGACGGTGAATTAGTTGAACTGTTATAATATTTGCGCTTTCTTGATATTATTATTATTTATTTATTTTGAAATATTACAACATATTATAAATAGGAATATTGAAACCCGTCAAGAATCAGAGATCTATCAAAAATCAGACAATACATGTGCGATCTGAATATTTATTTCTATAAATTGAGAAAAAACTCCTTATATAAGTTTGTAAAATATATATTATGGGACTCGAATCCTTTACCATCGATATAGATAAGAGATGTACAACCACTTGTTCTAAGAGATGAAGTACTTTGTTAATGTAATGTTATATGGATTGTGGTAAAGGGTAATCAATGCATGATTTATGGTTATGTAAGATTGTCATATTCCATCATCCAACTAAGAGATGATACAATAAAATATTTTAAAACTTTACTTCAACTTTTTTTCTTCCCATCATATTAATTCTTTTTATCATGACATATTTTGATTGGATTGATGTAAAAGTGACGTGGGGAGAATGACTATTTTAGAAGAAAATCTTGTATGGGATGGTTTCACTACCATTTGGTGAGACCGTTCAATAAAATTGCTCCAAATTACAGTTTTATATTATTTTTTTTTTATAAATAAAATTGGACTGAAGCATCACGGACAAACATATGCTGAAAAACCAAAAACCCCTAGGCAGTATACATATATATAAAAGAATGAATGAAAGAAAAACAAAGAAGAACCAAGGGTGGGGAGAATTAGTGCTGGCAAAACGGGCCGGCCTGGTCCGTTAGGCCTATCTGCTAAATGGGTCGAGCTAGGCCCGAACTATCAAGGAAGATGGGCGGGGCGGGGGCGGCCTATTGAAGCGAAAGGGGGGCCCGCTTAGGGACAGGCCGGGCTTCAACGGGTTTTAACAGGCCGGGTTTTAACGAGCTTTAACGGGCCAGGCCTTAACAGGCCAGCCTAATGGGCTTCGATTTTTTTTATATACAATATATATATATATATTATATAAAATAATATTTTTTATATACATTTTGAAATTTGAAAAAAAAAAATCTGACGGGCCCTAACCGGCCGCTCATCAAGGCCCGCCAGAAAAAAAATTTCAAACTTTTTTAATGGGCCACAAGCCTGTCGTCCCATTTTGCCAGTACTAAGGGGAATGAAAGATCGAGCACGCATCCTCGAACAAAACACCCAGGCATGCAGACCCCAAAATCTACAGTTTTATATCATATATTTTTTATATTTCCAAGATAAATGGTGCAATATCTTTGGACGGTCTCACCAAGTAGCAATGAGACAGTCTCATGTAAGATTTTCTCCTATTTTAGATTTTCTTTTTTATATATATAGAGTAATTTTTCAATGAGGAATTTTACAATGCATAATTTAAACACTTTTGATGAAATTGTATATAATAAAATGTTTTTCGATGAGATTTTTTGTATGCATCTTAAGAAAATTAAAATACACATTTGGTAAAAATTTGGAAATTTTTTAGATTTGAGAACTATTTTTTCTTATATTTCCCTATTTTAAAATGTTTTATCTGCAAAACAATCGTAAAAAATTAGTTCTTGCAACCAAATTTTTTTAATTTTTTTTCCATAAATGTATTTCAATGTTTTCACCATCCATACAAAAAATCAAATTAATATTCAATATATTCCATGCAATTTCATCAAAGATACTTAAAGTGTGCATTGTAAAAAGTCTTCATTGGAAAATCTCTCTCTCTCTCTCTCTCTCTCTCTCTCTCTCTATCTATCTATCTATCTATCTATCTATCTATATATATATATATATATATCTCATGATCTACTATCCTGAGCTCACTCTGCTTTATCTCATGATCTACTAACATGAGCTCACTTTGCTTTTTGTATGGGCTTTACATGAGCTCACTTTGCTTTTTGTATGGGCTTTTTAGACTCAGTCCATTAAGTCTAGTATCACTTGGTAAGAAGTTGTGCTTAAAGAAGGCAATGGGTTGGGTTCAGCCGGTTTTTGCCAAATCCTCACCCGAACCCGCGAACAATATTGTCACATAAACCCAACCTTGAACCCATAAAAATTAACAAGTTCAAATGCGGGTTTCACCTCAGGTTTTTCGCGGGTTTGTGGGTTCACGGATCACAACTGCAAATAAAGAAAAATATATTAAATTATAAATATTTAATTATATAAAGTATTATAACTATTGATGACAAATCTTTTCAAGACCTCGAAGGAAGACCTCGACATGACTTCACCTAGAAAGGATTTTTCCCGAAATATTTCAAGGTCCTTTTACCACTGTTTTCTAGGCCAATTGAAGCTATTGGTTTATGATTTGAGACCCTCACACCTCCTATATCAACGTATTGTTGTGAATGACATGCCAAAATTGTCACTACTCCAAAATCAGCACTCGGGCTTTATGAGGCACACCTAGTAACAACTTCGATCTAGAGTAAGAAAAGATGAGGTCAAACACCCTAGGTCCGATATATGCAATATGAAAGCACCAAAAAGGTGTGCATATGGATCTAATGGGTATGGAAAGATCTCAAACTGTTGTACATGAACTTAGAGGACCTGAGGTGACATGGGTCGAAACCTAGGTCACCTAAGAGTTTCCCCAGTTGGTGGAAAGGTGAGAAACATGGATTTTTTGCTTCAAATACATTAAGGAAACATACAGGTACATGATGCTGATATAATGGAGGAGTTGGCAGGTAAATAGAAGTTTGCAATAGACCATTCTCATCCAAACAGTGGTTAAGAGTTTAACTTCCTTAAAACTTGGAAATGGTTACTTTTAGTTGAGACATTATAGTAGAGGGACTCTTGGCATTCTCAAAGTTGACTCACTCCACCTTTCATCAATGACTTAGCACTTGACACAACAGAAGTTGACCTATTCCAAAGCAGACCCAGTCAGCTACCACATCACCCAAATAATGGCCATGTTAGCCAGATATCGACCATATCAGCTAGTCAACATCTTTTCATGTGGCCACATCAGATGGTCAACCAACCATGTCAATTGGTCAACGTTTTGTCACCTGGTCAACAACACCTTATTACCATCCATGTTAGCGGGTCAACAACATGAAGACATGATTTAAACAAAACTTCTTTTGCATGAACATGGGTAGTTTTCACCTCATTTTCTTCCTTATAACTTTAAAACATGTACCCATAACCTGTAGTGAGAAATGGAGGTTCTAACTTACTAAGAAAGGGGTTATAAAAACAAAAACAAAAATGGAGATATTGTAAAATGAGGATAAAAGTACGAAGAAAACATATCCTCTGAACTTTATTCATCTACCTTTTGATGCACACTAATGAATAATAATAAAAGAAACACATAATTCACACTTAACTTTTTTTGCACAATTTTCTCTACTCTACATCTAGATTTTTTCCCTTCGAGACTACAAATAATCAGCTCTTTATCTACTGATTGGGGAGTTGAATTAGGCAGAGTACCATTGGCCTTTGCCTTGGTCATATTTTTGTCACCTAGATTGGACATCTGGAATTACCTTCTAGGTGTATTTTAGGTCGATCTGAGGCGGTCCTCTACAAGAATCACCTCGCACATTTTGGTTGACAATTTTTTTTTAACAATAACTTAAAAGATAAAAAACAAAAACAAAAACTTAAAAAGAAAATAATAGAATATGTAATTATCAATCCATTTCAAGCTTGTATTTTGATTGAGACAGATCATTATATACAAGTAAGAGTTAAACGCCTTTTTTTTTTTTTTTTTTTCCTTCAGTGATTGAAGACAATCCCACATTGAAAAAACACGAGTAAAGAGTTGAACTCTTACTTATATATAAATGACATTTGACAGTTGTTTAACACAAAGGGCCATTTCGGTATATATTGTTGTAACTTTTATTATAATCAGTTGTAGATGTTTGGTTAATTGTACTTTTAAAATTACTGTAAAACTCAAAAGCAGTATACATAACCGAGATTAATTACAATGACTAAAATAGACATGATTTTAGAACTCTACTTCATTTTATTTTTCATTAATTATATATATTAAATCAATATTTAAATAGAATATTTAAATTATAAAAAAAAAATTCGTAAGAACAATAAAAATATTTTTAAAAGATTTTATAAATCAAATCAATATTTAAGGAGAATATTTAATTTTATGATGAAATTAAATAAGATATATAAATTATTTTAACCTGATTTCATAGGGATAATAATGATATTTTAAAATATTCATGAAATGTTGAAATAGATTATTCTATAATCACTTTCAAAAGGTAACCCCCACCGACTTCTCAAAATCACTGTCAAAATTTGCTAGATTATCAATTAATCACTATTGGAAGTTTTATTAAACATCATTTTATATCAAAATTATAAAATAAGCTGATTTTAACTTTTCAAAAGCAATAAAACTTGAAATGATTGGAATTTTTTTATTTCATTTTCCTTTGTTTCAAGTTTCATTTAAGTTTTAAATTTATAATATTTTTAAATAATGAATATTAATATATTTTTAATGTAAGGTGGGTTCGCAGGTGTAGCTGGTTAAATTGCCATCCATATACTTTTGCTCGTAGAATGATCCTCGTCTATTTCGTTTTTTAAACTACTACAAACTTTAGAGTCTCAATAGAGCTATGATTGGAACTCACAATTTTATTTCTTTCACTAAAATTGGAATGACCTAAGGTGTCACAGTCTTATAAATATGTACTTGATAGGTTTATCACTTTAATCGTCTTAACTTTCATCACTGTTAACTCTATTGATAATAGTAAATAAAGTTACACAAATCACATGTTTTTGTCGGAATATTTAATGCTTATAGTAGATTAATGATGTGAAAAATAATGTGGGGGATTACATAATTTTATTCTTTATTTTAGGGAGAATTGTAAAAAACCCCCCTCTTTTTCATGAAAAGCTAAATCAAACTTTTTGTTTTGAGAAATCGAAAAAAAAAAAAAACCTTACAATAGGTTGACGGTTAGTTGTCCGGTAGTTTGACCACACAACAATGGATGTTCGCAATAATGCGAGGCCGTAAAATGTAGTACAATAAAAAATAAAGTTCGTTCTTATAGAGATTGATGTATTGATTATCTAAATTGATCAATTAAAATACTATTTAGAAAAATGAGATTAGGATGATTATGATTATACTATTTTAATTTAACTAAAAGCTAAAGATAATTAACCAACCAAATATCACAAAAGCAAACGCATAAGCACTTGATCTGTAACCCTTATAGAATTGAGGCTAAGATCTTTGAATCCACCTACATAGTTCTCACCAATTTATAGACTCACCACTAAGATAATTTAAGCAAGTGTTAATGTAAACTCGTGTTACCCTTAATTAATCTCTACTCTCTCTCAAGTAATAAAGAAAACCTTTATATGCACCAACATCCTATCTCTTGATGGTACATTATCCGATCTACACACAAATTCATTAAGCATAGTGGCACACAATTAGAGTCTTAGAAGCTAGCATCGCATATCTCTATCTTACTGGACTTATATCATGCATTTCATCGAGCATGTTGTGTGTTTCTCCTCTTGGTACATCACACAACAACCAAATGTCTACTAAATGTTAGCTAGACATTCAATAATAATTAAAACATGAAATACACATACAAAATACAAGCAATGATAATAAAGTGGTGTTTTTTTTTTCAAGATTCATGGGAAAGGTTTCATCTTGGCCTTTGCCAAGATGATTTTAATTCATGTAACAAATTATGGCTTCACAAAATATGAGTTTAGTGCAAGCCATATCCAATACAAGTAATCAGTGAAGAGAGAAAGGTAAAAAGAAAACTATATATGAAGATCTTCTCCTCTCTTGGTTCATTGATGTGCTTGGCTTGCTTCTTCTCTCTTAGTCCCCTATTATGCTCCAAGATTAGGTTTTGATGGTAGGTCTAGGTAGGAAAATTAAATGTAAGGTGTTTGGTGAAGTGGGTTATAAGTTTGGATGATGATTGATGGTTTGATTTGGTGATTTAGTGTTGGAAAGGTGTAAAAAAATGTGTTCTTAGGAGTTTTGGAGTTCAAGGGTCGTGCCAGAGGTGTGGGGAAAAAAAAAGAGGGGTCTAGGTCTTTATAGTCTTGGGAGAATTAGGGCACAAAATGACATAAAAAGTTGAGCTAGAGCACCTATGTGCAGTTCGAACAACGCTTGTACTGCATTGAATCTCTGGAACAAATGCACTGGTAGTGCGCTGAATGAATAGCACTTATACTGTGATGATTCTCTCGACCAATTGCGTTGTATATGTGCTAGTGTTGCGCCGTACGAACAACGCATACACTTCTAAGTTCTTCTTTAGTTCTTCAATTCTTCACTTTGGCCTCCGAATTTCCTTAACTTTGCATAACTACCCTGGATTGCTAAGGAACCTGCACAAGCTTATTAAACCGTTAAATACTCGATTTTTACTTAGAAAACGAACACAACTCTCATTTTACCACACAAAACCTAGGCTTACTCATCAAACATATGCGGTTGGGGTTTATACACAAAGAATTTATCAAAGGATATCCATATATGAAAGTTTCAAAAAATGCTATTATGTATGCAAATGGACCTCAAGAACAGAATTAGACATTAAGAACCTTGATGACCATGCTTGTGTGTGTTCTAGAAATTGATATGGTATATGTGTTAGCGCACTTGTTTATCCGTAAGTGCACGGATTGATACGATCGTGTAGCAGCAAGTACGGTTCTTTCCCACAGGGAGTGAGGTACCTTAATTTAACTCTAGTCTTATATAATCTATACAATATATACACTAATTACATGTGCATGAAAAGTAAAGGGAGGATGATTGCAAGGCATTTAACTAGCTAAAGGCTAAGATTATGCTAAGATGGCAATTATCTAAATTACACTAAGTTACACTAAGAATGCTTTAATTAACTAAATTAACACTAATTAACTAAATTAACTAACTCATGCATGGTCATGCAAGAGTGTGTGAAACTGATTTTAACCCTTATTACCAAATTTTCAAGTTTAGTCAATTTATGAAAATACCCCAACTAATCAATACAATACAACAAGTGTAATATGTACGAAATTTAAATAACACTTGATATTTACGTGGAAACCCTCAACATGGAAAAACCACGGGCTGGTAAGTGTGACACACTCGAACCTCGAATCCACTAATTATGATAACGTTTACAACCTAATCCTGGTATGTAACCTGCTACCACTACCCGTAGGCCTGTAAAAGTGGACATAGTCCAATTGCTCAATCCTCGCAATCACTACTTGTAATGATGTTCACATCCTAGGTTGACCTCAACCATGCTCGGACTGAAACCCACCAGTACTACCTGCAAGCCTTTAATAGCAATCCTAGATCAAGACTTAATTCTTCGAAGAGATCATACACCCTAAGTGAATATGCAAAGATATCCAAATATGCAAATAGAGCTAGGGTATGATAATATGGCAATTTACACAATCCTAGATATCAAAAGCTAAATGACATGTCTTAAAGCTTAGCTATGTAGAGGATAACCAATCCTTGATACAATAGCTATCAAAAACAATCTCAAACATTTCAATGGATTAATTAGCTAGATGTACATATTTATCATGAAATCCTAGCTATCAAAAAACAATCTCAATCATTCAATGAGATTAATTAGCTAGATGGCATATAAACAATAAAACCTAGCTATCACAAAATAACTCAATCAACACATAATCTCAATCTTGTATGTAGAAATTACTTTAAAACATACAAATAATAAATGAGATAAATTGATAAGTAAAAACACTAATTATATAAAATAATAGTGTTCAACTATCATACCATGTGTGTTGAACAAGACCCATGCATTAGCACATGCTACATGATCATAGATGATGCTTAGATGATGATTTATCCTTATGGAAATGGGTTTGGATGATCAAAGATGAGTTCTTGGGTAAATTTCTCTCTTTGAAAATCCTCTTAATAAAGAATATGGGTTTTTGAGTCATTGGGACGACCAAAGGTCAAAGAGGCATATATATATATGATGTCCAATTGAAATTATGTCGTTTTTGAAATTTTCAAAAGTTTTCCCGCAAACCGCTCTATGTATGGTGGTTGTAAGGTAGGTGTAGGGCAGATTGAAAAATCAATCAGGTGCCCACTTTACGTAGGGCGAGTAAACAACGGTTTGGCTGCGACAGTGCATCGGCTTCAACTTCAAACGCCTTAAAACATGACCAAACGACATCAAAACCTTCGTATGATATATCGTTGAAAAGGTATGGAAGTCTACTTTCTACTCTAATTTGTGGAATGACATTTTGATCTCTGTAGAAAACGTTATGGTCTATTGAGTGACCAAAGGTTAGAAAAGGACAACAACATAGTTGCCCTGTTTTGGTGGTCACTTTGGAGATTTGAAAACCAATCCAAACAGTCATCAAATATTACGAATAATATACCAATCTTTTACAAATCTCAATTTAAATTTTTTCATAAAAAGTTATGGTCACAAGACCATACAAAAGTCAGTTTTGAAAAATATTTAAAACATTGAAATCCAATCTTTCAAACTAGACACTTTACTCCAAACAACCAAACAAAAACTAACACTTATCCAAGAGAAGAATGAGACATTCTCAAGTGGTCAACCATCGCACTAAAGCATGCACACCATTGTGCAAGCGCGAACGTTTCCGATCACATAAACGGAAACGAATTACACCACACTTAAGACTAACATGAAGTGCAAGTGTGGGAAGTGAATGCATCCTAATGCCTAACATGTCTTGGCATTGTCATTGAACAAGATGCACTCTATTAAAACATGCATGAATATAATTCATGGCTTTGCATCCTAATGCCTAAACATGTTATGGCATTTCAATGAACAAGATGCAATCAATTAAAACATGAAAGAAGAGATATTCAAGAACATGTATCCACTCATATAAAACACACAACATATAAGAAATAGATATATGCATGAGTTGTGTGTGTGCAACTAGATATGCTCACAAGATTAGTTTTCACCAATCTAAACTAGGATAAAGACACATACATAAATGGTCATCCATGCATGATATTAAGGTCTCAACTAGTCTAAATCAATTACATATCAATTAATTGGTTAATCAATTAACATGTATATATTAAGCTCAAGCACATAAACACATCAACCAAATAATGGACTTTATTACAATCTCACCAAAATCCACACATAAACATATAGTTACAACAAGAAGCTAAAGCAAGAAAAGGAGATAAAGAAGACAACACAAACACTTGGTGAAGTCCTCAAGCTAGCTCAACTTCTCCTTGTCTTTCTCAAGCTTGAAAACAATGATGGCTTAGTGAGCTTCTAGGTATTCTACGCTAATTCAGGTATTTTCTAGGTTTTGTTGGATATTAGGGATTGTGTTTAAGTTGAAAAAAGAGAAGTATTTTTACAAGGACTGATTTGGGCAAGGTTTGGATGACAAAAGACCATAAAATCCCTCTAAAACGTGATGCTCGCAGGTTCCAAACCCTAGGCTCGCAAGTTCTTGATCTCTAGACGAACTCGCGTTTGAAAATTGAAGTTGGCAGCGAGCTTGGCACCTTCTTGTCCGTGGGAACTTTCCCTTGGCATGAACTCATGGTGTTCCCACGGTTTTAGACATGTTTGGGCAAGAAGAAAGCCACTTAAATGTGAGCTTGCAAGCTTGGTGTCTATGGATTTTGGAGGATTTGGTGGAGAGGGAAAACCTTTGCATAGGAGGCTAAAAGTGAGTCCATCGTGACCGGAGGGAGGAGGGCTTTTGATCTGGGCAGAAGGCATAAAAAAATTGGTCAGAAAATGACCACAAATGGCCAGGCCAAGCATTGGGTCACGACCGGTTCGGGTCGGCTCTGTTGCGAATCGGGTACACTCGGTTGCATGGAGAAGATGACGTGCGTCAGCCTTGCATCTTGCTAACGTCAGCCATGCAAGCCCAAACGATGTCGTCTTCGTGGGTGATATGGCAACTAAGCTATGCTTTGGCTGGCGAATTATAGAATTTACCCGTGATCTTCCCTTTATTCAAAGAATCTTCAATAATTGCCCGAATCTTGTACTTTTGGCCCTACAATGTCTGAAATGACAACAATGCTCCTAAACTTCCCTATTTACCTGAAACACTTATTTAATCCATTAAATACCTGGTTTTACCCGGAAAAAAAAAACATAAAGTAATAGGAATCGGGGGTATAAAATAGGTACTTTTATACCCCGATCAAACCCTCAAAACCTAACTTTTGCTAGTCCTTGAGCAAAACAAATAAACAAAACAATAAAGCAAAAATAAATATAAACTAATTAGTTCATTGTCGTGGGAGAAACGATGGCACTAAGCATGTGTCACAAGCCTTTTAAACCCTAGGTGTCCTTAGTAGGAGGAGTGTAGTCTCCTGAGGGTTTACCGCTACGATACCCACAAACGTAAAGCTAAAAATTTAAAACTACTATTTAAAACAATTTACGAAAGCCATACAAAATGAGATATCAAAAGAGTTATGTGTATAAGGAGTCACACATGTGAGAACAGCTGAGTAGAGGATAATCTAAAGTCATTCAAAGTGAATGAAACACTTAATGCAAATCCCACACTCTTAATGACATAGCATCAAATACAACATACTCAAATGCTTCAGATGTAATTCGCCTCGACTCTAATCCTTAATGGATTTCACTCTATTTTTCTCTCAAAGTCCTAGGCACACTCTCTATCAAACAAATGCGATTTGGAAGTTATATAAATGGCAATCAAATATGTAACGCATGTGAATATTCAAAATAAAGCACATTTTCTGTAAATTGATCTCATGAATGGAATTGAATTACCACGAACATGGAAAGAACATGTTTTGACTCACATTCCCGAGCTAGACTTCCTAAAAAATCAACTAGGACTTTCCTTTGGTTGTATTGGGGCCAAGGGTAATATGGGGTGAATGGAAGGAATTTAGTGGAATTCTAGAGTTATTGATCATACTAAACAATTTAACTACTAGCTCATCACATAAATGTCTACCAGTATCTAGGCTAAGATTCACCTTTTGATAATTGTGCTAATTGGTACTCAGATACAAGCATTTTTCAATTAGGTATTGTGGTTTAAGCGTTTTATTTTTAAGACTTTACAATTAGCCTCTAAATTGCACAATTTTCTATCATTGCCTGAGTACACACTATTTACAAATTTGAGCTAAATATTTGCATTTATAACTTTTGCATAATCTATGATCAACAAAAGAAGAATTCCGTTTGTTCAATGTATATGGATTTATATGGGTGATGAAATGAATGGTTTGTATTTGGCCTCAAACTGGCAATTAGAGCACACATAAGTGACAAGGACATTGTTTGGGCAAAATATGGTAATTAAGAATACACATGCCTGGAATCATATCCGAAAGTCTATCTAATAAGGGAATTCAAGTCGTAGCAAGCAGTCCACATAATTTTCATGTTCTATGGCAATCAATGAATTATAATACAAATGAGATCATAATTGAAGCACAACTGTTTCGAAGAGTGTTTAAGAATAGAAACATAATTACCCTCTCAAATGAACACTAAGGCATAAAATTCACAGGCTCCACTATTAATCCTCACAATCGAGTACGGAGTCTCATCCACTTAGACACTAAGAGAAAGGGACTAAATTCACATTATGCGCAAAAAATTCCTAGAATGACAAGAAGTTAGCCAGGACTCAGCAACTAACACATGTGAGAGACTCCTTAACGGCACAACTCAAAACATCTCATTCAAACAATTTGTTCAAAGATGGCTCATTCGTAAAATTTTAAAATTTTTGAAAAATTTATTCAAAAACACAAAAACCAAAAACAAAAATGACACATATGTGTCCACACCCCCAAACCTAAACTCGACATTGTCCTCAATGTTAAAAACATGAAGAACATGGACAAAGATTTCATGATTTGAAAATCCGGGCACAAACATATAAACACTTATATACAACTAATCACACATTTTAAAAACAAAATAACAAAAATACCATGTGAAAGTAGCCTCTAAATATGAAGGACAACATTCCAAGAAAAACAGTCAGCTTTTGAATTGGAACAATGTCTGTTCTTCAATGCATATTTTCAAAGATACTACATAAAATTTGCTCAAATTTTGACACAAGTATATAGACATGCAAATGAACACTTTTCATGTAGAAAATATTTCAAAATTCAAATCGGAAAAGCGTGGAAACAGACGATGAAGATAGGTCACTTGCAGAAATTTGAAAAAAGGGAAGAAATACTCATAACTTTTAAACCACCGCCCAGAACGTTACGTTATTTATACCGTTGGAATCGTATCAAAAAAATGATGAACGTAATGCAAGCAGAAAAATTTATTTCTTCATCGATTAGTACAGTTTTTAAGAAACATTTCGCTTCAAAATTTTCAAAACAGGGCATCTTCACAATGTTTGAAATAAAACTCGAAAGAAAAAATAAATAAAAACAAAATAAAAACAAAAATACAACAATAACATATATATAAAATCTTACTATCTACCACTAGCATACAAACACATATATACAATCCTAAATATCCATCACTATTCACATCACACAACCAATCCTAGTCACTAGGCACAATCAATGAATTCACACTCTTAAGCTAAACAAAAGATATAAACAAGTGTAAGATCTCATTTATTTGACAGGCTTATTTCGTGGACAAACCACATGATGAGGTTTGAATGTAAGGGTAGTTTAGATGTTTGAGATTCAAGATCAAAGTTCTTTTCAAGACCTCAAGAGATCAAGCACTTCAAAGGTAAATTTCTATGTGCTTACTTGCTTTGAAGAGATCGTTGCACACACCCACAACCCATGCATAAGTCTTATTCTTATATGTTATGTGTGTTTATTTTGTGTGCATTAATGCTCATTAACCTCTCTTCTTGCATGTGTATTTGATTGCATCTAGTTTGTTATATGACATAACATGTTAGGCATTAGGATGCATTCTTTTCACTCACACACTCGCACTTGTTGCATGTTCATTATGTGAGAAACCGCGTGAAAAGGCCTTGCCTCTCACTGCCGCGGTTGGGTAACGGCGGCAAGCCAGGCAACAAAGATCTCTTCTCTGTGCCGCGGTTGACCAACCGAGGCACCCCTAGCGACAGTGACTTTACTGTCATGCCTCGATTAAAGTGCCGCGGTTGTCCAATGGCGGTAGTCACAAATCGCAGTAGTCCGCCTTACTTGAAAGACCAAAATACTGCAGTTTTGTTGGGAGCCTATAAATATCCCACTTTCATTTAGGTCGTCCCCAAGAGTTCCAAAAGCATATTTTTCTCTTAGAACACTTTTTAAGAGCCAAAAATCCTCAAGAACTCACCTTCAATCACTCAAAGCATTTCCTTTCTGCATCAAACTTCATATTGCATCATCTATGCTCACATGGAGTGCATCCATGCATGGTTTTGCATCATCACATCTTGTTTGGTAAGAATCTCACTAACTTCATCTAATTTTAGTGTATTTCTTAACAAGTCTTCTCTTTATTCACTTGTATCTTTTTAGAACACATGCTAGATACATGATAGAGATTGTTTGTGATGAAATGATTGAGTGTTGTATTCTGATAGCTTCTAGGTTGTGTTTAATCTTGATTGCTAAGCTATTTGACATGTCATTTAGCTATTGATATTTAGGATTGCTTTTATTGCTTATTCATTATCCTAGATAAGCATCTAAGGTTCCCTAGCCTTGTTTGTTCATTGAATATCATCATATATTCACTTAGGCCATTTTATCTCTTCATTGAGAAGTAAGTCTTGTGTGTAGCTTCCGAGAGTAGGTTGCTTAGATCGCAAGCAATTGGACTAGGTCCGCTTATACCAGGATTAGGTAGGTGTGTGATTACTTTCGGGATTAGGTTGTAATCTTTATCACATTTAGTGGATTCAAGGTTCGTGTGTGGCTCACATAACAACTCGTGGTTTTTCCCGTAAAGGTTTCCATGTAAATATCTTGTGTTATTTACAATTCCGCACTCTATACACTTGATATATTATTGTGACTAGATAGAGGTATTTTCGTCAATTTGACCTATAACGAAAATTGGGTAACATCGGATAACATCTATTCACCCCCTCTAGATTAATATTAGGCACACATTAATTTGTTTCAATTGGTATCAGAGCGGGTTCCTAGATATACTTAGGTGATCCTTGCTCATTTTGGTGTGTTTTGCATTTGCGTGTTGTTTTGCTCATTCATACATTTTGCATACATTTCATTTCATTCATTAAACACAATGAGTGGAAACAATGGCAACAACGAGAGAGCTTCTAGCATGAGACCTCCCCTCCTCACTAGTTTGACCTATTCCCAATGAAAAAGGAAGATGGAATCCTACATATGTCAAATTCATGACTGTGCATGGATGGCGGTTGAAGATGGATATGATCTACCTATGATGACTCCCGCAAGTGGAGGAGAAGATGTGTTGAAGCCAAAGGCTCAATGGAGTCTATAAGAATTTGAGGCTTCAAGGTGGAATAGGAAGGCTATGCATGCCATCCTTTGTGCAAGGGATGAAAATCAGTACAAACTAGTTCAGAATACTCAAGTGGCGAAAGTGGCCTGGGACATCTTGCAAATTGCACATGAAGGAACCGATATGGTGTTAGGATTATGCTCAATAGCAAGAGTGTAATGTTGTAATTAACAATCTTTTTCATATTAATAAAGTGATTTCTGATTTAACAAATCGTATAGCATTTATAGTTTGTATTATAATTGTCAAAGTAAATAATCATAAGGTCTAAAGACTATGGGAAAAGAAGAATTGTTCATACATCTGGATATGTATGTGGTAGACACAATTCTTTAGTTAGTCTTGAATATTGTTCACAACTTAAGTTAAAGGTTGGGCACCTTTATCTTGTTAAAGTTGTAGAATTCTTTTGCTAGCATTTGAGTGGGATCAAATGAGATATGATGAGTCTAAAATCATCGGAGTGTCTTCGAGCAAAAGGATCTAGTGCACTGGGTGCATTGAACTGGATCACAATGAAAAGCTTTATCTAGAACCGTCAATAGATAATAGTCTTTTCATTATCAGGACAATCGGAGAGTCTATCTTAATCCTGAGATAAATGATGGACTTATGGTTGCAAGTGATATCATTTGAGTTATCAATGAGTACGATTATATCGCATAGTCTATCCTCGATAGTTTGGTGATATTCATTTGTTAATCGATAGAGGACTTCATTTATAGATATGGACATCGTGGCTCCATTTAATTAAATGAGAGTATAATATCATCATATGGATGTTTTAAGGTAATTGGATATTAAATCTCAACGTTGAGTTTTCAATAGTGTCTATTGAAAACATGGCTTCTGGACAAGTCAAAATATCCAAGTTCAAAACGTGGTCATATGAGTAAATATGGTAACTTGGAGAGTTATAGGCGGTCTATGAACTCTTGGCGATTACTGATATTAATCACGAGGATACACTATCTCCAATATGATTGTCTAGGGTATGAATGAGGAGCATCTTCCTTTTCTATCTTTATTTAAGAGTTCAGTTTTAGCTCTTTAGTGGAATGAGTTAAAATTAATGGATCGGACCTAAGTGAATCATTTGTTGATTGTGATTAGGTTATGTCTATTGAAGCTTAAATTTAGATGGCCCGCCAAGATCCCCAATCCACACGGACTTGCATGGATCACTTGATATATTCTACCGGACCAATTTAAGGGTCCATCTAGAATTGCATTTAATATATTAAGAATATAATTTGCACATTATTTTAGTAATGGGCTGCTCAATTATATTAATATATTAATGAAAGACATGTGGGCTTGTTTCTTTTAGTAAGAATGGGTCTGGTTCACATGTGGGCTTTTTTATTTAAAGTCCAATGGATTAAATGAAATAGGAAAATAATATTAGGCCCATCTTATATATAAGTGGGGCGGCTAGGTTAAGGTTTTGACCTAAAAATATTATTTTGTTTCATTTGTTTTAATTAAATAAGAATTAATTGATTTATTGATTAATTGTTTAATTAAAGAAACAAATCTTTTCTAAAAGTAAAAGACTTGTTTGATAAGTAAATAAATAAATTAGTATTATTTATTTAATCAAATAAGGAGTCTTTTTTTATTTAGTCAAATAAAAGAATAAAAATAAAAGAGTTGGATTAGGGTTTGAAGTCTATAAAGTTAAAAAGAATTAGGGTTGAATTTTAGTCACCCTATATAAGTGACATGATGAAATTCGGCCAACCCTAATTATTAGATACTATATAGAATTCGGCAACCCTAAAGGAAAAAGAAGAAAAATTCAGCCAACCTATATATATGTTCTTATAGGGTTCGGCCACATCAATTAATTGGTGCTTGAGTTTTTATTTTCTTTCTTCTTCTTCTTAATTCTAAGAGAGTTTTTATTCTAGAGAGACAAAAAGGAGTGAAAAATTATTCTTTGATAGTATACAATTGCTTAAACATCAATAAGCTTGTGTATACGATATCGATCTAGGTTCACGCGAGTTTCGATCATAAGATTGTGAACTCAAAAGTGACCGGAATAATTTTGACATTCTTTTGATTGTTTTGTGACTAACAAAGAAAAGAAAGTATTTGTTTGGTCCATTCACAGGTTTGCAATTCAAAGGAAAGGGAGACCACGCTCCTAGGTGATCCACGTTCGTGCTCGGATTGAAGGTCTTGCGGATTACCATCGACGTAAGTCAATCGGATCACGTGACAAGAGGTAATTTACTTTTGTTGATATATATGCATGTTTATTGATTAAAAGGGTTTAAGGTTCATAAAGGAAAAATTTTAAAAGTCACTAAATCGTCTTTAGTATCGCTTCCGCTGCGTGTAACACTTTTATTTGTTTATTTTTCCCTACATATGGTGAAGGAATCCAAGCTTCAAGTCCTTCAAACTCAGTTCGAGTTACTTAAGATAGAGGAGGATGAATGCTTTAATGATTTCGAAATCAAGTTGATGGATATCATCAATCAAAGTCACTAACTCGGAGACCCATATTCGGATAGGAGAGTCAAGCAGAAGATCATAAGGTCTCTCCCTGATAGGTTTGAATCAAAAGTGACGGCGTTAGAAGAAAATAGTGCATATAAGGATATGACGCTTAGCGAGGTAATTGGAAGACACCTCACCTACGAGTCTAGGAAGGCTCCTAAATCTACTCCTCCTAAAAAGCAAAAGGGAATTGCTTTGAAAGCCTCCAAGGATGAAAATGAGGAAAAAAATGATTCGGACGAAGACCTTGCCTTATTTGTGAAAAGGTTCAAAACGGTTATGAAGTTCAAGAAAAAGGATTTTGGATCCAAAGATCAAAACTACAAGAAAAAGGGTTACTATAACAAGTTTGAGCCTAAGCAAGAGAAGACCGAAAGGAATGGGGTCCAATGTTTTAACTATGGTGGTAGAGGTCATTTTGCCCCCGAATGTGCAAATCACTTAGTCAAGAAGAAGGGTAACGTGATGGCCGCCACATGGAGTGGTAGTAGTGATGACTCCATTGAAAAAGAAGAATCTTCAGATGATGAAGTGGCTAACTCCGTAGCTTTTGCCTCCTCTCATAAGAGCAAAAGTAAAAGTGAAGAAGAGGAAGAGAGTCAAGAGGAAAATGACTCAAGTGAAGATGACTCTTCAACTCACTCCACAAGTGGATATATGGAGAGAGAGGTTCTTGTTGAACACTACGCCGAATTCAAGAGCTTAGAGAAGAAGACCTCTAAAAAGATAAAAATGTTGAGAGAAGAAAATCTTGAGCTCTAATCTTATAATGACCCCTTAAGTGAACAAGTGGAAAGATTGAAGAAAATTGAAGATAAGCTAAGAAAAGACTTAGTCTTATCTAAGAGGAATGAAGAAGATTTGAAGAGGGAGCTTCAATAAGTGAAAAAGTCTTTAGCTAAGATGGATTCTAGCACCAAAAAGCTTGATCATATACTTGGTGTTGGAAAGAGTCCATGTGACAAAAAAGGTATTAGGTTTGAAGATGGTAAGAAGACCTCCACTTCTAAGAAGACCATATTTGTCAAGAGTTTGGGGAACCAAGAAGCTTCATTGGTGCAAACTCCTAGGAAGAAGTTAGAACTAGGACAATGTTCTCATAATGTACAAGTGAAGGTAGTGCCAAGGAGGCAACCTCAAGCTCAACTGACAAGGGTCCCTAAAGTCAACATTCCTTAACAAATGGCTTACAAAGGAAAGAGACCAATCATGCAACCTCAAGCTAGGAAGCAAGCTAGATCGGTTCAATAACGAAGATGGATTGAATCCACTCAACCACAAAGACATGGACAAGCTCCCATGCATGCACAAGGACAAGGTATGATTCCTTATTTCATTCCTACAAGTCAATTTTATGGATTTGATGGTCATATTAGACCCAATTGCTGTCGATACATTAAAATGTATAGAACTAGAAGCATGATTGAAAAGAGAAAGAATAGAGCCACGATGCATGTTCCTAGGAATGAGAAAATTGATTTGCATGATCCTAGAACATCTAGAGCCCATGTACCAAAAACCACTAGAAAAGAAAAGATAGTATCTAAGTGGATTAGAAAGAATGAAAATGTTTGCCATGTTGCACAAATTGCTTTAAGAGCAAATTCTTCTAATTTTTGGTATCTTGATAGCGGGTGCTCTACGCACATGATGGGAAATAAGAGTTTCTTCGAGACTCTTGTAATGGAGGAAGGAGGATGTGTCACCTTTGGTGATGGATCCAAAAAGAAAGTTGTAGGGAAAGGAACCATTTCCATTCTCGGTCTACCCTTCTTGTCCAATGCTTTGTTTGTTGATGGCTTAAAAGCCAATTTGATAAGCATTTCACATATAAGTGATGAAGGACTTTCCGTCTTATTTAGTAAAGATGATTGCTCTATCCTATTGCCCAATGGACAAAACTTGTTAAAAGGTATGAGATCTAGCGACAATTGCTATTGTCTTGAAGTTAGAATAGTCTCTAACAATGTGTCCATGGATGAGCAATTTGAGTTGTGGCATGAAAGACTTGGCCACATGAACTTTCGGGATTTACGAACACTTGGAAAGTTCAATTGTGTGCGTGACCTCCCTAAGATTCGGAAGAAAGCCAATGGAGTTAGTGGACCTTGCCAACAAGGAAAACAAACCAAAATCATGCACAAAAAGGGCAAGTATCTCTCCACCAAGGAGCCCCTAGAGCTTCTCCACATGGATCTCATTGGTCATATGCAAACCGAGGGTTTAGGTGGAAAGAGATACATTTTTGTTTGTGTTGATAATTTCTCTAGGTTCACATGGACATATTTTCTTAGAGAAAAATCTGAAACTTTTGATAAGTTTAAAATGCTTTGCACTAAAATTCAAAATGAAATGAATTCAAACATTAAAAGCATAAAACGGATTAGAAGTGACCATGGGAGGGAATTTGAGAATGTTTCCTTTGAAACATATTATGGTAGTGTAGGCATCTCCCATGAGTTTTCTGCTCCTAGGACACCTCAACAAAATGGAGTTGTTGAGAGGAAGAATAGGGTCCTTCAAGAGATGACCCGTGTCATGTTGCTAAGCAACAATGTTCCTAGGAACCTATGGGTCGAAGCCGTCAATACGGCTTGCTATATAGGGAATAGAGTTTTCCTAAGGCTCGGAACAAGAAACACCTGTTATGAGTTATGGAAAGGTAAGAGACCAAATGTTATCTACTTCCACACTTTTGGAAGCAAATGCTATAATTTAAATGACCGTGATCAATTTGGCAAGTTCGATGCTAAGGGTGATGAGGGTATATTCATTGGCTATTCCTTGAATAGTAGAGCCTATAGAGTTTTGAATTTGAAAACTCGAAGCGACATGGAATCATCCAATGTTGTCATTGATGATGAAAGGCTTAAGTCTAGCAACCATGAGGAGGAGGTTGTTGTTGTAGATGATTCCCCTTTGGAGAAAGTTGTGGAGACTCCCAATGTTGGGACGTCTAACCTATGTGAAGAGGTCGCTTAACCTCTAGATAGAGTCCCTCTCCTGGACTCTAATGAACCCGCTCCATGGGTTAAAAAGCTCCATGATAAAGATGACATCATTGGAGATGTGAATGAGGGTGTTAGGACTAGACGTCAAATGGCTAATCTTATTAGCTACACTTGTTACACCTCTCAAATAGAACCCAAAAAGGTTGATGAGGCCTTGAATGATGAGTTTTGGGTTCTTGCCATGCAAGAAGAGCTAAACCAATTCGAAAGGAATGAGGTTTGGACTCTAGTTCCTAAGCCTAAAAGCACAAATATGATAGGCACCAAGTGGATCTATAGGAACAAATCTAATGAGGATGGCAACATAGTGCGTAACAAGGCTAGACTTGTTGCACAAGGGTACTCTCAAATTGAGGGTATTAACTTTGAGGAGACATTTGCTCCCGTTGCCCGTTTAAAATCTATTAGGCTTCTTTTGTCCATTTCTTGTGTGCACAAGTTCAAATTGCACCAAATGGACGTTAAGAGTGCCTTCCTCAATGGTTTCTTGCAACAGGAAATGTTTGTTGAACAACCCAAAGGGTTTGTGGATGCTCACCACCCCAACCATGTCTATCACCTCAAAAAAGCTCTATATGGGTTGAAACAAGCACCGAGGGCTTGGTATGAACGCCTCACCTAATTTCTTGTTGACAATGACTATACAAGGGGTAGTGTTGACAAGACCTTGTTCATCAAAAGAAACAAAAATGAGTTAATTATAGCTTAAATCTATGTTGATGACATTGTATTTGGTTCCACCAACAACACCAAGGTCCAACAATTTGTTAAAGTAATGTCTCATGAATTTGAGATGAGTCTTGTTGGTGAGCTAAGTTACTTCCTAGGTTTGCAAATCAAGCAATTAAATGATGGGATTTTTATAACCCAAGCCAAATATGCCAAAAACCTAGTGAAGAAGTTTGGTCTAGAAAATGCCAAACATTGTGATACACCCATGAGTACCACTTTATAGCTAAGCAAGGATGCTAGTGGAAAAAGTGTTGAACAAACTCTATATCGGGGCATGATTGGTAACTTGCTTTATTTGACCGCAAGTAGGCCCGATATATCTTTTAGTGTGTGTGCTAGGTACCAATCGGATCCTAAGGAGTCCCTTCTCTCTTCCGTAAAGAGAATCATTCGCTATGTGAATGGGACATCCAACTATGGGATTTGGTACTCCTTTGACACTAATGCTAATTTAGTTAGCTTTAGTGATGCGGATTGGGTAAGAAATTGCAATGATAGGAAAAGCACATCGGGCGGTTGCTTCTTTTTAGGCAACAACTTGGTTTCTTGGTTTTGTAAGAAATAAAACTCGATTTCCATGTCTACAGACGAGGCCGAGTACATAGCCGCGTGGAGTGGATGCACACAACTCCTATGGATGAGGCAAATGCTAGTTGACTATGGATTCAACCAAGGTACACTCACTCTCTTTTTTGATAATATGAGTGCTATTAATATTTCCAAGAATCCGGTACAACACTCTAGAACTAAGCATATTAACATCCATCATCACTTCATTAGAGAGCTTGTTGAAAATAAATGCATAGTGCTTGAACATGTAGGCACTAATGATCAACTAGTGGACTTAATTACTAAACCCTTAGATGCTACTCGATTTAAAACACTTAGTAGATCTATTGGGATATGTCTTGTGGAGTGATGTATTTTGGTGATTGACCCCATATGGGGAACTCAAGCAAAGAGAGCAATTGCATACTTGTTGCATGCAATATTTGAAAAAATTTATGCTCCTTTTTTAATTGCTTGAGTATGTTGGTTGCACATATGTTGATATGTTTTTATCTATAAGTGTGAACCTTGCTTTGAATGCAATCCATGTCATATTTATGTTCAAACATGCACTTTTGGACTAAGAGATATACTTAGGAAATACTTTTGAATGACCTACAATGATATCCATGACATGATGATTCTTTTTATTAACATGCTCAATATGAAAAACATGAATTGATGATTGCAATTCTTAAATGCAAAACAATGTGTAAAAAAGTAAATGAGACTCAAATGAAAATTAAAATGTCTCTCTTTCTTTATTTGTTGAACATGTCTACTATCATATGGATATCTTATCTCGAAAAATCAATTATAGTGCAAAGTTGATCATGACATGTTTCGCTTATAAAGTTCGATATAGTTCTCTAAAATTCAAATCAATAAATTCTCTATATCCTTGCTTTTATTCATGATAAATGGTGAAATTGGTTTGAATTCTTATAGGAAACCTTTGTCATTTTGCTTTGCCAAATTCCATTGATTTTTGGACTTGAATGCAATATGTCTTGCATGCAAAGCATTTTAATCACACATTTTCAATGAAAATAAATCTACTTGTATCTCTCCATTCGATTGAGTTGCATAAAGTGCTTTATATGATTATGCAAATGACATGTATATTTCTATCTCTCTTTGCTACAAGTGAACAGTTTGGGGAATACTTCTGTCCTTTGCCCATCTTATGACAAAAAGAGGGAGTAGGATGTGGTAAAGGGTTACATGGTAAGGGGTAACATGTTGGGAAGAACACACATTAAGGGGGAGTAACCCTTTGTGGGGGAGCATTCACATACATTGCATGATGTTGTGCTATAATTCCTTAGAATGCAAATGCTTGTTTATATTCTCACTTGATTAATCTCACATTTCATTGAGCTAGAATGTGTAGAAACCTTGTTTTGAAGGGTTGATAATTCTACAAGAGATTGAAGTCTTGAAGTGTTTTTTTTTTTTTTTGACTTTCTTATCTTTTTGTAATGTAGAATATCTTGTTGTCATTTAGTTTCTATTTTGTTGTGAGGAATCAATGTGAGTGGTAGTTTTGTCATGAAATAGCCAAAGAGGGGAGATTGTAAGGTCTCATTTATTTGATTGGCTTATTTCGTGAACAAACCACATGTTGGGGTTTGAATGTAAGGGTAGTTTAGGTGTTTGAGATTCAAGATCAAAGTCCCTTTCAAGACCTCAAGAGATCAAGCACTTCAAAGGTAAATTTCTATGTGCTTTTTTGCTTTGAAGAGATAGTTGCACACACCCACAACCCATGCATAAGTCTTATTCTTATATGTTGTGTGTGCATTAATGCTCATTAACCTCTCTTCTTGCATGTGTATTTGATTGCATCTAGTTTGTTAAACGCCATAACATGTTAGGCATTAGGATGCATTCTTTTCACTCACACACTCGCACTTGTTGCATGTTCATTGTGTGAGAAACCATGTGAGAAAGCCTTGCCTCTCACTGCCGTGGTTGTGGTTGTGGTGCCACGGTAGGGTAACCACGGCAAGCCAGGCGACAGAGATCTCTTCTCTATGCCACGGTTGAAGTGCCGTGGTTTACCAACCACGGCATCCCTAGCGATAATGATTTACAGTCGTGCCACAGTTGAAGTGCTGCGGTTGTCCAAAACGCGGCAATAGAAAAACCATTGTAGTCGGCCTTGCATGAAAGACCAAAACACTGTAGTTTTGTTGGGAGCCTATAAATATCCCACTTTCATTTTAGGTCGTCCCCAAGAGTTCCAAAAGTATATTTTTCTCTTAGAACACTTTTTAAGAACCAAAAATCCTCAAGAACTCACCTTTAATCACTCAAAGCATTTCCTTTTTGCAACAAACTTCATATTGCTTTATCTATACTCACATATAGTGCATCCATGCATGGTTTTGCATCATCACATCTTGCTTGGTAAGAATCTCACTAACTTCATCTAATTTTAGTGTATTTCTTAATAAGTCTTCTCTTTATTCACTTGTGTGTTTTTAGAACACATGCTAGATACAAAATAGAGATTGTTTGTGATGAAATGATTGAGTGTTGTATTGTGATAGCCTTCTAGGTTGTATTTAATCTTGATTGCTAAGCTATTTGACATGTCATTTAGCTATTGATATTTAGGATTGATTTTATTGCATATTCATTATCCTAGATAAGCATCTAAGGTTTCCTAGCCTTGTTTGTTCATTGAATATCATCATATATTCACTTAGGCCATTTTATCTCTTCATTAATAGGTAAGTCTTGTGTGTAGCTTCCGGGAGTAAGTTGCTTAGATCGCAAGCAATTGGACTAGGTCCACTTATACCGAGGTTAGGTAGGTGTGTGATTACTTCTGTGATTAGGTTGTAATCTTTATCACATTTAGTTGATTCGAGGTTTATGTGTGGCTCACATAACAGCCCGTGGTTTTTCCCATGAAGGTTTCCACGTAAATATCTTGTTCTATTTACTATTCCACACTTTATACACTTGATATATTATTGTGACTAGATAGGGTATTTTCATCAATTTGACCTATAACGAAAATTGGGTAAAATCGGATAAAATCTATTCACCCCCCCCCCCCCCCTCCCCCCCTCCCCCTCTAGAATAATATTAGGCACACCTTAATTTGTTTCAACAAGAAGTAAAAGCTCAAAAGTAGAAGATTGGACTTGAGATTTAGCATTCCAAGGTTGGTGCGGCTTCGTGGTTTGGTGTGTTCCCGCGGATATGATGTCGCGGAGGTGTGCGAGCTTAGCTCCCATGTTCCCACGGGTATTTTCTAGCGGGCTTGAGGTCGCGGACAATCTTTGAGCTTCACACGAGTTCATGCATGTAGCAGCGCAGGTTCTTTCCCGCGGACATAAAGCCACGGTGAATTCCGTGTGTTTCTTCCTTCTAGGTAGTTGGTTCTTTCCCACGGATTGATTTTGCACAAGATTCAAGAGAACCCCACGACTCTTGTTGAGCGGGGTTTATCCCGCTGACTCATCCCGCGGTTGGCATTTTTTCTTGATTCTAACCATTCTCGTTGATTCCATGGCCTACACACATAAAATCACACCACACTACCACAAGCATATGCTATACAAGTAGATAAGTAAGGAGTCTAAACCCCCAAACCTATCTATTCCATGCATCTTATCATTTATCATTAAGCACAATTGTAATGTGATAAGTGGATAATTACAGACTCAAGACTCCAAAAACATAACTAATCCTAAAAGTAATAAAATAAACCTAAAAATGAGCTTCCTCTAGAAGCTATAGCACATTAACATGCAAGCATACACAAAAAATTGTTCATACGTGTAATGAAACACATAATTCTCTCGAAAAGTTATCATGCAATGTATGGAAGTTCAAAGGTATATCTAATTTAACATGCTTTCCATCGTGGTTCTTCACTACCCACACCTTATTACTAGGTGTGTCATTCCTTGCAACAAAAGGAGTTCATTTTTTGTTGGTCTAGTTTGTCCTTACAGATCCAAATTTCCCTAACTTTTCTCATCTTTCTCCTAGGCATGCTTTTTATACTTTTGTAATATTCAACATATTTAGCACATTGGTGTTAGGATTATGCTCAATAGCAAGAGTGTAATGTTGTAATTAACAATCTTTTTCATATTAATAAAGTGATTTCTGGTTTAACAAATCGTATAGCATTTATAGTTTGTATTATAATTGTCAAAGTAAATAATCATAAGGTCTAAAGACTTGGGAAAAGAAGAATTGTTCGTACATCTGGATATGTATGTGGTAGACACAATTCTTTAGTTAGTCTTGAATATTGTTCACAACGTAAGTTAAAGGTTGGGCACCTTTATCTTGTTAAAGTTGTAGAATTCTTTTGCTAGCATTTGAGTGGGATCAAATGAGATATGATGAGTCTAAAATCATCGGAGTGTCTTCGAGCAAAAGGATCTAGTGCACTGGGTGCATTGAACTGGATCACAATGAAAAGCTTTATCTAGAACCGTCAATAGATAATAGTCTTTTCATTATCAGGACAATCGGAGAGTCTATCTTAATCCTGAGATAAATGATGGACTTATGGTTGCAAGTGATATCATTTGAGTTATCAATGAGTACGATTATATCGCATAGTCTATCCTCGATAGTTTGGTGATATTCATTTTGTTAATCGATAGAGGACTTCATTTATAGATATGGACATCGTGGCTCCATTTAATTAAATGAGAGTATAATATCATCATATGGATGTTTTGAGGTAATTGGATATTAAATCTCAACGTTGAGTTTTCGATAGTGTCTATTGAAAACATGGCTTCTGGACAAGTCAAAATATCCAAGTTCAAAACGTGGTCATATGAGTAAATATGGTAACTTGGAGAGTTATAGGCGGTCTATGAACTCTTGGCGATTACCGATATTAATCACGAGGATACACTATCTCCAATATGATTGTCTAGGGTATGAATGAGGAGCATCTTCCTTTTCTATCTTTATTTAAGAGTTCAGTTTTAGCTCTTTAGTGGAATGAGTTAAAATTAATGGATCGGACCTAAGTGAATCATTTGTTGATTGTGATTAGGTTATGTCTATTGAAGCTTAAATTTAGATGGCCCGCCAAGATCCCCAATCCACACGGACTTGCATGGATCACTTGATATATTCTACCGGACCAATTTAAGGGTCCATCTAGAATTGCATTTAATATATTAAGAATATAATTTGCACATTATTTAAGTAATGGGCTGCTCAATTATATTAATATATTAATGAAAGACATGTGGGCTTGTTTCTTTTAGTAAGAATGGGTCTGGTTCACATGTGGGCTTTTTTATTTAAAGTCCAATGGATTAAATGAAATAGGAAAATAATATTAGGCCCATCTTATATATAAGTGGGGCGGCTAGGTTAAAGTTTTGACCTAAAAATATTATTTTGTTTCATTTGTTTTAATTAAATAAGAATTAATTGATTTATTGATTAATTTTAATTAAAGAAACAAATCTTTCCTAAAAGTAAAAGACTTGTTTGATAAGTAAATAAATAAATTAGTATTATTTATTTAATCAAATAAGGAGTTTTTTTTTTTTTTTTTATTTAGTCAAATAAAAGAATAAAAATAAAAGAGTTGGATTAGGGTTTGAAGTCTATAAAGTTAAAAAGAATTAGGGTTCAATTTTAGTCACCCTATATAAGTGACATGATGAAATTCGGTCAACCCTAATTAGACACTACATAGAATTCGGCAACCCTAAAGGAAAAAGAAGAAAAATTCGGCCAACCTATATATATGTTCTTATAGGGTTCGGCCACATCAATTACTTGGTGCTTGAGTTTTTATTTTCTTTCTTCTTCTTCTTAATTCTAAGAGAGTTTTTATTCTAGAGAGACAAAAAAGAGTAAAAAATTATTCTTTGATAGTATACAATTGCTTAAACATCAATAAGCTTGTGTATACAATATCGATCTAGGTTCACGCGAGTTTCGATCATAAGATTGTGAACTCAAAAGTGACCGGAATAATTTTGACATTCTTTTGATTGTTTTGTGACTAACAAAGAAAAGAAAGTATTTGTTTGGTCCATTCACAGGTTTGCAATTCAAAGGAAAGGGAGACCACGCTCCTAGGTGATCCACGTTCGTGCTCGGATTGAAGGTCTTGCGGATTACCATCGACGTAAGTCAATCGGATCACGCGACAAGAGGTAATTTACTTTTGTTGATATATATGCATGTTTATTGATTAAAAGGGTTTAAGGTTCATAAAGGAAAATTTTTAAAAGTCACTAAATCGTCTTTAGTATCGCTTCCGCTGCGTGTAACACTTTTATTTGTTTATTTTTCCCTACAATTGGGTCTTTTTGTGACCTATAATATAGCAAAAATAGCATGTAGGAGCAAAGTTAGAAAGACTACCTTTGTTATCTTTCTCCATTGCTTCGGCTTGCTTGTGGGCAACCTTCGGAAGGCTTGCTCCACTTTGGGTAATAAGGGGCTTCTTTGTTGATCTTCGTTTTGTCCCCTTCTTTTCCAAAGCCTTGGTTGGATGTTCGGCTTTGTCTAACTCCATGATGTAGTCACATATCAACACTTGTGCTACCTTTAAGGCATTGTCCTTCTTGATGAGTTCTTCTTTCAAACCCTTCAATGTCTTGTCCTTCTTCTCTACATCCAATTGCATCCCTCACATCTTCCGAGAGAATTCCTCCTCTTGTTCTACCACCAATACAGAGAGCTCTTGTGATCTCTTCATTGCCGAGTCTCTCTCCTTCTCAAGCGAATTGACCTTCAAGACCAAGTCATTGTTTTGACTTATCAATTCCTTTTTTTTTTGTTAGGCAACCTCTACTCCCATTTCTTCCTTACCTCTTAAATCAACCTTGAAAGCCTCCTCCTTATCCAATATGAGCAAAAGCTCATCCAAATAATAATCTATGGTCTTTAAGGATTCCATCGGTTTCTCAACCTCCTTGCTTTCCTTTTCTACCCTTCGCTCATCTTCAACCTTTAGCAAATCATCTCCAAGGTCGCATTTCGAGCTACTTGAGGAATCCACCCGTTTGATTCCTCCTACAGTTAGGCAAAAGAACGGGTTGGTTGATTTGTGGAGTTGTTGAGGCTCTTCCACCTCTTTTCACTCTAGGAAGTCGTCCAAACATTCTGCCATCCGACCTCCTAACCATTCTATATGTTTTTCAAAGTGAAGCAACCATTGGTTAAAGTGTTGTCTGTAGGCTTGCTCTTGGTCATGGGTTTCCTTGGCTTGCTCTTGGGAGTTTTCCACACATTGTCCCAACCTAATTACACACCATTCTACTCGTTTTTCTAGGTCTAGCAATCATTGGTCAATGGCCTGTTGGTATGCCTCTACATCAAAATTGCCCCATTGATGGTCTTGCCTCTCTTGATCATGACTAGCTCAATGGTTGTCGTTCTGATACGAATACATGGATGATACCTCTAGCATTCCCAGCCACGGCTCTCCTTTCAGACCAAAGTCCGTGTGTCCATTCCACCCCAAAGGTGGATAAACTGTAGCTGGTGGATGCCTAAAGTGTGACACGGAAGTCGCCACTTTCCCATTCAAGTCGGCCAATTGAGTGATCAATGCTGAATTACCACTTTCCATGCTAATCTAAAATCTGAAACAACCAACAAACACCCGATCAAATTGAACAAAATAGATTATGAACAAATAAAAATAACACTAAAAATATGAAAATAAAAATAAGACTAAAACTAATCAAAAGATATGCTACTCCCCGATAGTGGTAGCAAAAACTTGACCATGCTCGTGTGAGTTCTAGAAATTGATATGGTGTATGTGTGAGCACGTTTGTTTATCCGCAAGTGCACAGATCGTTACGCTCGTGTAGAAGCAAGTACGGTTCGTTCCCATAGGGAGTGAGGTACCTTAATTTAACTCTAGTATTATATAATCTATACAATATATACACCAATTACATGTGCATGAAAAGTAAAGGGAGGATGATTACAAGGCATTTAACTAGCTAATGGCTAAGATTATGGTAACATGGCAATTATCTAAATTACACTAAGAATGCTTTAATTAATTAAATTAACACTAATTAACTAAATTAACTAACTCATGTATGGTAATGCAAGAGTGAGGATTGGATATCAAAATGCTAGGAATTGATGTTCATGCAATTAATACAATTCCTAGTTGATGGCAAAAATATGCTCACAAGATTAGTCTTCACCAATCTAAACTAGGATAAAGACACATACATAAATGGTCATCCATGCATGATATTGAGGTCTCAACTAGTCTAAATCCATTACATATCAATTAATTGGTTAATCAATTAACATGTATATATTAAGCTCAAGAACATAAACACATCAACCAAATAATGGACTTTATTACAATCTCACCAAAATCCACACATAAACATTTAGTTACAACAAGAAGCTAAAGCAAGAAAAGAAGATACAGAAGACAACACAAACACTTGGTGAAGTCCTCAAGCTAGCTCAACTTCTCTTTGTCTTTCCCAAGCTTGGAAACAATGATGGTTTACTGAGCTTCTAGGTATTCTAAGCTAATTTAGGTATTTTCTAGGTTTTGTTGGATATTAGGGATTGTGTTTAAGTTGACAAAAGAGAAGTATTTATACAAGGAATGATTTAGGCAAGGTTTGGACGACAAAAGACCATAAAATCCATCTGAAATGTGATGCTCGCGGGTTCCAAACCCCAGGCTCACAGGTTCTTGCTCTCCGGATGAACTCGCAGTTGAAAATGGAAGTTGGCCGCGAGTTTGGCACCTTCTTGTTTGCGGGAACTTTCCCTTAGCATGAACTCACGGTGTTCCCGTGGTTTTGGACGTGTTTGGGCAAGAAAAAAGCCACTGAAATGTGAGCTTGCAAGCTTGGTGGCTATGGAGTTTAGAGGATTTGGTGGAGAGGGATAACCCTTGCATGGGAAGCTAAAAGTGAATCCATCGTGACCGAAGGTAAGATGGCTTTCGATCTGGGTAGAACGGCATCGAAAAACGATCGAAACAGGTCGGGTCTACTGCGGGTCAGGTCGGGTCGACCTGGTTGCATGGAGAAGATGACCTGTGTCACCTTGCATCATGCTGATGTCAGCCATGCAGGCCCAAAACAACGTTGTCTTTGTGGGTGATGTGGCTAGCAAATTACAGAATTCACCCTTGATCTTCCCCTTATTCACAGAATCTTCAATAATTGCCCGAATCTTGCACTTTGCCCCTAAAATGTCTAAAATGACAACAATGCCCCTAAACTTCCCTATTTACCTGAAACACTTGTTTAATCCATTAAATACCCAGTTTTACTTGAGAAACAAACAAACATAAAGTAATATGAATTAGAGGTATAAAATAGGTACTTTTATACCCCGATCACTTGATATCATCGAAATCACCCTTATCTTCAAGCTAACTATCCCTAAAGATCAATTAGAACTTCTTTTAATTTCAAAAAGGTCATTTTGTGAATTATGTTAATGTGATGGGTGGATATGGTGATTTTGGTTAGCGAATGATCATGATATAGAGACTTGACATGACATACTTCAACTTTGATCTATTCACAGTTAACTCTTTGAGGCATTTACATTTGAATACTAGTGCTAACTTTAGTTGCTTTATTTTGAGCAACTTCTTACATTAACACTTGATTTTTAGTGCTTTAAACTTTTAGCACCGTTATTTGCACAAATTACAACACAATTACCTACATACATACTATTTGACACATTAGATCTTTTTCTTTGAGCTCATTTACACATTAAATTTCACATGATCAAAGCATAGGGATGGTTTGTGTTTGGATTTATTGTGGTGATATGATATAGAAGGATACAGTGATAGGGTTTAGTGTGTAGGTCATACATATTTAGGGCGTTCAAGCACACACACAAGGTTAGGAACATGTTTTGGCCATTTTTAATGACTAAAACACATAACCTACGTCATCTCTAAAGGGAACAAATCAACTCAAAAATTTCGAATGAAAAAGGCGATATATTAATTTGGACCGTTCTTTAATGACCAATGCAAATGGGATGAGGCCCTAATTTATTTAGTGCTTATTTATCTACATGATGAGTGTTTAGAGAGTCGACATGAATTCACTCATTGTGGACACTTTTTTGGCAATAAAGCTCACATGTGTAGTCTCCACCACTACTACAAAAATGTTAAAAGACATCGCTAAAAGACATCGGTTTTGGGTAAATGATTTAAAAAAAACAAAAAAAAAAACTTTTAGACATCGGTTTTTATAAAAACCGA
The DNA here is from genome assembly GCA_035582765.1 of Acer negundo. Classification (NCBI taxonomy): domain Eukaryota; kingdom Viridiplantae; phylum Streptophyta; class Magnoliopsida; order Sapindales; family Sapindaceae; genus Acer; species Acer negundo. The sequence goes on from CM069233.1 coordinate 22,897,745, forward strand.
TGTCTTAAATATTGTATTGAAAAGAAAATAGTTTTTATAAAAACCGATATTTAAAAAAAGTTTTTAGACATCGGTTTTTATAAAATATGATGTGGATTCAAAAGCAAAATTCTACAATGCAAATCTGACCTATGTCCATATTCAAATGCGCATCTCTGAAAAAACTCAACTTTATTTGCTCAAATTTTAACACAAGAAAGTAGACATGCAAACAAACACTTTTCAATCAGAAAATATTCCAAAAATCGATTTGGAAAAGTGTGAAAATGAGTGATGAAAACAGCTCACTCACGGATTTGCGAATTGCTTATGAACTTTGACTAAATAATTGATCATAACTTTGAAAATACCATCCAGAATTTTACATTATTTATACCGTTAGATTCATATCAAAAAATCGAAGAATCTATAGTGGACGAAAAAATTTATTTCGTTGCCAAAAGATACAATTTTAAGGAAAACGTTTGCACAAAAATATCTCCAATCGCGTATGATCGACCTTTGATTAAATAATTGATCATAACTTTCAAAATACCATCCAAAATTTTACGTTCTTTATACCATTGGATCCGTATCGAAAAATAAAAGAATCCAACATGGACGAAAAAATTTATTTTGTTGCCAAAAGATACAGTTTTAAGGAAAAATTTTGCACAAAAATATATTCAATCGCTTCTGACCTTTGACTGAATAATTGATCATAACTTTTAAAATGTTGTCTAAAATTTTACGTCTTTATACCGTTGGATTCGTATTGAAAAATTGAAGAACCCCACATTGACAAAAAAAATTATTTCCTTGCCAAAAGATACAGTTTTAAGGAAAAAGTGTGCACAAAAATATCTCCAATCGCATGACCTTTGAGTACTCATGAATAATTGATCATAAGTTTCAAAAATCCGCCCAGAATTTTACGTTCTTTATACCGTTAGATTCGTATTGAAAAATCAAAAAATCCAATGCGAATGAAAAAATTTATTTCGTTGCCAAAAGATACAGTTTTAAGGAAAAGGTTTGCACAAAAATATCTCCAATGGCTTCTGACCTTTGATTGAATAATTGATCATAACTTAAAAAACAAAAAAAAATTATTTCATTACCAAAAGATACAGTTTTAAGGAAAAAGTTTGCACAAAAATATCTCCAGCAGAACACAAAACCACACAATAAAAAATGAAATAAAAAATAAACCCACCAATAAAATTTAATATATATATATATATATGTTTGTAGTAGAAATTATAATTTTGATTAGTTGAGTTAATTTAAATTTATCAAACAAGGGTTTTTTTTTTTTTTTTTTTTTTTAAACAACTCATAGAAGTTAAATAAAAATATTGTGCAATTGTTAACACATCCAATCTTGTACTTAGGCAGGAAAGGCTTACCACTTTGACTTTGAGGTTGCAAGTTTAATTCCTAATAATGAATTGTCATTATTATCAGAGGTGGGGTTGGCCGGTGCCTGCGGTGGGACGACGGTGGTATCAATTTTGAAAAACCGATTTCTTTTGTGTTTTTTGTAGTAGTGCACCAATGATCTAGACATCTCAAGCGCACTATCTCATTCACTACCAACCCAAAAGTATCTCAACAAGCAGCCAAATTGTTCTAAATCTTGACTCAAAATGGCAGCAATTTGACAAAAATTTGACACAAAAAACAAAATTTTAAAAACACTTCAAAAACAGACGCATATGACAAACAAAGGCTACCAAGTCACCGAATGATCACACACCTAAACCTAAACTAGACATTGTCCTCATTATTTGCAGATTTGAAGAGATTAGACAATGAAATCTAAGAAGCGGGACCAAGGCCAAAAGAGTGATACTAGGAAACACAACCAAAACCTAAAACTAAGCACAAAACAACTCCACAAACCTAATCTAAACAAGAATGCAATATATAACTAGAAATTAAATATGAAAATGAGATAAAAGAATAAAAACTAAATACGGAGAAATAAACACAAATGAGAATTGAAAATCCAACTAAAATAAAGTCAACAACCATGTTAAATATCTAACAAAATTAAAAGTAAAAGTACGAGAGGGAAATAAAAGTAACAATTGAAATGTGCAAAAACTAAAACACAAACTAAACAACATAGTTCGAAACTAAAATGAAAACTGCTAAAACTAGGCAAAAGGTGGCATGAAAATGGTTGGTTCGATCAACTCTAGTCCATGGGATCCTTTCAACTCCTTCTGCTCTCGATCTCTTTAGTCGACATTGCTATCAGGCACATAGTCCTCTACTGAGAACCTCTGGCCGCTGCCTCTCAGTGCTCTCCTACCTCAATGTCTTGTCTGGTAAGTTAGGAGGTTCAACTCACTCCTAATGGCAGCAATGTCAATGCTAATATCCTCTATCTCGGACCCCTACTACGGCCTGAACTCATAAAACTGTTGCGATATTGTATTTATTTTTCTTTCCATTCAGGCTTGGGCAATCTGATTAGTCTTAAAAGCCTTCACCAACCAATCCACTTATCTATAATCGGGTTGCTCTTCTTAGGGCCTTCTACATCCATGTCATCACCAAAGGCCTCAAAATCATAGTCTACCTCGGCTTTCTTGTGAATTTCATATGCCTTAACCTCTTCATTCCCTTGATCTTGCTCAATGAGTCTTTCCATGTACAGAGATTGATGGCCCCTCTACCATTATCGGGCCTCTCATCATCATCATACTAAGGAACTCTTACATCCGTGTATAGTTTAATAATCAAGCATGGGAAGGGAATGGGCTTATTCATTGTCTTCGACTTTTCCTTAAGATCAATCATCCTTGCTGTAGGGAAAAATAATAAATAAAAGTGGTAAACGCAGCGGAAGCGATACTAAAAACGATTTAGTGACTTTTAAAAATTTTCCTTTATGAACCTTAAACCCTTTTAATCAATAAACATGCATATATGTTAACAAAAGTAAATTACCTTTTGTCGCGTGATCCGATTGACTTACGTCGATGGCAATCCGCAAGACCTTCAATCCAAGCACGAACGTGGATCACCTAGGAGCGTGGTCTCCCTTTTCTTTGAATTGCAAAACTGTGAATGGACCAAACAAAAAACTTTCTTTTCTTTGTTAGTCACAAAAACAATCAAAAGAATGTCAAAAATTATTCCGGTCACTTTTGAGTTCTCAATCTAATGATCGAAACTCGCGTTAACCTAGATCGATATCGTATACACAAGCTTATTGATGATTAAGCAATAGTATACTATCAAAGAATAATTTCACACTCTCTTTTGTCTTTTTAGAATAAAAACTCTCTCTTGGAATTAAGAAGAAGAAGAAAGAAATAAAAAACTCAAGCATCATCGATTGTGGTGGCCGAACCCTATAAGAACACATATATAGGTTGGCCGAATTTTTTCTTCTTTTTCCTTTAGGGTTGCCGAATTCTATGTAGTCTAAGATTATGGTTGGCCGAATTCTATAATGTCACTTATATAGGGTGACTTAAATTCAACCCTAATTCTTTTCAACTTAATAGACTTCAAACCCTAATCGAACTCCTTGATTTTTATTATTTTATTTTGACTAAATAAAAAGACTCTTATTTGATTAAATAAATAAAACTAATTTATTTATTTCCTTGTCAAATAAGTCTTTTACTTTTAGGAAAGATTTGTTTCTTTAATTAAACAATTAATCAATAAATTAATTAATTCTTATTTAATTAAAACAAATGAAACAAAATAATATTTTAGGTTAAAATTTTAACCTTGCCGCCCCACTTGATTAAGATTGGGCCTAACATTATTTTCTTATTTCATTTAATCCATTGGACTTTAAATAAAAAGCCCACATGTGAACCAGACCCATTCTTACTAAAAGAAACAAGCCACATGTCTTTCATTAATATATTAATATAATTGAGCAGCCCATTACTTAAATAATGTGCAAATTATATTCTTAATATATTAAATGCAATTCTAGATGGACCCTTAAATTGGTCCGGTAGAATATATCAAGTGATCCATGCAAGTCCGTGTGGATTGGGATCTTGGCGGGCCATCTAAATTTAAGCTTCAATAGACATAACCTAATCACAATCAACAAATGATTCACTTAGGTCCGATCCATTAATTTTAACTCATTCCACTAAAGAGCTAAAACTGAACTCTTAAATAAAGATAGAAAAGGAAGATGCTCCTCATTCATACCCTAGACAATCATATTGGAGATAGTGTATCCTCGTGATTAATATCAGTAATCGCCAAGAGTTCATAGACCGCCTATAACTCTCCAAGTTACCATATTTAATCATATGACCACGTTTTGAACTTGGATATTTTGACTTGTCCAGAAGCCATGTTTTCAATAGACACTATCTAAAACTCAACGTTGAGATTTAATATCCAATTACCTCAAAACATCCATATGATGATATTATACTCTCATTTAATTAAATGGAGCCACGATGTCCATATCTATAAATGAAGTCCTCTATCGATTAACAAATGAATATCACAAAACTATCGAGGATAGACTATGCGATATAATCGTACTCATTGATAACTCAAATGATATCACTTGCAACCATAAGTCCATCATTTATCTCAGGATTAAGATAGACCCTCCGATTGTCATGATAATGAAAAGATTATTATCTATTGACGGTTCTAGATAAAGCTTTTCATTGTGATCCAGTTCAATGCACCCAGTGCACTAGATCCTTTTGCTCGAAGACACTCCGATGATTTTAGACTCATCATATCTCATTTGATCCCACTCAAATGCTAGCAAAAGAATTTTACAACTTTAACAAGATAAAGGTGTCCAACCTTTAACTTAAGTTGTGAACATTATTCAAGACTAACTAAAGAATTGTGTCTACCACATACATATCCAGATGTACGAACAATTCTTCTTTTCCCATAGTCTTTAGACCTTATGATTATTTACTTTGACAATTATAATGTAAACTATAAATGCTATACGATTTGTTAAACCAGAAATCTCTTTATTAATATGAAAAAGATTGTTAATTACAACATTACACTCTTGCTATTGAGCATAATCCTAACAATCTCCCACTTGCGCTATAGCAAATGTGTCATATCTTTCAAGCCCATATTCTTTAGATGCCCATCGAAACTCTTCTGAGGTAGAGCCTTTGTGAAGGGATCCGCTAGATTTTCCGCTGACGCGATTTTGGTAATCGTCACGTCACCTCTTTGAACAATCTCCCTTAAAAGATGATACTTTCTTTCAATGTGTTTACCTCTCTTGTGACTTCTTGGTTCTTTCGAATTAGCCACCGCTCCACTGTTGTCACAGTAGATAGTGATCTGCTTATTCACACTAGGAACCACTTCTAAGTCAATCAAGAATTGGCGGAGCCAAACAGCCTCTTTGGCAGCTTCGCATGCAGCAACATACTCAGCTTCCATGGTGGAATCAGCAATACAAGATTGCTTGATACTCCTCCATATAACTGCTCCTCCTCCAATAGTAAACACAGCCCCTGATGTGGATTTAATCTGATTGGAAATCAGAATCTGTATACCCAACGGGAACCAAATCCCCTCCAGAGTATACAAGCATATTATCTCTCGTTCTCTTAAGATACTTGAAAATATGCTTGACTGCCGTCCAGTGATCAGGTCCAGGTTTCGATTGAAACCTGCTAACTATGCCAACAGCAAAACAAATATCTGGTCAAGTACAGAGCATTGCATACATGAGACTTCCAACTGCCGAGGCATATGGAACTCTACTCATGAATTGCTCTTCATGCTCATTCGTAGGAACTTGTTCTTTAGAAAGCTTGATTCCATGTCTGAAAGGTAACATACCTTTCTTGGAATCCTGCATGGAAAACCTAGACAAGATTTTGTCTATGTATGAAGCTTGGGATAATGCAATCGTTCTATTCTTTCTATCCCTTATTACTTGGATACCTAGAATAAAACTTGCCTCTCCTAAGTCCTTCATATCAAATTGTTTTGCTAACCATTCTTTTACTGATGTTAATACACCTACATCGTTTCCAATGAGTAGTATATCATCAACATAAAGAATCAGGAAAACCAACTTGTCGCCTTTAATCCTTTTGTATGCACAAGGTTCGTCAGGATTCTGAATAAATCCAAAACCTTTGACAGCTTGATCAAACCTTATGTTCCAGGATCTGGATGCTTGCTTTAATCCATATATGGATTTCTGCAACTTGCATACCTTATCCACTTGGCCCTTTTCAATGAATCCCTCTGGTTGCATCATGTAGATGCTTTCGTCAAGACTTCCATTTAGGAAAGCTGCCTTGACGTCCATTTGCCAAATCTCTAGATCTAAAGATGCTGCAATGGATAAGAGTATCCTAATGGATTTAAGCATGGCCACAGGAGAGAAGGTTTCCTCGTAATCGATACCTTCTTTCTTTGTATACCCTTTAACTACCAATCTAGCTTTAAAGGTTTCCACATTTCCATCCATACCTCTTTTCCTCTTGTATACCCATTTGCACCCAATGGGTTTTATCCCTTTAGGCAAGTCTACAAGGGACCAGATTTTGTTATCGAACATAGATTCAATCTCGGATTGCATTGCCTTTTGCCAATGGAGACTATCAACATCCTCCATAGCTTCCTTGTACGTATAGGGATCATCGTCGTCCGGGAGATTCTCCACTGATTCTCCCAGACCGATGTATCTTTCGGGTTGTGTTCTAACCCTCCCTCTACGACGAGGAATGGTAGGTTGTTGATCTTGTGTTGGATCGGAACTTACAATTGGGTTAGGTTGTGTAACCTCTCGTGGAATTGTATCTCCCGATATCTCATTCAGGACAATTCTACTTCTAGGCACAGAATCATTCATATAGTCCTTTTCCAGAAATTTAGCATTTGTCGAAATAAATACTTTAAGATCTGAAGGACTATAGAAATAATATCTTTTAGTTTCTTTTGGATACCCTACAAATATACATGTTTCTGAACGGGACTCCATCTTTTCTGTCTTTCCTTTTAACACATGCGCAGGACAACCAAATATCCTTAAGTGTTATAAACTAGGCTTGCGCTCAGTCCACAACTCATGCGGTGTTTTAGGAACAGATTTAGATGGTACATCGTTTAGAATGTATATAACAGTTTGTAAAGCATATCCCCAAAAAGAAATAGGAAGCATTGAATAACTCAACATAGACCTAACCATATCCAAAAGAGTTCTGTTTCTCCTTTCTGCTACCCCATTCTGTTGAGGTGTACCTGGTGAAGAAAACTGAGAAACTGTCCCATTATCAATAAGATATTGCTGAAACTCACCACATAGATATTCTCCACCACGATCAGATCTCAAGAGTTTTATGTGTTTCTCAAGCTGATTTTCCACTTCAGCTTTGAACGCTTTGAACATGTCAAAAGCATCCGACTTATGTCTCATGAGATACACAAAACCAAATCTCGAGTAATCATCCGTGAGGGTGATGAAGTACTCATATCCACCTCTAGCTTGAATGCTCATAGGTCCACATACATCAATGTGTATCAATCCTAAACATTCAGTGGCTCTTGCACATTTGGCAGAGAACGTCCTTTTGGTCATTTTACCTTCCAAACAAGACTCACAAGTTGGTAGATCATCAACCTTTAAGTCACTCAAAGGTCCGTCACATACCAATCTTTCAATCCTATTAAGGTTAATATAAACTAAGAGTAAATGCCAAAGGTAGGTTTCATCCGTTGATAATTTTACTCTTTTATGATTAGGTTCCGTTATTTCTGTGTCTAACGAGTGAGAGATATTTCTATGCAAAAAGTATAGACCGTTTTCCAATGTACTTTGGCAAATAATTTTGTCATTCTTACTAATAATAAAAACTTTATTAAAAGTAACCGAATATCCAAATTTATTCAAACAAGAAACTGAAATTAAATTCCTCTTGAATTGAGGTACATAATAAACGTCTATTAAATCTAAATGCCTTCTAGAATCCAAATAAACTCTAATATCTCCCACTGCACTTGCAGACACTAACGTTCCGTTGCCCAAGCGCAAATTGATTTCATTCTTACTCAGCTTTCTCCTTTCTTGAAACCCCTGCAAGGAATAACAAACATGATTAGTGGCTCCTGAGTCTATGATCCAAGAATCTGTAGAATCAGCCAAAAAACATGTTTCTAGATAATTCAAATTACCTTCTTCCTTCTTGTTCTGGGACTTTGGGCAATTTCTCTTTCAATGTCCCTTTTCACCACAAAGGAAGCATTTCCCTTTGATCTTGGTTACTTTCTTGGTCTCCTTCTTGATAGGCCCAAGTTGCTTTTTCTTCTGTTGTTTCTTGACCTTTTGACGGGCCTTAACAGTAGCAACTTTACCAACCATATGAATCTCTTGACCTTTGTCTTTCATGAGGATCTTTTCAGCAGTTTGAACATCTTGCATCATGCCTTGTAAGGTGTATTCCTTTTTGTTCAAAGTGTAGTCCAATTTGAACTGATCAAAGGAATCTGACAATGAATTGACAACCATATCAATCTTTGTCTCATCATCTATCTCAGCGCCATGCAGTTCAGCAATGTTAAGATGTGCTATGACTTTCATCATGTGATCTTTCACAGCCTGTCCAGGTTTCATCCTAAGATTCATAAAAGCAGTCACTGCCTCTCTCTTAGTCGTCCTAGACTTCATAGCAAACATCTCCTCTAGAGACATCATTATATCAGCAGCGGACTCCATTCCTTCATGCTGCTGTTGCAACACGTCGGAGTTAGTGGCTGTAATGTAACATTTTGCCATATCATCTGAAGTCTTCCACTACTCATACTCATCTCTATACAATATGCTAGATTCATTATTGTATGTGTGGTTTAGGAGTAGTTAGAACAAACTTATGTTTTTCACTTTTATAAAGAACAACCCAATTTTCCTTTTCCATGTGACATAATTATCTCCAGTTAAAGTGTTATCTTTCAGGATGTTCATAAGTGATGGGGTCATGATTTCTGAATAAAACAAAACATATATAAGTAAATAATCATGATAAAGCACTTTTTAAATATTTATCTTGAATTAAATAAATAACTCAATCATAAAATTCAACGGTGATCTATCACCCATAAATGTTACGCCTCCTTTGGGAGTTCGCACCATTTACTAGTTAGACTAGGTCCCACCTAATTGTTAACATAACAACCAGCGTTTTCAATTTTAGCCTTGCAATTTTATTAACAAGAACTCTTGGGAGGATATCAATAAAATTACATTGAGTGTGTTACCAAGATATCGACCCTCAATTTTCTCTCACGAAAATCCCTCCTTGGGGAGTAGATCTCGTTTGAGTCCATTGTCTAGTCTATCCTTGTAAGGAAGTATGTTGCTAAATTCCATTCATGGACGCCCCTTGGGGGGATTACCAATAAATAATAAAGCTCAACTAACCTTGGAGGCCATAGGTGTTACAAAAACACCTTCTCCCACTCAATTATTTAAGGCGTGTGATTAAATCCCATAGAATGATTTATCGAGTTATCTAGATGCCAATTTAGATACCTAAATTATTCAATGCATGTTCATACCAAAAAGAGATAAATGCGTGGCACTCCTATTCTATATGTCATGTTATCATACAATAACAAATATTGTAATATTTAAGCATAAATTAAATAGCAACAACTTTGGCCCATCCTAGAAAAACAAGTAAATTACAATTTGTCAGGAATACAAGATCTTCAGGTGGCCCATCAACCATACGCTCATCCTTCGGCCCAACCCACGGGCAAGCACAACTCACAACCCCACTAAGGGGCTGCCGTGTGCAGCCTATGAGGACTCCAGGGCTGCCGTGCGCAGCCCACCAAGCTTGGGCTTGCCATGCGCAGCCCAATCCACTCCTAGGGTGTGCACGGTGCTCGTTCATGGTTCTGGTTGCTTCGTTTTGCTTCGTGTCTTCAAATATTCAAGACCTTAACATATTACGGCAGTATATATAATAAATACTGCAGTATTAATTTTTTTTTTTTTATTCACTGCAGTATTTTACAAACAAAAAACTGCACATACTAAAAAAAATAAAAAAACTGCAGTAACCCTAAAAAAATACTGCACATATAAAAAAAAAAAAATTAAAACCTAACAATCTACCAAGAAGGAATTATGGCGATAATAGACCACCCTTCTTGTTACAACTCCGAAACAAAAATTACATTGAAAATCTAGGGCCAAAATCGAGCAATAACAAACCACATAAAACATATATAAATCCATACATCACATGTAATTATATATTTGAATACCTAGAGTGCCATCTCTTTCTAAACATGCATAATCACAATAAAAAGAAATAGATCCACGTATATATACGTTAATTAATTAAAAGGGTTCAACCTAGGCTCTGATACCAATTGTAGGGAAAAATAAACAAATAAAAGTGTTACACGCAGCGGAAGCGATACTAAAGACGATTTAGTGACTTTTAAAATTTTTCCTTTATGAACCTTAAACCCTTTTAATCAATAAACATGCATATATATCAACAAAAGTAAATTACCTCTTGTCGCGTGATCCGATTGACTTACGTCGATGGTAATCCGCAAGACCTTCAATCCGAGCACGAACGTGGATCACCTAGGAGCGTGGTCTCCCTTTCCTTTGAATTGCAAACCTATGAATGGACCAAACAAATACTTTCTTTTCTTTGTTAGTCACAAAACAATCAAAAGAATGTCAAAATTATTCCGGTCACTTTTGAGTTCACAATCTTATGATCGAAACTCGCGTGAACCTAGATCGATATCGTATACACAAGCTTATTGATGATTAAGCAATAGTATACTATCAAAGAATAATTTCACACTCTCTTTTGTCTTTTTTTTAGAATAAAAACTCTCTCTTGGAATTAAGAAGAAGAAGAAAGAAATAAAAAACTCAAGCACAATGGATTTTGGTGGCCGAACCCTATAAGAACACATATATAGGTTGGCCGAATTTTTTCTTCTTTTTCCTTTAGGGTTGCCGAATTCTATGTAGTCTAAGATTAGGGTTGGCCGAATTCTATAATGTCACTTATATAGGGTGACTTAAATTCAACCCTAATTCTTTTCAACTTAATAGACTTCAAACCCTAATCGAACTCCTTGATTTTTATTCTTTTATTTTTGACTAAATAAAAAGACTCCTTATTTGATTAAATAAATAAAATTAATTTATTTATTTCCTTGTCAAACAAGTCTTTTACTTTTAGGAAAGATTTGTTTCTTTAATTAAACAATTAATCAATAAATTAATTAATTCTTATTTAATTAAAACAAATGAAACAAAATAATATTTTAGGTTAAAATTTTAACCTTGCCGCCCCACTTGATTAAGATTGGGCCTAACATTATTTTCTTATTTCATTTAATCCATTGGACTTTAAATAAAAAGCCCACATGTGAACCAGACCCATTCTTACTAAAAGAAACAAGCCCACATGTCTTTCATTAATATATTAATATAATTGTGCAGCCCATTACTTAAATAATGTGCAAATTATATTCTTAATATATTAAATGCAATTCTAGATGGACCCTTAAATTGGTCCGGTAGAATATATCAAGTGATCCATGCAAGTCCGTGTGGATTGGGGATCTTGGCGGGCCATCTAAATTTAAGCTTCAATAGACATAACCTAATCACAATCAACAAATGATTCACTTAAGTCCGATCCATTAATTTTAACTCATTCCACTAAAGAGCTAAAACTGAACTCTTAAATAAAGATAGAAAAGGAAGATGCTCCTCATTCATACCCTAGACAATCATATTGGAGATAGTGTATCCTCGTGATTAATATCAGTAATCGCCAAGAGTTCATAGACCGCCTATAACTCTCCAAGTTACCATATTTACTCATATGACCATGTTTTGAACTTGGATATTTTGACTTGTCCAGAAGCCATGTTTTCAATAGACACTATCGAAAACTCAACGTTGAGATTTAATATAGATAATTACCTCAAAACATCCATATGATGATATTATACTCTCATTTAATTAAATGGAGCCACGATGTCCATATCTATAAATGAAGTCCTCTATCGATTAACAAATGAATATCACCAAACTATCGAGGATAGACTATGCGATATAATCGTACTCATTGATAACTCAAATGATATCACTTGCAACCATAAGTCCATCATTTATCTCAGGATTAAGATAGACCCTCCGATTGTCCTGATAATGAAAAGACTATTATCTATTGACGGTTCTAGATAAAGCTTTTCATTGTGATCCAGTTCAATGCACCCAGTGCACTAGATCCTTTTGCTCGAAGACACTCCGATGATTTTAGACTCATCATATCTCATTTGATCCCACTCAAATGCTAGCAAAAGAGTTCTACAACTTTAACAAGATAAAGGTGCCCAACCTTTAACTTAAGTTGTGAACATTATTCAAGACTAACTAAAGAATTGTGTCTACCACATACATATCCAGATGTACGAACAATTCTTCTTTTCCCATAGTCTTTAGACCTTATGATTATTTACTTTGACAATTATAATATAAACTATAAATGCTATACGATTTGTTAAACCAGAAATCTCTTTATTAATATGAAAAAGATTGTTAATTACAACATTACATTCTTGCTATTGAGCATAATCCTAACAGAAAATGCTTAGATGATATTTTGATGCATATGTAAATGGGTTTGAGTGATTAAATGAGCAATCTTGATTGCTATTTCTCTCAAAAATCTCTCTTTTAAACTTAGGGTTATTGATAATCAAAGAGTCACTCTTAGACAATGAGAAAGTAGTGTATTTATGGAAGGCCATAAAAGTTAGAGTGAAAAGACAAAATTGCCCCAATTTGACGTGAAAATTTGTGTCTTATTCTGCAGCCACGGACCATAAAATTGAGGCGTAGAATTGGACCTGATGCTTTGGTCCCTTATCTGCACCCTTGTTTTGCAGCCCCTAACCGCATAACCCAAGGGCATAGAAGTGTCAAGTGTTTTTGACACTTCATTTATGCGCCATGTTCTACGGTCATCGGCCGTAGAACTAGGGCGCATTTTTGACCTGGTCAAAAATATGCAACCTTTTTCCCAAATCTTCCTGGAAGACAACTTCAATAAAACAAGCTTAATGAGGAAGAGCATGAAGGATTTAATTAATAGACAACCACACACACAAAATACATTAAAGAAGTGCAAGCGTGGAAGTGAATAGAATGCACAATATTAATGAACATGTATGCAATCATGGCAAGTGAGTGTGTGCAACTAAATCTCTTCAAGCAAAAATAAGCACTAAAGATATACCTTTGAATTGCTTGTCAATCTTGAGGTCTTGAGAGGGCCTTTCAACTTAATCAACTATCACCTTTGCTACCCTTACATCAACCCCAATATGTGGTTTATCTATGAAATAAGCCAATCAATAAATGAGAACCTTATAATATGTTATACCCAGGGCGGTTGAACAACGGGTAAAAGACATTTTGCTTAATGCCTTTGGTAGGCACTGTATGTAGGGCGACCCAAAGGCGGTTGTATAGTGCCTCCCATATAAAATGCATCCTAAAAGCCTAAGCATGGTAGGTGTTGTACGTATGGCATGGTTTGTTGATTGCTTCATTTCTACACAAAATGTAGCCCCATGTCCGTATCATTTTGTGTTCATTTCTCAGGTAAAACTAGGTATTTAATATGATAAAATAAGTGTTTCAGGTATTTATGGAGTTCAGGGGCATTGGAGTAATTTTGGTGAATCAAGGGTCAAAGTGAAAATTTGGAGAATATATTAAAGAAACTGTGATTAAGGAAGAGTTGAAGGGACCCTTTTGTAATTTACCAGCCAACACGTGTGCAACGCCACGTCATTAATGAAATGGTGCGTTTTGAATGTGGTGGCTGACATCAGCGTGACGTCACGTCATCTTCTTCCTTGAGCAGGTCATACAGACCCGCGCGGGTCGACCCGACTTGGACCTTGACCAGGTTTCAACCCGTCCCCGTCCGGCTGTTTTTCGACATCGTTTCCGATGGTTTTTCACCCATAATGGTGGCGCGCCTCCCCCCGGTCCGTTTGACACCCATTTCGAGCCTCCATGCAAAGCTTTTCTCCAAGCTCCATTTCCTTCAAGCTTCCATGGCTTCCAAACTCAAATCTTCAACACGGCATGCAAGCGGCACCCAAGCGACAATAATGTGCCGCGGTTTAAGTGCCCCGACTGTCAAAACCGCGGCACTCTTACGACAGAGACCTCTCAGATGTGCTGCGGTCCACATGTAGCCTTCCGTCAACCGCGAAAAACCCTAACCGCGGCAGTCCGTCTTTAGGTCGTGTTGGATGAAATTTCAACCATATTTTGAACCCTTATATATACATCTCTTGTTCTCAAAGAAAAGGGAGGAGAGACACAAAAAGGAAACTGAACTACAAAGCTAAATCCATCAAATACCCTCTCATTCCACCATCTCTTCCACCCACACATACACCCATCACTTCTCTTTACCACATCCACCATTACTTCATCTTTTGGAACCAAAAGAGAGTTGAAGAGAGGGGGGCAAAGGAAGAAGAGAAGATCTTATTAGTTTTCTCTAATCTTTATTCTCTTTATTTTCCTTTACATAGCCATGTATTTAATTGATTTAATATATTATATGGCTATATTGTGTGAGATTAGCTAAATATTAATTGCTAGGATATGATAAAACCCCACCCTTGAATAGCTATATGTATTGACCTTTGTTTATTTATTTTGTGCAAGTGTGGTTTGTATGAGTATTTTAGTGTGCTTAAAGTTTTCAATTGATTGATCTCCCTTTGAATGATTTTTGTGGTGTATTATGTACTGACCGGAGACGCACACCACGTGTCAGATAAAATGTCCTCTATACATGTCTAGAAAAGTAAACCTACTTAGGCTAGTGTATAGGATTCATTTAGTGCACCAATATCCTTAACGAACTCATTCGTATATTCCGAGTAATCGAGAGATAGGCTTGGGTATGATTTTGGGTGTAATATATTCTACTCGACTGAGATTGTAGGTTAATATTAGGGTGCATGAATCTATGAATTATACGAGCATAATTTGGGTGAGTATTTAAGTCTAGAACGGAAGTCAATAAAGGGTGTGTGGTGTAGTCAAGTCCTAGCATATTTCTCTCTATTATCACATTAGATTTTATTTTGTGTTATTCTTCTTTTGCATTAGTTTAAATCCTTTTATGAATTTAGTTTAATTTTCGTAATTAGAAAACCTTTCTTTTATGATTGTTTGAATAGCATCTAGGCTAATCAATTTCGGTAATCGATACTCGATCCCTGTGGGAACGAACTTTACTTACCATTGTGCTACTCTCCGACCTCGTCCTATTGTGAGTGTCACTTGAGTGCTAGTCATTTGTCCACGAAATAAGTCGATCAATAAATGAGAACCTTACAATATGCTATTTGCAGGGCGGTTGAATAGCGGGTAAGAGCAATTTTGCTCAATGCCTTTAGTAGGTGCTATATGTAGGGCGACCTAAGGGCAGTTGTACAACGCCTCCCATATAAAATGCATCCTAAATGCCTAAGCATGATATGGCAATTAACACGTAAGATGCAATCAAATAAACATGCAAGAAGAGATATGAAAAACATGAATGTACACATATAAAACACATAACATACAAAAATAGGTGATATGCTTGAGTTTTGTGTGTGTGCAACTACATCTCTTCAAAGTAAGTAAGCACTAGAAATTTATCTTTGGTGCTTCTTCTCTTGAGGTCTTAAGAGGGCTTTGGTTGAGCAAAACATCAACCATCAAAAGCCTAAGCTACCTTTACATCAAACCCCACTTGTGGTTTGTCACCAAAATAAACCAATCAAACTTGAGGAACTTACAATAGGGTTTAAGGGATCGATTGTTTTCCCAAAGAGCCAAAAAATTATAAACATTTTCTTCATGCTCATCTGACTCGAATTCTAAACTTGACCGGTATTTAGAAGCCATTTATGAATTTTTAGAAGATAAATTTTGTATCTAGGTTTGGTGGAAGGGTCATGAACATGAATATCCAATTTTGGCTATTATTGCCAAACAAATTTTTGGAACACCGGTTTCTACCGTTGCTGTGGAATAAGACCGTTACTGTGGAACAAGAATTTAGTGCAGGTGGAAAGAACCAAGACGGTTGGTTATATGTCCACAATCACTTGAAATCCAGGTGTGTGTTAATGATTTGACAAAGGCAAAATACAGACAATAAGAACTCCAGCCGGATATAGTGAATGACTTCTTCGAAGATGACAAAACCATGGGAATGGAAGGAAGCAAATAGAGTCCATTCCAACTCCAACCTTTAACACTGAGCATCTAATTAAAGGTAAAAGAAATATGTGGCCTTTAATTCCTTTACATTGGTGGAAGATACGTAGACAATTTAATTGGGATCAAAATTAAGTGTAAGACTGGTTTTTTATATTTTATTGTTTTTATTTTTATTTTTTTTAATTTTAACTTTGTTACATTGTATATTTGAATTCAAAGCCAATTTCTAATTTTTCCTTTTTAATTATTGTGCAATTGTAAAGTTGTATTTATTAATAAATGTCAATTTCTTTTCTTTTAAACATCGTTAAATACTTCAATTGAATATTTCATATGAAATACATTAGAACTTCTAAGACCTAAGTGAAATATATTACAAATGAAATGTTTGTTCAATTTTTTTATTTTATACTTTGTTCAATTTTAATTATAATTAAGGTTCATGAATATTTTATTCTTTCCACAATCACACTTATATCATTTAGAAAAAAAAAAAAAAAAAAAAAAAAACTAGTCCTAAACTGGAACCGTAACCTAACCGCCTAACTAGCG
Organism: Acer negundo; assembly: GCA_035582765.1. NCBI lineage: Eukaryota > Viridiplantae > Streptophyta > Magnoliopsida > Sapindales > Sapindaceae > Acer > Acer negundo. Next base: position 22,914,573 of record CM069233.1, read on the forward strand.
GTTAAAACCGTTAACCAAACCGGCTAGCTCCAGCTACGGTTTTGGCTACCCACAGAACAGTAATTGGCGGTTTCTAATCGAAGCCGAACTATAGGCAGCTCTAGCTAGGACTCTGACTTGCACAGTTGTACTCACACTCACACGCGCTAGGCACTTACAAAAACCGCCATTTCTCTGTTGTGGTATCAATTTTCCCTATGTCGTTAGGAATCCGTGTTGGAATGTATGTTGTTGCCTTGTTGGTATGGTATTGATGTACTATCTAGCTTGCCACACAAACATCCTCAAGAGCAGAGTTGACAACCCTTTCATAACTTAGAGCATCCACAATGGTTGTTAAAAGAGACCCACTTTTACAAGACCCATTTTTTTTTTTGGATCCAATATTTGCCACAATGGCGAGAAAATGGATAAAAAAAAAAGGGGACCCAAAAGTGGGCTCTACTCAACAAGACCCAAACTGAGTTCCAAATTTGGTTCCAAATTTAGAACCCAATTTTGGTCTTACCTAATGATTGGATTAGGTTCCCAACACCTCTCAATTGGAACCCAATTTGGGTCTTGCCGAATGATTGGGTTGAGTTCCCAACACCTCTCAATCATTGGATTTGGGTTGTGTTTATATATATATAATTTAAATATATATATATATATATATAATTATTAATTTCAATAATTATATATATAATTAAAAATATAAATAAATTTAATATATATATATTTCAATTATTTAAATATAAATATATTATTATTAATTTCAATAATTATATATGTAATGACAAAATATAAATAATTTCAATATAATTATATTTAAATTATTATAATTTAAATATATTATTATTAATTTCAATTATTATAACTTAAATATATTATTATTAATTTCAATAACTATATATATAATGAAAAAAATATAAATAATTTCAATATAATTATATTTAAATTATTATAATTTAAATATATTATTATTAATTTCAATTATTATAACTTAAATATATTATTATTAATTTCATTAACTATATATATAATGAAAAAAAATATAAATAATTTCAATATAATTATATTTAAATTATTATAATTTAAATATATTATTATTAATTTCAATTATGATAACTTAAATATATTATTATTAATTTCAATAACTGTATATATAATGAAAAAAAATATAAATAATTTTAATTTCAATTATAAAATCGTCAGAACTGGAACCGTAACTAAACCGTCAGAACCGATGAAATTGTTGGAACTGGAACCGAAACTGAACCGTCGAAAACCGGACCGGAATCGCCAGACCCAAACCGTTGGAACCGTCGAAACTTGACCAGAACCAAACCTTCAAAACCTGAATCGGAACCAAAACCGAACCTTCAAAAATGGTATCGGAACCGGTTTTAAAGGTTCGGAACCGAAATCGGAACTGAACCGAAACTGGTGCCATGTCTAATCGTATATAATATTTTGTTTTAAATATTTATTTTTATTGTTGATGTAATTCGGTTGTGATAATTTTAAATTAATAATTTTTTTAATTTTAAATTAATTATAATTTGTTAAATAATTATCGATAGTGTTGATATTTAAAATATATTGTATAATATATTTATTAATATAGATATATAATATTTTAAATAAGAGTAATGATTGTTTGGAAAAAAGTTAAAAAAGTAGATCTACTTTTACTTTTCCAATTTAATCTCATTATAGGGAAAAGAGACTCAAATTAAGTGGATCTAAATGATAAAACCCATTTTTTTAAAAACAAGACCCATTTTTGATGATGTGGCAACAAATGAGTCTTGTTTTAGGCGCAACCATCGTGGATGCTCTTATCATCAAACAATAGAAAGGATATTTTAGGTTTTTTAATGTTTTATTTATAAGAAAATAATTAATTTTCATGACAAATTAATAAACTTTTACAAACCAATCGCAGACATCCCCCAACAACACCCTTCACTCACGTCAAATTGGATCAACTTTAACAGAAAGTTTCACCAACCCTCTTGGCTCTCTTCTCCGGCCAATCACACACATCCCCCAACATCTCTCTCTCTCTCTCTCTCTCTCTCCCCGAGTGTCTGACCTGACATGGAGACCGGCAATGTTTTGGCAAGTCTTTCTCTACACTTTGCTTTTCACTTTTTTTTTAAAAAGAAATATATCTTTATAGTGTTTGTGATTCAGTAAATTTAAAAGTAGAATTATGAAAATTGAATCCGAAGTATGAAATGAAGTAACCAGGCTCTTTATTGTGTGTTATTAGCTATCAACGTCATTTTTAATTGTTTGTATAGCTTGCTTCATCTGGGACAAACGTTGGAAGAGTAGAAACGGGGAAGAATCCAACCCTTATTTGTGTTCCTATAATGGCGGAATCGGTGGAGAAGATGGTTTTTGATATGAATAAGGCCAAGGCCAGTGGTGCTGACCTTGTCGAAATTCGGTTAGATTGTTTGAATGGTTTCAGTCCTCGTGAGGATCTCCAAGCTCTAATTACACAATCTCCTATGCCCACTTTGTTCACCTACAGGTTTGTGAATTGTCACCATCCAACACTTTTTTGCACATCATTCAATTTACTAAATTTACTACATTGGTCCTATCATAATGCATCGTCATACTCGTGATATTATTTGTGCCAAAGGAATGTTTCTAAGACCATCCAATTTTTTGGGGTTTCTGAGTTGTTTTACCATTGCTAGCAAAAATGTTTCCTTGCTCTTGCTGAACCATTTCTAAGGTATATTATTAATTTACATAAAAATATTCACTAAGCTTGGATTGGACCTCTCACCTCTCTGATTTTATGTGTTTCTCTATCTAGACCAAAATGGGAAGGTGGTCAATATGATGGTGATGAAAATGAGCGGTTGGATGTGCTTCAATTAGCAATGGAGTTGGGAGCTGATTATATTGATGTCGAGCTTCAGGTTTCTTTCCCAACCATTTATGTTTGTCACCGTTGTCTTAACGATGGTTAAAATATTCTCGTGGTACAAACAAGTTATGTTTTTCTTGTGTATAAAAAGTTATGGTGGTTGGAAATTCAATATAGTTCCATATATTACTTGTACAGAATATTCAGTTTGCAAATCTGTACTTGGGTGTTGAAAGCTAGTAGGCTTGTAAGTTTCAGTATAATACTATAATGTGAGCTGCGTAATATCATATTATGAACTTTGTTGTGTATCATGAAGTTGATTGCACTAGTTCAAGACTGATTTAATACAGTAGATAGCATTTCTCATTGTAAAGTTATATGAACTATTCATCTTAAAGACATTAATCTTCTCATGTATTCTTCATTGCTCAATAGGAAACTTCCAGACATCAAATTCACTAGTTAAAACATCATTGGTCCACATTATGTTTTCATCTGGGCTAGATAGAAATTGGATTTCCTTCTGTAACTTTCATTTTCTGTGTGTCTAGGTTGCTCATGAGTTTTACAGTTCCTTAAATGGAAAGAAGCCTGAAAAGTGCAAAGTTATAGTTTCTTCTCACAATTATCAGAGCACTCCATCTGTTGAAGCTCTTGGCAATCTTGTGGCAAAAATACAAGCAACTGGAGCCGACATAGTGAAGATTGCAACAACTGCCTTGGATATTACTGACGTGGCTCGTATTTTCCAAATAACTGTCCATTCTCAAGTAAGCTGTGTATGTCATATGATAAGAACTTTGTATGATGCTTATGTCAATAAATTATGCCGTAAGACAGCGTACTAATTGAACTGCAAATAAGAATGAATTGATTTTCCTACTGTTTTCTGTGATAAACTTAATGATATGGTAAATTTGGCTAGTCATTTAGCGAGTATATGAGGTTTTATCTTAGATGATTTGTTTTGGTGTAAGAAGTAATTCTTTGTGATCAAGGAATTACTCTAGTGAAGTGGCTAAGGAAATCTTGACAAGATATGCTTGACCTAACCGTTGGGGCTTGTGCTGCAATGTTTTAATTTTGTTTTTGAGCTGTTGGTTTTAATTCCAGTCTTTTGAGTTTGTGGGGGGATGTTAAAGAATCTCGGAAGGAATTATTATATGTTTGATTACATTTAAGGTTTTTTTTCATCTATGTTCCAAGATGGGCATTAGGAATATCTATACTCCAGCTTGAGGATGAGTGTTGAGTCTAAATGTCAATTAGCTACAATTAGGGTGTCAATCAGCCATTGATTGTTGTAATTTGCTAGGTGATTGATTGGGTAATTAATATAAATTGATTCTACTTTGTTCTCGTCTTGGCCTATCACTATAAATTCATGTATCTTGGTTGAATAATAATAATTTAACTCAATTCTCTCTTCCCCCTGTCTCTTATGTATTAACAAGATTGTATATGATTTATTTCTTCTTCAAATCTTCAGGTTCCCATTATTGGACTTGTTATGGGCGAGAGGGGTCTGATTTCACGGGTACTTTGTGCGAAATTTGGTGGTTTTCTTACTTTTGGTACCCTTGAGTCTGGAATTGTCTCGGCTCCCGGTCAACCAACAATCAATGATCTATTGAATCTATACAACTTTAGCCAGTTAGGACCTGATACGAAAGTGTTTGGGATTATTGGAAAGCCTGTCGGCCATAGCAAATCACCTATTTTATATAATGAAGCATTCAAGTCAGTTGGCTTCAATGGGATTTATGTACACTTGTTGGTGGATGATGTTGCAAAGTTTCTCCAGACTTACTCATCCTGTGATTTTGCTGGATTCAGGTTCAATCTTTGTAGAGCATTGCCATAATTAGATCGTAGTAATTTTTAAATTTTTTTAATCTTTTAGTGCTTGGGTTTTATGAATACCATTCTTATTAGAGTTTGTTTTCTTTTGGTAGGTAAGTTATTTTTTGTGGGTGAGCAGCTGGGGAACTTACATATTATATGTGGTCAAATTGTTTCGATCATAAATTCGTAATTGATTGTGTATATGTGTACAGTTAGTTTTACATGTTATATGTGTCCTTGATAGACTTGAATAATGTAGTAATGTAACTTCGATACAACTGCAGTTGTACAATTCCTCACAAAGAGGCTGCAGTGAAGTGCTGTGATGAGGTTGATCCGGTGGCAAAGGTAATTATGATGTATTTTCTTCAATTGCTTTTTTTGACAATCACAAACAGTTTAGTTGGTATAGCTTTTCATAATCTATTCAGAATTTCTTTCCTTTTTGAACTGTCATACCCATGCATGATTTGTGTATATCTTTATCAAATCTCAGTCAATAGGAGCTGTTAATTGTATTATAAGAAGACAAAGTGACGGGAAGTTATTTGGTTACAATACAGACTACGTTGGTGCTATTTCTGCTATTGAGGATGGACTAAGAGGTTTATTTTGTGTTTTGCAAACAGATCATATATTTTTGCATAACATTTTGCTCAAGCTGAACCTACTATTGTCTTTTACAGGTAAACACAATATCAGCAGTTCTGGCAGTTCACCTCTAGCAGGTAAGTTATTTGTGGTCATTGGTGCTGGTGGTGCTGGCAAGGCACTTGCTTATGGTGCAAAAGAAAAAGGAGCAAGGGTTGTGATTGCTAATCGCACCTATGGTAAGATTTTAGTTTTGTTTGCTTCATGCTGTGTTTTATTTTAGGAAACATCTCTTTTGTGATGGTTTCATAAACATTTGGATTCCTTGTGTTTACTTGACATTTGAATCTGTTTCCTACTAGAAATATATCATCTTCATCTAGGTTCATCAACATTCCCCGTAATGGTTGATCACTGTGTTTAATATAAACTCTGGTTATGAGAAGGAAACACTTGTGTCATAATATCAATAATATGAATATAGAGTTTATTTATTTTTATATAATAGGTGAAAATATTTGCTGGTGCTGATCTGCCGGTAGGGAAGGTTACTAGTAAATTTTTTGTTGTTGTTGAAAGAACTGATAAAGTAACGAATTTTGTTTTTCTAATCTTTTGGAAAAATAAGTGTATTTATGGTTTTCTAGCCGAAGCAAGTGAAATGGTTTTCACCATGGTTCAAACTATATTTGTTGTTTTTCTTCAAACTTTTTGTGGCTTCACCCCTCCACCAATTTATGTTTCTGGCACCATTGATATTAGTCGTTTGAATATGTGTGTTCATTTACCATGGTTCAGACTTCAGACTATTTTTATACATATTTGTTCTGAACATGTTCTCAAATCTGCCTTTCGAAGATGATATAACGGAGGAACCGTTTCTTGGTTCGTAATTTCTATTTAAGCATAGATGTTTGCTGGTTTTCCAACACTGTTGCATTCACTGAAATTTTTTGTTATTTGGTGATGATTTATTTCCTTAATCTGCCTTATTGAAGATCGAGCCAGAGAACTTGCTGACACCATTGGAGCAGATGCTTTATCTCTTTCTGATCTTGATAATTTCGGTCCCGAGGATGGCATGGTTCTTGCAAACACAACATCTATTGGAATGCAGCCAAAAATTGACGAAACACCTGTTTCTAAGGTTCATCTTTCATTCTTTCTTTATAAAAAAGTAGGAAGGCAATTAAGTGTTGAATAGATGAATTGTATGTGTTTGCAGAAATGAACTAACTTGTTAAGCACACATCAAGATATAAGACGAGATGAGGTTGGTCAAGTGGTATACCCCTCACACCTACACTACAAGGTTGTGGGCTTGAGTCATTTCCCCTCCTACAACATGAATTTATGCAATACTTAAAAAAACAAGACTCGATTCCTTTTTTTTCTTTTCTGGATGATATATAAAAAATAAATAATAATAATATAAAGATGTAAGACTAGGGTGAATTTCTCTTTTTGCAGAATGCTTTGAGAAATTACTTGCTGGTTTTCGATGCTGTTTACACCCCAAAAATAACCAGACTCTTGAGAGAGGCAAAAGAATCTGGCGCCACAACTGTTTCAGGGTTGGAGATGTTCATTGGACAGGCATATGAACAATTTGAGAGGTTCACTGGGTTGCCTGGTACGATATCTCCTATAAATACAACATACTATTCTACTTCACTCACTATTTAAGTATTTATTCATTTTCATCATGCAGCACCCAAGGAACTATTTCGGAGAACCATGTCGAAGTACTAACAAGGTTCGTTTGGTCAAATTCGTATTGATGCATCATAATTCCCTTGAAACTCACAAATCATCTATAGTCTTTTGGGTGTTTTCCTGTTGTAATATCAATACCACATTTCATTTATGAAAATGTTTCCAGTACAAGGATATCAGCCTTCTCTGTTGTTGATGCCAACCAATTCTCATTGAATAAGGAATCTCAGCCACATAATTATGTAAAGTAGGTTGAAAATGATAATATTGTATTTGCCTACACCCTTTTGCGGCGATAGGGAACTCCAGCTGTTTCTCCCATGGATCTGGTGGAAATAGGATCTTCACCCACTCAATTTCCTTTTTTTTTTTTTTTTTTTTTTTTTTTAAAAATTTTATTTTAATGATCCATCTATCTGTTTAAATAATAATAATAATAATAATAACAAAAATTAAAGAAAAATAGGAGAAAGAACAAAAATGCCCTTACACTACTTAAGGTTTGACTAACGTTGGAGGAGATCAATGTAATTTTCTTGAAAAATTGTTTGTGGACATTACATTTGCACTAACACAAATAGATGCACTCTAATTTATGTAACAAATATGCAAAATATGACATTTTTAGACGAGTTGATGGAATGCACTGGACGATTTCTCGGATAAACTGAATCCTTGTAACATGATAAACAGAACCCTTGTTAGTTGTTACATGATAATCTATCGATTTGTTACATGATTTTCTGCTCTTATATTGCATGATAAACTACTCTTATGCTATATGAGAAATCGTTTGTATGTTACGAAAATATATCTTACATGATAATCTACTCTTATGTTATATAAGAAATCGCTTGTATGTTATGAAAATATATCTTACATGATAAATTGTCAATAAATTATATAATAATCTGTCCGCATATTACATGATAAATGATTCAAAATACATTTTTTTTGGTTGCATTTTACTAAAACAGGAATAAAGAAAATAGTTTTCAATTTATGGGTTTTAATTGAAGTCTTCGCTTCCTTACAAGGTAAACAAATAATTATAAGGAGAGCAATTACCAAATAATCTCTAGACTTATTTATTTATTTATTATTATTTTTTTAACAATCCATAAATTATATGTTTACATTCTATTTTAATTTTTTTTTTTATTAATAACAATATAGGGTGACAATTTTTTTATTAATGGTAATTTTAACTTGAGTTAAAATTACTAAATAAGACAAACAAATCTAAATGCACTAAAAAACTTTTTCTTTTTTCCACTTTTCTATTTTATAAACCGTAAAATATCTTCTTCTTTGTATCAAATATTTTAAAGTTTTTTTTTTTTTTTAAGTGATAGAGAATGATATGCAATCAGAAGAAAATCATGAAGTTATGGAGAATGACATGCAAATAAAATAAAATTCTGAAGCGATGGAGTATGATATGCAATGAGAAGTAAATTCAGATTTGATGGAGGATAATATGCAGCAAGAAACAATCAATAATGAAGAAGTGAGTTTTTAATTATTTTTAAACATATAATTTTTTTCCCTCTTGAATTTCAAGAATTTTGACACAATGTTGGTGTTATAAAAGTTTAAATATATCATATCCCTGCCGCACTCTTTCCGCAATATTACAACAATATGGAAAAATCGAAACGGAGAGAAAACTGAATATTTATTACTGATTTTGATAAAAATCATTACCTATACAGAGAGAGAGAGACTATTTATAGTCTCATGTTTACATACTAAATAATTGTATATAAGTTAAAATAAAAAAAAATATTTAAAAAACAGGGTCATACTAAAAAAAAATAGAGTATCTTTAGAAATTTATTATATGACGCATTTTAGAATAAAAATAGCAAAAGATAAAATGGATAGTTTGAGAGTAAAAGGAAATGTTTTCAGATTTTTTTTTAAATTTAAAATTTTTAAATGGAATATTTTTAGAAAATAATTATTAAAAGAAAAAAATTGGATTTTAAGAAGATACCCTATTTTTAATAAAATTTTATATTACAAAAATATCCTTAAATAAAATTACTAATTTATACATCTTTAAAATACTTATTTAAGCACCCATTTTATAAAAATATCTCATACAAACAGTTTACATAGAAACAATCTCTCTGAAAAAAATATTGTTTATGCAAATAAATGGGCTTTTCAACTATTAATATGGATTGTGTTTATTCTTATTCTGGAGTTTTTTTTTTGTTTTTGATAAATTTCTTATTCAGAAGTTAAAACTCTTCAAATTGACATCAATCCCAAAGCTACTGTCCATGACAATCAATCCCTGAAGAATCAAAAGAGAAAGCCTTGAAAAATGATTGAAAGTGGATTAACAATCGAAATCAAAACAAAATAAATAATTACATGAGAGAAATTCATTTTAAAAACCACGCCGTATTACCGGTGAAAAGCAATGAATCTTGAAATCTGAAGAACAGATCATTGAAACCGACAAAAAGAAATTGAGGAAAAACTTAGTGCGTGTTTGATACAAACAAAGGTCAAATAGATGAAGAAAGCGATATATTAGTTGATAAAGATAATTACCTTTAAGTAGGTCGTACATCAACGAGAAACAGAAAAATAGAAGCAGATTACTAACCACTAGCCCACTAACTTTAAGTGTAAAGCAAGACTTCTATAAATTAGGCAATTACAACCCACATTTTGGAACAAACTAAACTGATGCCTAGAGATCAGAAAAAACAACTTATTCAGTTAAACATAAATAAAACAATAATAATTCTTAACACCCTCCCTTAAATTGATATTTGCAGAAATCAGTTTAGGAATGACAAAACTTTAACAATCCTACGATGCCCTCCCTTAAACAGCATCCTTTGAAGAGCATACTCCAAGCATTCTTTGAAGTTTCACAAAAGCAGTTTGTTTGAGCGGTTTAGTCATAATATCAGCAACTTGATCTTCACTTCTACAAAATACCAAATCAATTATACCATCATTACAAAGATTACGCAAAAAATGGTATCTTACATCAATATGCTTGCTCTTTCCATGTAGAACAAGATTTTTTGAAATCTTGATTGCTGAGACATTATCACAAAAGATTGTTATTGGACCATGCTGTTGATTTTGGAGTGATTCAAGCAGCCTCTTCAACAAAACAACTTGACATGAATATGATGCTGCTGCAACAAATTCAGCTTCTGTAGTTGAAAAAATTACAATTTGTTGCTTTTTTGATGACCATGACACAGCTCCAGAACCCATCATAAAAACAAATCCAGAAGTACTCTTTCTATCATCAACGTCTCTAGCATAGTCACTATCAGAAAAACCAAACAAATTTTCTTTTGCACCTTTTTTTATATAAAATTCCAAAATCTGATGTACCTTTCAATTAACGAAAGATTCTTTTCAATGCTAAGAGATGATTCTCAGTTGGATTCTCCATGTATCGACTGATTAAACTAACACCATGCATGATGTTAGGCCTTGTCGACATTAGATACATCAGACTTCCAACAATCTGCTTGTAAAGAGTTGCATTTATCTTTTTCCCTCCATCATCTTTCACCAACTTTAAACCATTTTCAGTTGGAGTACAAACAGAATTGCAATCCTTCATTTTGAACTTGTCCAAAATCTCAAGAACATATTTTTTCTGTGAAATAAAAACTCCAGCAGTCAATTGCATAACTTCTATCCCGAGAAAATAATGCATCAATCCCAAGTCTGACATATCAAATTCAATTATCATACTTTTCTTAAAAGCATCAAACATGGATCTATCATTACCGATAAATATCAAATCATCCAAATATAGAGACACAACAAAAACATTTCCATCATCACCAAGTTTTGTAAAAAGTGTGTGCTCATGAGGACATTTATGAAAACCTTCTCTAGAAAAATAAGCATTTATACGACTATACCAAGCTCTTGGTGCTTGCTTTAATCCGTATAATGCTTTTTTCAATTTATATACCGTGTTTTCATTGTCGTGCTTTACATAACCAAGAGGTTGTTCAACATACACCTCTTCCTGCAGCTCACCATGTAAAAATACGGACTTCACATCTAATTGATAGATAGGCCATGAATTCTGAGCATCCATGGAGAGTACCAATCGAACGGTGTCTAACCTTGCTACCGGAGCAAATACTTCTTTGTAGTCAATGCCAAATTCTTGACTGTACCCTTTTACAACGAGCCAGGCTTTATACTTGTCAATTCCACCATCCTTGTTTAGCTTTGTTTTATAAACCCATTTAACACCAATGGATTTTTGCCCTTTTGGAAGGTCTGACAGCTCCCAAGTGTTGTTTTTCTCTATTGATTTGATCTCCTCATTCATGGCTTTTTGCCACTTTGAATCTTTGACAGCTTCTTGGAATGTGATAGGATCACAATCTGAAAACAAAGCAAAATGTGCAGTTGAATCATCATCAGACAAGTCATCTCCACTTACAAAATCTATCATCAAAGCAGGCCTCTTCCTTGAGCGTGGCTGATCATCAATCAAATCATTTGCTGTTAGATTTTCATTAGAAGATTGTGGCTGATGATCAGTCCTATGATCTGCATTGGAGGATTGTAATTACGGTTCAATCCTTTCTTCAACTTTATCAAAAAATCTGGAATTTCCTATAGCCTTGAACCATTTTTAGTCCAATCCTAAGTATTCTCCTTATCCAAAATGATGGCTCTACTGGTTACAATCTTCTTTGTGAGTGGATTGAACAATTTATATGCTTTGGAAGCTTCACTCACGCCAAGAAAGACACATTTCTGACCCTTATCATCAAAGTTCTTTCTTTTCTCATCTGGAACATGTGCATAAGCGATGCAACCAAAATTTTTGAAGTGATCTACATCAGGTTTCCATCCACTCTAAGCTTCCTTAGGTGTCATGTTTCGAACGAAAAAAGTAGGACTCCTATTCAAAACATGAATGCTCCAATTTACTGCTTCAGGCCAAAAATTCTTTGGAACATTCCCTTTTACCAACAAGCTTCTCACCATGTTGAATATGGTTCTATTTTTCCTCTCTGATACACCATTCTGATGTGGTGTGTAAACAGCTGTAATTTGTCTTCGAATACCATGCTTATCACAAAAAACTTCAAATTCTTTTGAACAAAACTCTCCACCACGATCGGTATGAAGTGTTTTAATGACACTCTCTACTTCATTTTTAACTTTTGCCTTGAAGCTTTTAAAGGCACTAAAAGCTTCTGATTTCTCCTGCAAAAAATGAACCCAAGTTTTCCGACTATAATCATCAATAAAAGTAATTACATATCTTTTACCTCCATTAGAGGATGGGTTTATTGGGCCGCAGATGTCAGAATGAACCTGCTCCAATACCTTCTTCTCTCTCCATGATTTTCCTTGTGGGAATTGATTTCGATGTTGTTTGCTAACAACACATTCTTCACATACTTGAGTGGGAGCTGCAATTTGAGGAAGACCTGTCACCATATTCCTTTGCTGCAGCGTTTTCAATCCACCAAAATTCAAATGGCCATAGCGAAAATGCCAAAGCCATGATGAATCCTCACCTTGGTCATTAAGCAAGTTGGACATTTTTTCATTTGTAACGGAAACAACCTGTTTGAACTCATTTGGACAACAGCAATTGATCCTCTTGAAGGATCATATATCTCACAAGCACCATTTTGAATAGTTATGATATAACCTTTTTCTTGCAATTGACCATCCCTCAATAAATTGCTTTTCAAATCAGGAACATAAAACATATTGGAAATTGTTTCTGTAAAATCATTTTTAGTTTTTATCTGAATATCTCCTTTTCCCATAACATTCACAGTAGAACAATCACCAAAACTCACAGTAGTATGAAAGCCTTCAGTTAAAGGAGAGAAAGAAGACTTACTACCACACATATGGTTGCTGCAGCCTGTGTCCACATACCAAACATCTGATTCTGGCTCCTTCTTGATATGATAAGTCATCAATAGAGTTTCTACTTCTGTACTCTCTACAAAGTTTGATTTGAAACAAATTTACGGTGTGAATAAAACTATCTAGAAGAGGGGGGGGGGGGGGGGTGAATAGATTTTAACCCTTATTACCAAATTTTCGTGATTAATCAATATTCCAAAAATGCCCCTATCTAGTCAATAACATATCAAGTGTACTAAGTGCGGAATTATAAATGACACAAGATATTTACATGGAAACCCTCACGGGAAAAACCACGGGTTGGTAAGTGCGCCACACTCAAACCTCAGATCCACTAATGGTGAAAGTGATTACAACTTAATCCTGGTATATAACTCACCACCACTACCTAATCCCAGTATAAGTAAACCTAGTCCAATTGCTTATGTGAACACCTAATCCCGGTGTACGACCTAATCCCGGTCATCACACAAGACTTACTTCTCCGAAGAGATCAAACACCCTAAGTGAATATTATGCAATATCCTAATATGCAAGTAATGCTAGGGTACATTAAATGCTTATCTAGGATTATATGATGACAATATAATCAATCCTAGATATGAAAATATCTATGACATGACATACAACTTTAGCTATGTTAAGGATAACCAATCCTAAACACAATAGCTATCACAAATAACCTACAAACATTCAAAAGCTTAACTAGTTGATTAAAAAATAATCTATCAACCTAGTTATCAATAAATCACACAAGAATGTTTATGACTTAGCTTTTAGGCAATGATGACCTAATCAATTAAGCTATCAAAAAATAACCCAATCAACACATAATCTCAATCATATATGTAGAAATTACTCAAGAACATACAAGTAATAAATGAGATAAAATTGATAAGTAAAAACACTAATTATGTAAGATAATAGTGTTCAACATATCATACCATGTGTGTTGAAGAAGACCCATGCATTAGCACATGCTATATGATGATCCTAGATGATGCTTAGATGATGATTTATGCATATGGAAATGGGTTTGGAGAGTTAAAGAAGCAATCTTGGTGCTTTCTCTCACTAGGGAACTCTTAATCTCTCTCTAGGGTTTTGTATCTTTTGTTCCTTGAATTTAAATGAGAGAAAAAGATGTACTTATAGTGCTAAGATGATAGCCCTATAAATTATGTGACTTGCCTTTCAAAAATGAGCCAAATCGGACTCCAAATGAGTGAGATATGACCAAATTACGAAATAGGGTCGGGACTGCCGCTAGCATGCTGCTGTCACCCAAGGAGCGGCACTTGAACCGCGGTGAATTGCTGTCGCTAGCATGCCGCTCTCACTCAAGGCGCGGCACTCGAACCGCGGCAAAGCACCACAGCACAGAGCTTGATTTTCAAGCGACTCAAAACATGACCAAACAATATCGAAACCTTTCATATAATATATCGTTGAAAAGGCATGGAAGTCTACCCTCTATTCAAATTATGGAATGACATTTTGATGTTTGTAGAAATATTTATGGTCAATTGAGTGACCAAAGGTCAGATTCGGATAACAACAGTGATGCCCTGTTTTAATGGTCACTTTGGAGATTTCAAAACCAATCCAAACGGTTATGAAATATTATGAATAATATACCGTTAGAAAGGTATGGGTGTCTAGTTTGCCTAGTATTTACAAAACTCAATTTCAATATTTTTATAACAAGTTATGGTCACAAGATCATACAAAGGTCAGTTTTGAAAAACATTTAAATCATTGAAATCCAATCTTTTGAAACTAGACACTTTACTCCAAATAACCAAACCGAATCTAACACCTATCCAAGAGAAGAATGAGACCTTCTCAAGGTGTTCAACCATCACACTAAGACATGCACACCATCGTGCAAGCACGGACATTTTTGATCATCTTCATGAAACAAATTACACCACACTTAAAACTAACAAACATGAAGTGCAAGTATGGGAAGTGAATGCATCCTAATGCCTAACATGTCATGGCATTGTCATTGAACAAGGTGCACTCAATTAAAAACATGCATGAATAGAATTCATGGCTTTGCATCCTAATGCCTAAATATGTCATGGCATTTCAATGAACAAGATGCAATTATATAAACATGCATGAAGAGACTTCATGGCTTTGCATCCTAATGCTTAAACATGTTATGACATTTCAATGAACAAGATGCAATCATATAAACAAGCATGAAAATACTTCATTGCTTTGCATCCTAATGCCTAAATATGTTATGTCATTTCAATGAACAAGATGTAATCAAATAAAACATGCAAGAAGAAATGTTCAAGAACATGAATGCACACATATAAAACACATAACATACAAGAATAAGATATATGCATGAGTTGTGTGTGAGTGCAACTAGATCTCTTCAAAGCAAGAAAGCACTAGAATATACCTTTGGTGTTTCTTCTCTTGAGGTCTTGAACGAGCCTTGGTTGTGCAAAACACCAACCATCAAATACGTAAGCTACCCTTACATCAAGCCTAAATATGTGGTTTATCCACGAAATAAGCCAATCAATAAATGGGAATCCTTACATAATTTCTCCCATTTTTCTTTGTCTTGCGGCAATTTAACATAACATTCAGAACTATAATGACTAAACTTATGGCACCTGAAGCACTCTACCTTGGACTTGTCAAATTGGTGATCACACTCTCTACCTCTGCCATGAGTATCAAATTGGTGATCACATCCCCTACCTCTGCCTCGAAATTTTGATTGATCATTATTGAAGTTTTGATATTGTCTACCTCCATCTTTATTGCCTCGACCTCCCATTCCTCTACCTCTACCTCTGCCTCGTCCTCGTCCTCTTGTATTTGAGGATTCAGCAAAAGTAAAAGCCTTTAGGGCTTGTTCATATTCTGTTCATGGACCAGTAAGGAGATTTGGAGTTCATCAAGTGAAAAAGTATCTATATCTTTCGATTCTTCGATGGAACAGCAACATAATCATACTTTGGAGCCAAGGAAAGCAAAATCTTCTCAACAATGGCAACATCTTTCATCTGTTCACCATGGAATCGCATTTTGTTTGCTATCCCCATAGTCATTGCACAGTAATTAGTAACTTACTCATTATCTTTCATCTGTAGAGTCTCAAAATCCTTTCTCAAGACTTGAAGTTGTGCTCGCTTCACTCTTGATGAGCCTTGATATTTCTTCTTCATTGAATCCCAAATTTCTTTGGAAGATTCTTTGCTAAGAATTGTTTCCAAGATAGAACGATTAATTGCCTGAAAAAGATAGTTATTTACCTTCAAATCCTTTAGCTTTAGTGCTTCCAACTCTGTCTTCTACGTCGCTGTCAATACAACATTTTCTGCGGATTCTGCTACCCTAACTTCAATAATCTGCCAATATTATTTGGACCGTAGGAAGTTCTCCATTAGCATGCTCCAATGATCATAGTGACCATCGAAACGAGGAATAGATGGTTGCACATAATTTTTAGAGGTCATTACTGCTGCTGCAAAAAGAAACAAAGTAAACAAAGTGAATATAAAGAAAGTTGCTGCTCTACTACTCTTTATCACACGAATTTTTTTTTCTTCTGGCTCTGATACCACTAATACAAACAAAGGGCAAATAGATGAAGAAAGCAATATATTATTTGATAAAGATAATGACCTTTAAATAGGTTGTACATCAACGTGAAGAAACAGAAAAATAGAAACAGATTACTGACCACTAGCCCACTAACTTTTAAGTGCAAAGCTAACTCCTACAAACTTGGCAATGACAACCCATATTTTGGAACAAACTAAACTGATGCCTAGAGATCAGAAAAAACAACTTATTCAATTAAACATAAATAAAATAATAATAATTCTTAACATTCGGTATTGTTTCCGGAAGCAGTTTTTTTATTTTTTATTTTTTATTTAGTTTAAAAACCGCTGAGAGTTCGTTTGTTGGAGTTTTTTTTTTTTTTGTTTTGTTTTTTTTTTTTTTTTTTTTTAGATTAAAGGTTTTGAAAACATAAAAAACACTTTTTTCATTTAATGCCGTAAGAGACAGCTTCATCGAAAACGATAAAAATATATGTTTTCCATTTACTGTTTTTATTTCTTTGATAGTTGATGGGACCCACAAGTTCAATATTGCTTTTTTTACTTCAAAGAAAATCATTGCTTTATTTTAGTTTTGTAATAAAAAAGGTAATTTTAAACTTATATTTTATCAGATCCACATGCCTACAAATATTTTAGCACATGATACGATAATAATAATAATAATAATAATATAATAGTTAATAGTTAATAATTTACAATTATAAAGTGATGAAAAAAATTTTATATTTTTTAATTGATATATTTTTCATAAAATTAGTAAAATATATTTTTTATTATAATTTTTTTTTTCAAAAGACACAAATAAAAATTAAATAAATTTTAAAATTTTTTTTTAGTTGATAATATATAATTTAAAAGTAATGTTACATTACTCAAATTTGGTGCCTAAATGATGTGACAACACTATGGGTCATTAATTTAAATTGTATTAGATTTGAATGTTTTAAATGAATGGCTCAGAGTGTTGCCACATCATTTTGGGCACCAGATTTGGGCACCAAATTTATGCAATGTAGCATTACTCATAATTTAACTACCCTAACATTTTTTTTTTCTTAAATAAAATTGGACTGAACTAAGGGGAAAAAACATTATAAACGATCATATACTGAAAAACCCAGAGTATCCACATCTAAAAAGAAAAAAAAAAAAGAGAAAAGAAAAGTAAAAAGAGACAAAAAGCAACAAACCACAAAGAACCAATGGGAAAACAACCCCAAATAAAAAAGAGGCACGCAGGCCGCACAAAAAAGAAAAAGAAAATATCAAGAAAAACGAAAAGACTCCCGACCCATACAGTCGTTGCCAACTAAAGTAGAACAGAACGGCGGGGCAGAGAACCACCAAGAATCACCTTGAAGCTCCAAAGCATGCTTAGAAAGTGTATCTGTAACCTGATTCCCCTCCCTGAAAATATGGGAAACCTGAAAATCCATCTGCGAGATTTGGAAGATGCAGCGCTGCCACGCTTGACGAACCCTTTAAGGAACCATCTCAGAACGAGAAGAAAGAAACTGAACCACATAAGAAGAATCGCTCTCAAGCCAAAGACGATACCACCTATACTTTCTTGCAAAATTAATGGCCAAAGAGGCCGCCAGAAGCTTAGCCTCAAACGCAAAAACCTAACCAAGAGGAATAGCAAAGCAACCCTTCACAGAGGCTCTGCAGTTCCGAAAGATACCACCACAACCACCAAACCCCGGAGAGCCCACAGCAGCGCCATCTGTATTCACTTTGATCTAACTAGGAGCCGGAGGTGACAAAATCACACTCTTGATCACCGGGGCATTAGAAGGGCGACCTTGAAGACCGAAACGACGAAGAATCAAAAGATCGTCCATACAATAACGCATACAACCAATATCTAGGCGATTAGCCTCCGAAACTGCATGCCAAACCAAAGAAATGATGGATCTAAAGTCCACCGACTTCCCTTCAAAGATCCACTGGATAGCTGCTTTCCATAAAATCCTAACCTGCTCATTAAACGAAACTGACATGGCCTGCAAGAAGAAGGATTGCCAAGTTTCGGTAGAGACACGTCGCTGGAAAGCAGAGAAAACTGCCTCCCAAAGAGCAACCGCCAAGGGATAATGAAGAAAAAAGTGATTCGCAGATTCACTACTAACCCCATAAATACTGCAACGAGAAGCCAACTGGAACCCAGACCTGCAAAGATAATCCTCAGTAGGAAGCCATTTCAATATAAGACGCCAGGTCAAAGCTGAGAGAGAGAGAGAGGGGGGGGGGGGGATAAAACGGGACCAAACATCTCTTTACCAAACAACCCGAGGAATATCACAGAGAAACTGAGAATAAACAGTCTTGCAAGAAACATGACCATCCCAAGAATTAGCCCAAACCAGAGAATCCACAACAGGAGAAATCGTAATTCGATCAATCAGAAAACACAGATCCGTGAAGCGCGCTCGAAAACTATCGTCCAGCACCCATCTACCCTCATGAATAAAATCTGAGACCCTTGCCCGGAGAGGATTAGCTAAATAATCTGGAATCTCTAAAAGCTCTAAAATGGTGACCCCCATCCAATTATCCCGCCAAAAGTCCCGTTGAAAGTTCTCGCCAATTAGCTAGATACCTTCCTTAAGAAGGGAACTATAATTTGTCCGAAGAGAAGACCTAATTAAGGAGGTGACATACCCTCAATGAGGCTTCTGCAAATGCATGAGATACCTCTCCCGCAGAAATGAGAAAGCAAAACCATTAGAGGTTATAAACTTCCAAGTGAATTTCCGCAACAACGAGTCATTCAGCAACCTAAGATCTTTCAGACCAAAACCACCCTAAAGGTAAGGCCTACAACAACGATCCCAAGCGACCCAAACCAACTTAGTCTCCTCACAAGAACCAGTCCACAAAAAGTTCCTCAACTTGCGATTAATCAGTGACAATAAAGAAGAAGACCACTTGTAAATCATGAAAGAGTGCACAAATGAACCAGTGATGACCGACATGATCAGAGTAGCACGATCGGCCAGAGAGAGGTTGCCTTTCCATTTAGCGAATTTAGATAAGATCTTATTCGCAATAGGTTTTAACACTGCCTTTTGAGGCTTACCCTGAAACAAAGAGACTCCCAAATAAGAAAACGGGAGTTGCCCAATCTGCATACCAACTAGAGACTGCAAACTACCAATCCGAGAGGGGGAGATAGAATATCCAAAATAAATCGAAGACTTACCCCAGTTAACCAACTGGCCTGAAATATCACTATAATCCGTAAAAGCACCCATGATATGCTTCAGATTCTTTTGAGTGCCTCTATAAAAGATCAGAACATTATCTGCATATAGCAAATGAGTTGGAGCCAAAAAAACCCCTTGGGGAAGAAATTGGCAGAATCTGAGAAGAACCCACTAACCTTGTCAATAATCTACTAAGGAAGTCTTCTGCAATACCAAACAAAAGCGGAGAGAGCGGATCTCCCTGACAAACCTCTCTCGAGCAACAGAAATACCCCTTTGGGACCCAATTAAATAGAACTAAAAGCCTAGACGAACGAAGAATACCGTCTATCCAATCCACAAAAACTGAAGAAAACCCAAAAGCCTAAATCACTCTGCAAAGGAAAGACCAATCCAAGATGTCAAACGCCTTGCGGATATCAATCTTCATTGCTAAATTACCCCATAGCACTTCTTCTGCAACACATTCACACAGTTAGAAGCCAAAGCAATACAATCCTTAATATGCAGGTCTCGAATAAAGCCGAACTGCTGTGGAGAAATAATCCTAGCGGCAACCCGAGTTAAACGATCGGCCAAAATCTTCGAAGAAATTTTAAATAGAAAGTAACTAAGAACAATTGGTCGAAATTGATCAACCGAAATTGAGTCTCTTAGTTTCGGAAGAAGAACAATGAAGCTGGAATTGAGACCTGGGAAAATAACTCTAGTGATGAAAAAATCATGAACAGTGAGAATCACGTCACTACCTACAACATCCCAACATCTTTGATAAAAACTACTAGAAAACCCATCTGGCCTAGGGACAGAAGCAACATCCATAGCAAAAACCGCATCGTGAATATCATATGCAGATGGAACGCTAGTGAAGAAAGCATTCTCTGCGGCAGTTACCAAGGAAGGAATCACATCATCTACAATAGATAAATCTCTCCCAACTCGAGAAACATCCGAGGAAAAGAGGCTTGAATAATAACTAATGATATGATCCTTGATGGTAGGCCGATCCTCCGAGAGAACCCTATTAATCGAAAGGGCTGATATAGTGTTACGATACTGCCTATGTTTGATAGAGGCATGAAAGAAAGATGTGTTCCGATCCCCATCATGAAGCCACCTAACTCTAGACCGGTCACGATAAAAGCACTCTTGTCTGCGTAATAACACATCAAGCTCAGAATGAACACTCGTTTCGGCCATAAAAAGATCATCTGAGAAACCCTGATTAGACAAATTCAGCTGAATAGAATGAATCTCCACAGACTTCTCAGCAATGGCAGAGTTAAGATCCCCAAAAACCTCCCAATTCCAAGATTCTAGAGCCTTCTTCAAGTTTCTCAGCTTATAGATAACAACCTGAGGAGGGCTACCTATAACATGAGAGCTCCTAATCCTATGAACACTAGCTATAAAATCAGGATGCTCTAACCACATGCTCTGAAACCGAAACGGTCGATGACTAGAAACCTCAAAATCTGATAACCGAACCAATAATGGACAGTGATCAGAACAAATACGGGGAAGAGCCACACACGAAATTTCCCGACAACAGGAAATGTAACCATCAGAAACCAAAACTCTATCTAATCATCTTTCAACTCTAGTGCGGTTATTGCGACCTCTAACCCAAGTGAATCGGGCGCCTTGAGAACGAATGCCAACCAAATAACAATCATCAATCATTAACCTGAAATCCTCACAAGAACCACGGGTAGGAGAACGAGAACCCAAAGCCTCATGAGCACCTAGAACCGCATTAAAATTCCCAACAACCAACTAGGAAGAAGAAACCAAACTAACCATATCTCGAAGAGACTGCCAAAGAGACCTACGAACCACTGCAGAAGTGCTCGCATAAATAAAAGTGTAACAGTGCACCGAGAACAGATCAAGAGCGAAACAGTAAGATGTTGATCATGACAGTGAACTATCTGAGCCTCAGGAAATGAAGCACAAGTGAAAACCCAAATAGTCAGAATCAACCCACCCCTATCGTTCATACCCACCAGGCGAAGACCAAGCGAAGACCAGAAACCTGAAGAGATAGAGGAAAAATCAACCATAGGCTCTACAATAGAAACCAAAACAGGTCTATGTAAACGACACAACTCTTTAAGTACCCGCCTTGTAGGCTCGCCCCGGATCCCACCACAGTTCCAAAAGAGAACATTAATCATCGAAAACCGTTGAAGGAGCCTAACATCCGGACTTTAAAGAAGCCAGCCTACGCTCAACCCTTAAAGCTCTCTGAGCAATCTCAACATCAACTAACTCACCCTCTTCCACCTGGGAAGCCCATGAAGAATCTGCAATGAGGTGAAGCTTGGCCTAAGAAGCTGATCATGGACCCGAACTCTGAATCTGCATCTTAAGATCCACAACTGAAGAACAAAAAAAACCAGATCCATCTCGTAAACTACTCTGATCCACATTGACATTCGAAGCTGAAGACACAACTGCCTCCTTAGATGATTAATTGCCTGAAACCTCATGAACCCTAACTTGCCAACGAGCCGTATGACCCGAACGAGAAGATGACCTAGATAAAATGGTAGAGACCATAAGGCAAACCTGATTAACCACTGAAGAACCCTGAATAACAGTCCTCGAATAATGCACCGCCCCTACATCCGAACTGACAAAAATAATAGAAGGATCAACAACCGAGGAACTAGAAACCAAAACAGAATCAGTGACCCCCTCATCAAATCCTGAATCATTGCTAATCTGTAATGCCTGGGAAATCATTGGAGGAACCAAACTTGAAGCCACTTTCGAAATAGCTGAGATAGTAAATGAAGACGGATTTGAAGAAAGAACCAAACCCGTGGATGAAGTGGAACCTGAGATCAAATTAGACCTTACTGAAGTGTGGACAACCACTGAATCATGACCACCTACATCCTGGTGAATAGCTGAAAAAACATTGGATAATGGGACCTCCTTCTGAGGAGCAATAATAGGGTGATAAACAGATTTAGAGGAACAGGCCCGAACAGGCTGAAAACCATCATCCCCAAAAACTCTAGAATCCCCCGCTATATCCTGGATCGTTTTTGTAGAACTACTCAGAGGAACATTAGAAGACTTATTCCAATGGCAAGAACTAGGCAAATGACCTATAGAAGAGCAAGTGGATCAAAAAGCTAAGAGATTCTTATACTCAACAACTATAAAAGAACTATGAAATTCATCCCTCTCCAGCAATACTGAAGTAGGCAGCACTGATGACACATCCACATCAACTAGAACTCTAGCATAATGACCAAAATCCCTATCATTAGTAGCCTTGTCCAACCGCAATGGCACCCCAATCCCTCTAGCCAAGTCATAAATAATTTTTGGATGCCAGTATTCCCATGATAGATCAAAGAACCTAACCCCAAACTTGAGCATTTATGGACTTCTGTAGTGATGGGTTAAAATTTGGGACCCAAGGCTGTATGCGTAGAATACCTGGCTTTAGATGAACCGAACCGAACCTCTAAACATGATTCATCTCAGCAGGAGACTTCAAAAGAATCTGATAATAACCTCTCCCCAGATATATAAGACGCTAATCAGAATTTAGCATCCAATGCTTGCTAAGTCTTGCCTAAAGATCCACAAGCTTCCAAGGCCGCTCACCATCGGAAAGCACCACACGACCAATAAGAGCATTCCTACACAACTCAAGACGGGCCTGGTAAGCAATTGGATCCACCTGAACATAAACATACTCCCCTTCTTAGAGGGAACTGATGGCACCGGTAAAGTCTCAATAATAGGAGATTTGAAGAGATCCGCAAAAGACTTACCACCCTGGACTATAGGCATTGAACTCTGAATGAGATTTGCAACTGAATTTGGATCAATCACCAAAACATCCCCCTCATGCTAAGGAGGAATCGACTCACCAACTAAGGAACACACCCCACCAGATGCGAGAGGAACAACCCGAGAAGAGGAATTCACTCCATTCACTGTACTCATACCAACCTGACTAGTCGAAGTGGAAGACACCGCTACCAGAGATGAAAGAGACAAAGCGGCCTCCATGCATAGAGGATCCATAGAGCTCGATATGGATGTAACTCAGTGACACAAAACGGCGGTGTAACCCTAAAAGAAAAGTTAAACCAGTGCAGAAACTTGAAACAGACCTAAAACTATGAAACAAACTCCAAATCTTGATATTCTTGATTCCATGTTGTATGAAATTTAATGATCTACAACTTTTATGAAGAACATAAGATTATAATCTGACAAGAAAATGCTCACAATTACAAAACGGTGCCGATACCTATCCCTAGAGAAACAAACCAGAACAGAAGACTTGAAACGGACGTAACCCAGTGATGTGAACCCCAAATCACAAAGTTCTTGATTCTAAATTGAATAGAAAAACAAGATCTACAATATTGAAGAAGGACAAAAGAATTGAATCTTACTAAAAGTTGGCAAAAAAAGCAAAACGGCGGAGTAACCTTAGAATAAAAGACAAACCTGTGCAGAAACATGAAACCGACGTAACTCTATGTGAAAAATTCCAAATCATGAAATTCTTGATTCTAAGTTACTTGAAATTTCACGATCTACAACTTTGAGGAAGACCATAAGATCAGAATCTGACCGAAAGATGCTCGTAATCACAAAACGGCGCCGAAACCCTAAAACCTAAGCCTATGGTCAAAGAATATAATCATCTTTCACAAACACTCCCTCACGTGTTTATTCTCAAAAATTATCCATATTCAGCACCTTCCACATACAATTCTTTAATGTAATCAAAACCAAGCAACAACCAAATTATTTTTACTCTTACAATATATTAAAAATTATGTAGATAAAATAATTTTACTAAATACATATTATGTTAAACTTTTTTTTTAGAATACCATTTCCGATTATTTCTACTAGATGTGTTTTCCGTGTTTTCAATTTTTGAAAATACGAAAATCAATTACTCGTTTTCAAATGAAAAGTTATAAATCAAAAAACAAAAAACTTAAAACAAAAAACAAAAATGTTACTGAATAGACCATTGATTTTCTAAGAGGAATCAAAGTGTTAAAAAAAAGACAAAAGATTTGAAACTAACTAGGGTGTACTAATAAAGATTTTAAAAGCAAGTAAATTTAATTTTTAAGGGTTATTTTTGGTATTTAATGGGTGGTTATAATGAAAATATTATTTTTCAAGAATTAATGATGGGTGTTGTAGATGCTCGAATCTGCAATTGAATTTGTAATCGAGGTAGGCACTGACAATCTGTGAAAAAGACAAAAAAAAAAAAAAAAGAGAAATGGTTGAGCCACAAGTGGGGGTGGTCCATTGGGGGGACTCTCCGACGCTTATGTCAGTATATTGCAAAATATGAGTAAAGTAAAGCACGAAAGAATGATAAAGTTTGTAAAAAAAACTAGTGGTGATCTTTTGAACCGTAAGAAATAACTTATTCCTATTTGACAAGTGGAAAGCCATAGTTGTATTGTCGTGTCGAAATTTTCTTACCTTCTCGAATAGGACTTATGTTTAGAATCTTGTCTAGCCCCATGCTGTGGTTCATCTTGTTGAGTCAACACTCTATGTTATAGTTATTTGCAATACTATTTTTGTTGAGTTGTATTATGTTAATACAGTAGCTCAAGATACTACATATGTTGAGTCGAAACTTGCAGTGTAGACTAATAGAAAAATCTTTCCTTGTTGACAGTTTTGAAGGTTTGTTGAGTTGAAAAGGTGAGGACATTGATACGTCTAATGATATGTCAGTGGACCTCTACGATTCCTTGACAGAATCATAGACCATTTCTGATAATTGACGTTGAGGGCCATTTCAAGTGGTGAACATCTCGAAAGTGAAGTACAATATTTCCATTGTGTCAGATGCAGTGAAGATGTGTGTCGATGTTGTTAGGATTTTGAGTTTAGTTGGCATTATTCTACATCAAAACATTATTTGCTTTGTATTATTTAGTTGTCCTAGTTGTGTGGTTTATCAAACTTCAAGTGAAGATGGACAACGATTCAAGCAAAGTGATGCCTTCATACGAGGGAAACGCTATTGACTACAAAGGTAATAAGACCTATTTCCTCTTACAAGGCTTAGGCGCACACACATACAATTCATTCATAAGTGTCCCTACATCGTAGTGCCAAATTAGAATAACGCATTCACATATTTTCGTATAGTCATGCATTGATCTCACATTGCCATACATTGTAGAAATGCATGAACTAGGACAGTAGGACTATGTTTAGGAAATTGTATACTTGTGTGATCTTTTGTTAATTTGTTTGTGTGTAAGTGATTTGGACTTGAATATGTTCTTAAATGATTCCTTATTGAGTTCTGATCATTTCAGATACTTAATCATTAGATTTCAAGTTCAAATTAGGAAGTTACGAAACTTTACGTTCCTTTACAATGCATTGTTTTCGTCTTTGTACATCGAGTCGAGTTCACATCCAATTGTCAAAGTTTCATAGTCTTTATTGTGTGTACGTGAGTTATGGTTCGTAATCTAGAAACAGATTCAAATTATGAGTTCGAAGGCCAAAGGACGGTCGAAGAACGTGAGGGGAGCATGATGAGAAGAGTGAAATGAGAGAGGTCAAGAGGGAGGCCTTCCCATGGAGGCACGTGGCCACCACGGGAAGGGAGGCACTCGGCCTCCCAATGGTGGAACACGCCTCTAGAGGGATGGTTGAGTGCCACCTCCCAAAGTGGGCTCCATCTTTCATTTGCTTTCCCTTCCATCTCTTTTAAATATTCCCTCTCACTCACTTAGTCTTTGTAAAGAAGAAAAATGTGCATAAATTTTCTCTCCAATTTTCTCATCTTCCAAACACCATAACTTCTCTCATTTGGACTTCGAATCAAGTGATTGAAGTTGGAGATTCTTCGTAATCAAGTCCCCTACCTTCTCTAAAAGAGTTTGTAGCTGTTTGATGGAGTTTTAGAGTAGTTCCACTATCAAAACCAAACCAGCTCGAGATGTCAAGGTATTGAGCTAAACTTTGTGATTTCATCTTTTATGATTCTCAATTACCTTGAGGTTTCTTCTTCCATATGTATGTGTATGTATGATGAAAGCTATTAAGAAGGAGAACTTTATATCGAAGTTAATCAAGTGTAATAAGAGACAAAAGTGAACTAGTTTTCTATGATTCTAGTATTTCACATGTTTGAGAGTTGTATTGTGCCTAGCTTGATATCTAGGGTTATTTGTTACTTGATTGATCTATTTTATGATTAATAACCTTGTCTTGTGCTTGGATCCTTTAATTGAAAAAAATCTAGGATTAACACATTTGATTTAGTGTTTAGAGCTATCTAGGATTTAATTGATTATTTATTACATCCTTGCTCTATATACTTGCTAGAATATTCATTGTTCATATTTTGTGATTCTAGCATTTTTGGTATATGTTTCTAATATCTTGAATATGTGTTTCATGTATATGATTTATTCAAGTCTTAGCTTTCTGAATGAAACTAAGAATTACATGTGTTAGGTGTTTCACATTTTCTAGATTTAGAATTCATTGTTTTATGACTAGACAATATTTGACTTGTGTGCTCACATGACTAAGTCTACATGATTTGTACATGATCAATACATCTTATATGCTTATGTATCATCTTGTGTGATTGCATCTCTTGGATTCTAAACTAGAATATCATACACTGTGTGCTCATTGTCTAATTATAGTTTCCATAGCTCATATTGATCATATGTCCTATGTTGAATGTGCTTACATCATGTGCATCACATAGATCGCTTGCCCTGTAAAAGGTAGAAGTCTTGGCTAAAGGTGTGTGGCTCTAATAAGTCCAAGTAAGAGAAGTCTTGGCAAAGAGGTGTGAGGCCTCTAAGTAAGTCTGAGCAAAGTCTTGTCTAGGTGTGTGAGGCTCCGGTTAGACAAGCAAGGGAAGTCTTGGCTTGGGGTGTGAGGCTCCTATAAGTTTGAGCAAGCAAAGTCTTTTGTTGTCGAATGATTGTTTAACATAGAGCAAGGGAAGTCTTGGCATGAGGTGTGAGGCCTCTAGTAAGTCCGAGCATGGATATTCTCTAGAGGCATGCGATGTGTCTCAGTTAGAGAATATGTAAGTTTCTTTCTAGTGGGATTACATAGAAGGGATATCCAATAGATTGTGATACATGAGAATTGGTCACATTTGAGGGTGTACTCTTGTTTACCTAGTGAAAAACATTTTGCCTATGGTTGTGGATTCAACCCATGGATGTTTCCTCTTCGAAGGTTTTACCATATAAAAAATATTATGTGTCAAGTTTCTCTTTCCTTATCTCTTTGATATTTGTTTACTTTAATCAAATTGATCTTGAAGGCATTGTAATTGATTACATTCTTGTGAGACAAGATCTTTGATTGTATTTGTATCTTTTATATGTACTTGTACTATTGAGACATTTATTATGAATACTATGTAGAGGAAAAATAAACAAATAAAAGTGTTACACGCAGCGGAAGCGATACTAAAGACGATTTAGTGACTTTTAAAATTTTTCCTTTATGAACCTTAAACCCTTTTAATCAATAAACATGCATATATATCAACAAAAGTACCTCTTGTCGCGTGATCCGATTGACTTACGTCGATGGTAATCCGCAAGACCTTCAATCCGAGCACGAACGTGGATCACCTAGGAGCGTGGTCTCCCTTTCCTTTGAATTGCAAACCTGTGAATGGACCAAACAAATACTTTCTTTTCTTTGTTAGTCACAAAACAATCAAAAGAATGTCAAAATTATTCCGGTCACTTTTGAGTTCACAATCTTATGATCGAAACTCGCGTGAACCTAGATCGATATCGTATACACAAGCTTATTGATGTTTAAGCAATTGTATACTATCAAAGAATAATTTTTCACTCCTTTTTGTCTCTCTAGAATAAAAACTCTCTTAGAATTAAGAAGAAGAAGAAAGAAAATAAAAACTCAAGCACCAATTAATTGATGTGGCCGAACCCTATAAGAACATATATATAGGTTGGCCGAATTTTTCTTCTTTTTCCTTTAGGGTTGCCGAATTCTATGTAGTATCTAATTAGGGTTGGCCGAATTTCATCATGTCACTTATATAGGGTGACTGAAATTCAACCCTAATTCTTTTTAACTTTATAGACTTCAAACCCTAATCCAACTCTTTTATTTTTATTCTTTTATTTGACTAAAAAAAAAAAACTCCTTATTTGATTAAATAAATAATACTAATTTATTTATTTACTTATCAAACAAGTCTTTTACTTTTAGGAAAGATTTGTTTCTTTAATTAAACAATTAATCAATAAATCAATTAATTCTTATTTAATTAAAACAAATGAAACAAAATAATATTTTTAGGTCAAAACCTTAACCTAGCCGCCCCACTTATATATAAGATGGGCCTAATATTATTTTCCTATTTCATTTAATCCATTGGACTTTAAATAAAAAAGCCCACATGTGAACCAGACCCATTCTTACTAAAAGAAACAAGCCCACATGTCTTTCATTAATATATTAATATAATTGAGCAGCCCATTACTTAAATAATGTGCAAATTATATTCTTAATATATTAAATGCAATTCTAGATGGACCCTTAAATTGGTCCGGTAGAATATATCAAGTGATCCATGCAAGTCCGTGTGGATTGGGGATCTTGGCGGGCCATCTAAATTTAAGCTTCAATAGACATAACCTAATCACAATCAACAAATGATTCACTTAGGTCCGATCCATTAATTTTAACTCATTCCACTAAAGAGCTAAAACTGAACTCTTAAATAAAGATAGAAAAGGAAGATGCTCCTCATTCATACCCTAGACAATCATATTGGAGATAGTGTATCCTCGTGATTAATATCAGTAATCGCCAAGAGTTCATAGACCGCCTATAACTCTCCAAGTTACCATATTTACTCATATGACCACGTTTTGAACTTGGATATTTTGACTTGTCCAGAAGCCATGTTTTCAATAGACACTATTGAAAACTCAACGTTGAGATTTAATATCCAATTACCTCAAAACATCCATATGATGATATTATACTCTCATTTAATTAAATGGAGCCACGATGTCCATATCTATAAATGAAGTCCTCTATCGATTAACAAATGAATATCACCAAACTATCGAGGATAGACTATGCGATATAATCGTACTCATTGATAACTCAAATGATATCACTTGCAACCATAAGTCCATCATTTATCTCAGGATTAAGATAGACTCTCCGATTGTCCTGATAATGAAAAGACTATTATCTATTGACGGTTCTAGATAAAGCTTTTCATTGTGATCCAGTTCAATGCACCCAGTGCACTAGATCCTTTTGCTCGAAGACACTCCAATGATTTTAGACTCATCATATCTCATTTGATCCCACTCAAATGCTAGCAAAAGAATTCTACAACTTTAACAAGATAAAGGTGCCCAACCTTTAACTTAAGTTGTGAACATTATTCAAGACTAACTAAAGAATTGTGTCTACCACATACATATCCAGATGTACGAACAATTCTTCTTTTCCCATAGTCTTTAGACCTTATGATTATTTACTTTGACAATTATAATACAAACTATAAATGCTATACGATTTGTTAAACCAGAAATCACTTTATTAATATGAAAAAGATTGTTAATTACAACATTACACTCTTGCTATTGAGCATAATCCTAACAATCTCCCACTTGCGCTATAGCAAATGTGTCATATCTCTCAAGCCCATATTCTCTAGATGCCCATCGAAACTCTTCTGAGGTAGAGCCTTTGTGAAGGGATCCGCTAGATTTTCTGCTGACGCGATTTTGGTAATCATCACGTCACCTCTTTGAACAATCTCCCTTAAAAGATGATACTTTCTTTCAATGTGTTTACCTCTCTTGTGACTTCTTGGTTCTTTCGAATTAGCCACTGCTCCACTGTTGTCACAGTAGATAGTGATCTGCTTATTCGCACTAGGAACCACTTCTAAGTCAATCAAGAATTGGCGAGCCAAACAGCCTCTTTGGCAGCTTCGCATGCAGCAACATACTCAGCTTCCATGGTGGAATCAGCAATACAAGATTGCTTGATACTCCTCCATATAACTACTCCTCCTCCAATAGTAAACACAGCCCCTGATGTGGATTTTCTGGAGTCAGAATCTGATTGGAAATCAGAATCTGTATACCCAACGGGAACCAAATCCCCTCCAGAGTATACAAGCATATTATCTCTCGTTCTCTTAAGATACTTGAAAATATGCTTGACTGCCGTCCAGTGATCAGGTCCAGGTTTCGATTGAAACCTGCTAACTATGCCAACAGCAAAACAAATATCTGGTCTAGTACAGAGCATTGCATACATGAGACTTCCAACTGCCGAGGCATATGGAACTCTACTCATGAATTGCTCTTCATGCTCATTCTTAGGAACTTGTTCCTTAGAAAGCTTGATTCCATGTCTGAAAGGTAACATACCTTTCTTGGAATCCTGCATGGAAAACCTAGACAAGATTTTGTCTATGTATGAAGCTTGGGATAATGCAATCGTTCTATTCTTTCTATCCCTTATTACTTGGATACCTAGAATAAAACTTGCTTCTCCTAAGTCCTTCATATCAAATTGTTTTGCTAACCATTCTTTTACTGATGTTAATACACCTACATCGTTTCCAATGAGTAGTATATCATCAACATAAAGAATCAGGAAAACCAACTTGTCGCCTTTAATCCTTTTGTATACACAAGGTTCGTCAGGATTCTGAATAAATCCAAAACCTTTGACAGCTTGATCAAACCTTATGTTCCAGGATCTGGATGCTTGCTTTAATCCATATATGGATTTCTGCAACTTGCATACCTTATCCACTTGGCCCTTTTCAATGAATCCCTCTGGTTGCATCATGTAGATGCTTTCGTCAAGACTTCCATTTAGGAAAGCTGTCTTGACGTCCATTTGCCAAATCTCTAGATCTAAAGATGCTGCAATGGATAAGAGTATCCTAATGGATTTAAGCATGGCCACAGGAGAGAAGGTTTCCTCGTAATCGATACCTTCTTTCTGTGTATACCCTTTAGCTACCAATCTAGCTTTAAAGGTTTCCACCTTTCCATCCATACCTTTTTTCCTCTTGTATACCCACTTGCACCCAATGGGTTTTATCCCTTTAGGCAAGTCTACAAGGGACCAGACTTTGTTATCGAACATAGATTCAATCTCGGATTGCATTGCCTTTTGCCAATGGCGACTATCAACATCCTCCATAGCTTCCTTGTACGTATAGGGATCATCGTCGTCCGGGAGATTCTCCACTGATTCTCCCAGACCGATGTATCTTTCGGGTTGTGTTCTAACCCTCCCACTACGACGAGGAATGGTAGGTTGTTGATCTTGTGTTGGATCGGAACTTACAATTGGGTTAGGTTGTGCAACCTCTCGTGGAATTGTATCTCCTGACATCTCATTCAGGACAATTCTACTTCTAGGCACAAAATCATTCATATAGTCCTTTTCCAGAAATTTAGCATTTGTCGAAATAAATACTTTAAGATCTGAAGGACTATAGAAATAATATCCTTTAGTTTCTTTTGGATACCCTACAAATATACATGTTTCTGAACGGGACTCCATCTTTTCTGTCTTTCCTTTTAACACATGCGCAGGACAACCAAATATCCTTAAGTGTTGTAAACTAGGCTTGCGCCCAGTCCACAACTCATGCGGTGTTTTAGGAACAGACTTAGATGGTACATCGTTTAGAATGTATATAGCAGTTTGTAAAGCATATCCCCAAAAAGAAATAGGAAGCGTTGAATAACTCAACATAGACCTAACCATATCCAAAAGAGTTCTATTTCTCCTTTCTGCTACCCCATTCTGTTGAGGTGTACCTGGTGCAGAAAACTGAGAAACTATCCCATTATCAATAAGATATTGCTGAAACTCACCAGATAGATATTCTCCACCACGATCAGATCTCAAGATTTTTATGTGTTTCTCAAGCTGATTTTCCACTTCAGCTTTGAATGCTTTGAACATGTCAAAAGCATCCGACTTATGTCTCATGAGATACACATAACCAAATCTTGAGTAATCATCCGTGAAGGTGATGAAATACTCATATCCACCTCTAGCTTGAATGCTCATAGGTCCACATACATCAGTGTGTATCAATCCTAAACATTCAGTGGCTCTTGCACCTTTGGCAGAGAACGTCCTTTTGGTCATTTTACCTTCCAAACAAGATTCACAAGTTGGTAGATCATCAACCTTTAAGTCACTTAAAGGTCCGTCACTTACCAATCTTTTAATCCTATTAAGGTTAATATGACCTAAGCGTAAATGCCAAAGGTAGGTTTCATCTGTTGATAATTTTACTCTTTTATGATTAGGTTCCGTTATTTCTGTGTCTAACGAGTGAGAGATATTTCTATGCAAAAAGTATAGACCGTTTTCCAATGTACCTTGGCAAATAATTTTGTCATTCTTACTAATAATAAAAACTTTATTAAAAGTAACCGAATATCCAAATTTATTCAAACAAGAAACTGAAATTAAATTCCTCTTGAATTGAGGTACATAATAAACGTCTATTAAATCTAAATGCCTTCTAGAATCCAAATAAACTCTAATATCTCCCACTGCACTTGCAGACACTAACGTTCCGTTGCCCAAGCGCAAATTGATTTCATTCTTACTCAGCTTTCTCCTTTCTTGAAACCCCTGCAAGGAATAACAAACATGATTAGTGGCTCCTGAGTCTATGATCCAAGAATCTGTAGAATCAGCCAAAAAACATGTTTCTAGATAATTCAAATTACCTTCTTCCTTCTTGTTCTGGGACTTTGGGCAATTTCTCTTCCAATGTCCCTTTTCACCACAAAGGAAGCATTTCCCTTTGATCTTGGTTACTTTCTTGGTCTCCTTCTTGATAGGCCCAAGTTGCTTTTTCTTCTGTTGTTTCTTGACCTTTTGACGGGCCTTAACAGTAGCAACTTTACCAACCATATGAATCTCTTGACCTTTGCCTTTCACAAGGATCTTTTCAGCACTTTGAACATCTTGCATCAGGCCTTGTAAGGTGTATTCCTTTTTGTTCAAAGTGTAGTCCAATTTGAACTGATCAAAGGAATCTGACAATGAATTGACAACCATATCAATCTTTGTCTCACCATCTATCTCAGCGCCATGCAGTTCAGCAATGTTGAGATGTGCTATGACTTTCATCATGTGATCTTTCACAGCCTGTCCAGGTTTCATCCTAAGATTCATAAAAGCAGTCACTGCCTCTCTCTTAGTCGTCCTAGACTTCATAGCAAACATCTCCTCTAGAGACATCATTATATCAGCAGCGGACTCCATTCTTTCATGCTGCTGTTGCAACACGTCGGAGATAGTGGCCATAATGTAACATTTTGCCATATCATCTGAAGTCTTCCACTGCTCATACTCATCTCTACACATTATGCTAGATTCATTATTAGGAGCAGGTGGTTTAGGAGTAGTTAGAACAAACTTATGTTTTTCACTTTGCAGTAACAACCCAATTTTCCTTTTCCATGTGACATAATTATCTCCAGTTAAAGTGTTATCTTTCAGGATGTTCATAAGTGATGGGGTCATGATTTCTGAATAAAACAAAACATATATAAGTAAATAATCATGATAAAGCACTTTTAAATATTTATCTTGAATTAAATAAATAACTCAATCATAAAATTCAACGGTGATCTAACACCCATAAATGTTACGCCTCCTTTGGGAGTTCGCACCATTTACTAGTTAGACTAGGTCCCACCTAATTGTTAACATAACAACCAGCGTTTTCAATTTTAGCCTTGCAATTTTACTGACAAGAACTCTTGGGAGGATATCAATAAAATTACATTGAGTGTGTTACCAAGATATCGACCCTCAATTTTCTCTCACGAAAATCCCTCCTTGGGGAGTAGATCTCGTTTGAGTCCATTGTCTAGTCTATCCTTGTAAGGAAGTATGTTGCTAAATTCCATTCATGGATGCCCCTTGGGGGGATTACCAATAAATAATAAAGCTCAACTAACCTTGGAGGCCATAGGTGTTACCAAAACACCTTCTCCCACTCAATTATTTAAGGCGTGTGATTAAATCCCATAGAATGATTTACCGAGTTATCTAGATGCCAATTTAGATACCTAAATCATTCAATGCATGTTCATACCAAAAGAGATATATGCGTGGCACTCCTATTCTATATGTCATGTTATCATACAATAACAAATATTGTAATATTTAAGCATAAATTAAATAGCAACAATTTTGGCCCATCCTAGAAAAACAAGTAAATTACAATTTGTCAGGAATACAAGATCTTCAGGTGGCCCATCAACCATACGCTCATCCTTCGGCCTTCTCCCATGGGCGTGCGCAGCCCACAACCCCACAAAGGGGCTGCCTTGCGCAGCCCATAAGGCCACACAAGGCTGCCATGCGCAGCCCACCAAAGTTTGGGCTTGTCATGCGCAGCCCAATCCACTCCTAGGGTGCGCACGGTGCTCGTACTTGGTTCCGGTTGCTTCGTTTTGCTTCGTGTCTTTGAATCTCCAAGACCTAAATATATTACGGCAGTATATATATAATAAATACTGCAGTATTAATTTTTTTTTTTTTTTATTCACTGCAGTATTTTTACAAACCAAAAACTGCACATACTAAAAATAAATAAAAAAAAACTGCAGTAACCCTAAAAAAATACTGCACATATATATAAAAAAAATAAAACCTAGCAATCTACCAAGAAGGAATTATGGCGATAATAGACCACCCTTCTTGTTACAACTCCGAAACAAAAATTACATTGAAAATCTAGGGCCAAAATCGAGCAATAACAAACCACATAAAATATATATAAATCCATACATCACATGTAATTATATATTTGAATACCTAGAGTGCCATCTCTTTCTAAACATGCATAATCACAATAAAAAGAAATAGATCCACGTATATATACGTTAATTAATTAAAAGGGTTCAACCTAGGCTCTGATACCAATTGTAGGGGAAAAATAAACAAATAAAAGTGTTACACGCAGCGGAAGCGATACTAAAGACGATTTAGCGACTTTTAAAATTTTTCCTTTATGAACCTTAAACCCTTTTAATCAATAAACATGCATATATATCATCAAAAGTAAATTACCTCTTGTCGCGTGATCCGATTGACTTACGTCGATGGTAATCCGCAAGACCTTCAATCCGAGCACGAACGTGGATCACCTAGGAGCGTGGTCTCCCTTTCCTTTGAATTGCAAACCTGTGAATGGACCAAACAAATACTTTCTTTTCTTTGTTAGTCACAAAACAATCAAAAGAATGTCAAAATTATTCCGGTCACTTTTGAGTTCACAATCTTATGATCGAAACTCGCGTGAACCTAGATCGATATCGTATACACAAGCTTATTGA
This sequence comes from Acer negundo, assembly GCA_035582765.1. Taxonomy (NCBI): domain Eukaryota; kingdom Viridiplantae; phylum Streptophyta; class Magnoliopsida; order Sapindales; family Sapindaceae; genus Acer; species Acer negundo. The sequence goes on from CM069233.1 coordinate 22,950,751, forward strand.
TGTTTAAGCAATTGTATACTATCAAAGAATAATTTTTCACTCCTTTTTGTCTCTCTAGAATAAAAACTCTCTTAGAATTAAGAAGAAGAAGAAAGAAAATAAAAACTCAAGCACCAATTAATTGATGTGGCCGAACCCTATAAGAACATATATATAGGTTGGCCGAATTTTTCTTCTTTTTCCTTTAGGGTTGCCGAATTCTATGTAGTATCTAATTAGGGTTGGCCGAATTTCATCATGTCACTTATATAGGGTGACTGAAATTCAACCCTAATTCTTTTTAACTTTATAGACTTCAAACCCTAATCCAACTCTTTTATTTTTATTCTTTTATTTGACTAAAAAAAAAAGACTCCTTATTTGATTAAATAAATAATACTAATTTATTTATTTACTTATCAAACAAGTCTTTTACTTTTAGGAAAGATTTGTTTCTTTAATTAAACAATTAATCAATAAATCAATTAATTCTTATTTAATTAAAACAAATGAAACAAAATAATATTTTTAGGTCAAAACCTTAACCTAGCCGCCCCACTTATATATAAGATGGGCCTAATATTATTTTCCTATTTCATTTAATCCATTGGACTTTAAATAAAAAAGCCCACATGTGAACCAGACCCATTCTTACTAAAAGAAACAAGCCCACATGTCTTTCATTAATATATTAATATAATTGAGCAGCCCATTACTTAAATAATGTGCAAATTATATTCTTAATATATTAAATGCAATTCTAGATGGACCCTTAAATTGGTCCGGTAGAATATATCAAGTGATCCATGCAAGTCCGTGTGGATTGGGGATCTTGGCGGGCCATCTAAATTTAAGCTTCAATAGACATAACCTAATCACAATCAACAAATGATTCACTTAGGTCCGATCCATTAATTTTAACTCATTCCACTAAAGAGCTAAAACTGAACTCTTAAATAAAGATAGAAAAGGAAGATGCTCCTCATTCATACCCTAGACAATCATATTGGAGATAGTGTATCCTCGTGATTAATATCAGTAATCGCCAAGAGTTCATAGACCGCCTATAACTCTCCAAGTTACCATATTTACTCATATGACCACGTTTTGAACTTGGATATTTTGACTTGTCCAGAAGCCATGTTTTCAATAGACACTATTGAAAACTCAACGTTGAGATTTAATATCCAATTACCTCAAAACATCCATATGATGATATTATACTCTCATTTAATTAAATGGAGCCACGATGTCCATATCTATAAATGAAGTCCTCTATCGATTAACAAATGAATATCACCAAACTATCGAGGATAGACTATGCGATATAATCGTACTCATTGATAACTCAAATGATATCATTTGCAACCATAAGTCCATCATTTATCTCAGGATTAAGATAGACTCTCCGATTGTCCTGATAATGAAAAGACTATTATCTATTGACGGTTCTAGATAAAGCTTTTCATTGTGATCCAGTTCAATGCACCCAGTGCACTAGATCCTTTTGCTCGAAGACACTCCAATGATTTTAGACTCATCATATCTCATTTGATCCCACTCAAATGCTAGCAAAAGAATTCTACAACTTTAACAAGATAAAGGTGCCCAACCTTTAACTTAAGTTGTGAACAATATTCAAGACTAACTAAAGAATTGTGTCTACCACATACATATCCAGATGTACGAACAATTCTTCTTTTCCCATAGTCTTTAGACCTTATGATTATTTACTTTGATAATTATAATACAAACTATAAATGCTATACGATTTGTTAAACCAGAAATCACTTTATTAATATGAAAAAGATTGTTAATTACAACATTACACTCTTGCTATTGAGCATAATCCTAACATACTATGAATACAAGTACTTGGTGATTTGTATATTTTGGTATATCCTCCACTTGTAATCCATATGCTATGTTTTATCTATCAATTGAATATCCTTATAAATAGTCTATGCATGCTTGTTTATGTTTATTGTGGTATTATATAAGCTATTTAGAGGGACAAACTCTTGTTTGTTCAAGGGATTGAAAAAAGGCCTTAAAACCTATTCACCTGCCCTCTAGGTAAGCATAAGACAATTTTACCGTGATTGTATTTACAATTGGTATCAGAGCGGGTCATCAGAAGGTAATGAGATCCGGTTTATACTCACATGTGAATTGCTAGGATTTTGAAGTCTTGGTTCTACAAGATGACGTTATGACCGAAAGGGCTTCCAACTCTAGGCCTCCTCTTCTCAAGGGTCATAACTATGGGTTTCGGAAATTAAGGATCAAGGTTTACATTTGCTCTATTGGTGAGAGAGCTTGGATGACAGTGGAAGAAGTTTATCTCTCTCTCAATGAGAGACTTGAGAATGGAACCATCGTTTCCAAGCCTATGAGTGAGTGGTCTACTAATGAGTTCGAGTTGGCGAAGTGGCATCATCGGGTAGTGAATACTATTTTTGGAGATGTGAATAGTAGGTAATTTTCCTACATCTAAAACCTAGAAACCGCAAAGAAGGTGTGAGATGCTCTCTAACTCACCAATGAGGGGACTAAGGCGGTGAGAAAGTCTCGGCTTCAAATGCTCACATCTCAATTTGAGACATTTCAAATGTGTGAGGAAGACAAGTTTGTTGACTTTCAATACAAGCTACTAGACATCTCCAACCAATGCCAACCTTTTGGCATTCCAATCTCTAGAGAGCGGCTCAATTGAAAGATCCTAAGATCTTTACCTAAGAGGTTCAAAGCCAAGGTTACGGCCATTGAAGAGAGCAAAGACGTTGGCATCATGAGCTTAGATGAGTTGCTAGGATCTCTTCAAACTTATGAGGCTAGCATGAAACCAAAGGCTGAGAAAAAAGGTTTAGCTCTCAAAGTCATCAAAGAAGCTAATAGTAATGATGATGAGGAGATGGCTTTATTGGTAAGGAAGTTTAGGAAGTTCTTGACGAGAGGTGACAAACCAAGTGGCAAGTTCTCTAAGGAATTCAGGAAGCCACACACTATAAGGTACAATAAGGATAGGCATGACAAGAGTAAAAGCAAGGTTGAATGCTACAAATGCCATAGCCTTGGTCACTTTGCTTCCGAGTGTCTAAAGACTTTTGCTAAGAATGACAGGAAAGGGAAAGCAATGGCGACCACTTAGAGTGATGGTGAAGACTCTAGTGATGAGGAGAGCTCAAGTGATGAGTCTTCTAATGATGAAGAGTTGGTTAGCAACATTGTTACTTTTACGGCCTCTCACTCATCTCTAGAGGAAGAATGTCAAGTATCTTTTGACAAGGAAGTTGATTCAAATCTTTAAGAGCTTCCAAGTTCGAATTCAACTCATTTTAACCTTTTGGCTAAAGTGAAGGGCCTTGAAAAGAAATTAGAGATAGCGTTAAGAAAGGATGAGTAGAAGGAAGATTTGATCAAGATACAAGTGGATAAGTTTGTAACAATAACTCGAATGCTCTTGGTTGAAAAGAGTGGTCTTTCCAAGAATCTCAGAGAAGTTGAGGAGATTGTTCTTGAGAAGGATAGGATCATCTCTAGCTTATCTCAAGGAGGTTCAAACAGCTTAGTGGTTGAGGAGAAGCTCATAGAAGCATCACTTCCTACTAGCAAGGAAAAGGTCATTGATGACAAGAAACCTCCTAAAAAGAGACGTTCCAAGGCCAAGAACAAATTGAAGAACAAGGTACTTATAGAAAATCCTGTTTGTGCTACTTCATGCCCGGAAGATAAAATCTCTTCTGTTATTCCCATATGCCATTTTTGCAATACTGTAGGTCATATCAAGCTCAAGTGCTTCAAATACATTGAACATTGCGAATTAGTAAATGCATCTAGGGATAAAGAGATTGAACTTCATGTTAAGCATGCTTGAAACAAATTAAGGTGTGCCTCATATCAATCTAGGAGGGGTGAATAGATTTTATCCGATTTTACTCAATTTTTGTTATTAGTCAAATTGATGAAAATACCCCTAACTAGTCACAATAATATATCAAGTGTATAAAGTGCAGAATCGTAAATGACACAAGATATTTACGTGCAAACCCTCACGGGAAAAACCATTGGCTAGTAAGTGTGCCACACTCAAACCTCAAATCCACTAATGATAAATGATTATAACCTAATCCCGGTATGTAACTCACTACCACTACATAATCCCGGTATAAGTGAACCTAGTTCAATTGCTTGTGATTTAAGCTACCTAATTCTAGAGCAACACAAGACTCACTTCTCAATGAAGAGATAATAAAACCTAAGTGAATATATGATGATATCCAAAGTGCAAATAAAGCTAGGTAACCTTAGATGCTTATTTAGGATGATGAAATAACAATTAATACAATCCTAGATATCAATAGCTAAATGACATGTCATAAAGCTTAGCTAATCAAGATTAAGCAAACCTAGATAGCTATCACAATACAACACTAAATCATATCAACACAACAATCTCTATCTTGAATATTAGAATTTAATCTAAGAGCAAACAAGTAATCTAAGAGATGCGTTGATAAATAAAACACTAATTGTATATGATAATAGTGAAGAACATACCAAGAGATGTGTGCTGAGCAAGACCCATGCAAGCAAGCATCCTAACTATGCTAGAAAAATGCTTAGATGATATTTTGATGCATATTAAAATGGTTTTGAGTGTTTAAAGATGAGTTTTTGATTTGATTTGCTCTCAAATTCTCTCTTTTAAACTTTAGGGTTCTTAGTGTGAAAAGAACTAAATTCAGATAATGAGAAAGTGGCATATTTATAGACATCAAGAACAGGGCATGTGAAAAGACAAGTTTGTCCTTGAAATCATAGTTCGACGGTTTCGAAACCACTGATCAAACCGTCGAATTGAATTTCGTGAAACAGGGGATCATCGGCGGTCGCATTTGGTGGTTTCAAAACCGTTGAATTAAAACAGACACAAAAATCAATCAGGTGTATAATTGTGGTTTCATTCGATGGTTTTGGCATTTGGCGGTTCCAAAACCACCGATCATGACTACCGAATTAAAACCGACACAAAAATCAATCAGGTGTATAATAGCGGTTTCATTCAATAGTTTCAAAACCGCTGATCAAACTGTCGAATTGAGACAAAGATATTTATTTCAATTAGGTCTCAAACGGCGGTTTCAAATGTCGGTCAGACCGCCGATCGTAACCGTAGGATCGTAACAGATCATTCTAGAATCAAATGGCGGTTTCATTCAGCGGTCATGGTCACCGATCAAACCGCCGTTTCACCACTGATGGTAAAACCAACGAAGAAGCCAATGGCATTCTCCAAAGGCGATCTTTGCACTGAACCAAGCACACATTCGTGCATGCATGGATGTTTCCGAACAATATCGGAAACAAATTACAAGACACATAAACACACAACAAGATATAACAACCATGTGCAAGTGTGACAATGTGACATGTGAAGATGCACACAAATGCAAGAATGCTAAGTGTGTGTGTGCAACTAGATCTCTTTAAAGAAAAATAAGCACTAGAGATATACCTTTGGAATGCTTGTCACCTTGAGGTTTTGAAACGGGCCTTTGAGCTTGATCCTCAATCACTAACCTACCCTTACAATTCAAACCCCAATTGTGGTTTGTCCATGAAATAAGCCAATCAAAATGAGAGCTTTACACTTTAGCATATGGAAAGCATGAAAATGTTTCAAAGCATGTTAAAAATGTCTAGAAAGTGAAAAATGTGAACCTTATTAATTTTGACAAAGCATGTGTTGCTAATGATGTTGAAAAAAAAAGTATCAATGATATTCTTATGGATCAAGTGGTAGATAGTCTCTATTCTAGATTCAACATTGTTGTTAAAAAGGATCTTGATAATATTTGTGTAGGTTCACCCAAGACCAAGTTGGTCAAGGGTGAGTGCTCTTACCATTGAGTAAGTTGCACATGTGAGTTAGCTTGAATATTAGTGTCAAGGTGATTAAGAAACTTAGCTAGCTAGCTTTGTATCTCTATCTCTTGGCATGAACTTAGCTATCTAACATATTTGTTATGATAGTCAAAACTTGTTGATTAACTTTTGAGAAGTTTCATATCATGAAATCTATATGGTGATTTATTTTGTTAAGACTTTTGAAGAAAGACATTTTTATATGTGTTTGAGTTGAAATGCTAAGTCTTTAGTCACTTCGATCGACACAACAACAACTTGTTGTCATGTTGACAAACAAGCCAAGAGGACTCATAAAAAGGGTGAAGACTTTACATTTGATGAAAAATAGCTTACGAAGGTATCTCTATATCATATTGCTTGCTTACTTGATTTTTTCATCCTTCGACTCATTGTTTGCACCACTTCATGAAGCATGTCATGTTAGAGAACTAGTATAATGTTTGTATGGTTCTCATTGACATTTGCTATTTTGAGATCTTTTAGTGATAATTGTTTACATTGATCTTAATCATGTTGTGTGTTTGTTGTTTGATTGTTGGGTGGCAAGTTTTTGAAAAATATAGGCTTTATATTCTTTGAAAAGCTACTCTCTTGAGAAGTAATAATCTTAAGTAAGTCTCTTTGTATTGCTTTTTGATCATGTGCTTTTAAGCCATAAAACTTGGTTTCAAAAATGCATTTTGCTTCTCTTTTATGCTTAGTTAAGTAAGTTGAGTTTGATTGATGTATGTTTTGGATACACCTTGAAGTCCTAGGACTAGTACGTTTAAAGATGACCTATAGTTGGTATCCATTTGCTTCGGTAACATAGAACTCAACGAGCACCCTCAAGGAAAAGGCTACACACCTTGATTGTGCAGCCGCCCAATGTAGGAAAGGGCTACATCATTGTGATGAGTGAAAGCCGTCATGAAGAGTATTTGTTTATATTAGAAAAAATAAAAGAAGTGTTGAAAAGAATCATTAAAATAAAAAAATCTTTGATTCAAGCCTATAATAAAACAAAAAGGCTTTATGGAGTATAGTTGAATAATCAAGTTAGCTCGGGTTGTCAAATAGAAATAATATAACGAGCCACATGCACACACATGCTCATATGTTGTAATATATTCTCTTTTAAAGCAAAATTCCGAATGATAATCGGTTTGACCTTTATATGGAAAGGCTTAAGATGAATAGATGTTGATATTGTTTGCATGTTTGATTATCAAATTACTTTTTTTCATATTCTTGAAGCAAAATCTTCACACACTCACATTTGCTTAATCGGTATTTTGATACTCTAGCAATTTTTGAAGAAGTATGAGAGAGATTGAAAATCTTGGTGTAACTCTCATTGTTATGTGGAGCTTATTTGAAAATCTATTAAAATTGCTTGGTGATGTGATTGTGTGGCTATTTTTTATGAACAATTGTCTATTTAGATCTTAGATAGAGCATTTATCAAGGGGGAGCATTATGTACTAGACTTATGTTCTCTTTTATGATATGTTCACATGTTCTTTAAGATTGATGTTTGTTGGCATTATAATTGTTTTGATAAATCTTAAAGATGCTATGCTAATTCTTGATATGCATATTGATTTTTCAAAAATGATGTTTTGCCTTTGTATATTGTTTATTGGTTACTAACTTGCTTTGATGTTTCCACTTATGTTTTTGGTTGTGTTTGTGTTAGTGCACCTTTACAAGATATAGGGAAATCAAAAGTAACTAGAGATGAAAATCCATCCAAACCCGTAGGAAATCTGAAATCCACAAATCCTTCATCAAAGAAATCCAAACCTATGAAGGCAAATCCTTTAGGTGTGATGGGAACCAAAAAGCTTATTTTTTATAGAGGGATATATTTGTGTGATTATGAAGGATCTTATGTTCACAAGTCAATTGTTGGTAGGAAATGGAATTCATGGATTGATATGCTTGGTGGAGTAAATGAAAATATGGTTAGAGAATTCTACCATGAATTCAAGCATTGTACTTTTCATGAAAATGCTTTGGTGAACATTAGAGGTGTTCTCTTTAAAGTGTCTTCGGATAATATTAATAAGTTCCTTGGTCTTTCATGAGACATTTCTTTGGAATTACTTGATGTGGAGTCCATTGATGATCTAAATGAAATGGGAAGAACTCTATGTGAGGACAATAAGTTTGAGTGGGGAAAACAAGTTTTCATCAATCAAAGTGAGTTGACCAAAATTAGTGCACGCATTTATTTGTTTGTTTGTGCAAATCTTGTTCCTTCAACTAATGCAATCGAGTTGAATAAGGAGAAGGTCAAGATAGTGTATGCCTTGGTTACCAACAAGCCTTTAAACCTAGGAGATATTTTTATACAGCATATTGAGAGTGCGGCTTGCACAGTTAGAGTGGATAAGAAACTTCCATTTACGGGGTGTATGGCACATGGAATAAAGGAAGTTGATAAGGATGTGCTTCTCCCATAATTGGAAATTTTTTGTGAAAATGTGTGGCTTACATGTCATACAAAGAAAATGGTGGTAATGATCATTTGAAACTTGTGAAGAGATTCAAGATTCAAGCAATGTGTCAAGCTCGTCTTATCTTTCGGATTGGACCATTCAATTGAAGAAAGAGCTTGTGGCATCAAGGAAGGAGATAGTGGAGTTAAGGGTAAGATTCAAATGCTTGGAGGAAGACAACTCTTGAAGTAAGGATTCCAACTCCAAATTTTATGTGAGATCCTCAAAGCGTTCAATGTTTTTTGGTGGCACTAGTGGCTAACAAAGCATTTTTGATCTCAAGGTATTATTTCTTGTTTCTTTTTGGCTTCATTTTATGTCAAAAAGGGGGAAAAAAAATGATATGCCTATCTATCTTCTTTTGGTAAATATATATATAATTTTTTTTTTTTTTTGTGTTTTTGAATTTCTTATGGCATGTAATAACTTGATTAGGTTATTTGAAATAATTTGGGATATTTTTGTGATTATGCATGTATTAAGGGGGAGAATACATTTACTATTTGTACTCAATTGCTATATTCTATTTGAACTTAAATGTTATATTCTTGTCAAGTATATATTTGCCATATTCTCTTGTATATTCTTGTGCTTTCGAGCCCATTTTTAGGTGATATTAAGAGAAGCTCAAAGTGAAGAAGTTTAAGACTTGTTGAAGATTAGTCTAGGATGATATTTCATATTAATGTGAGTGTGTGTTTTTGTGACCGATCTTCATTTGTAATTGTAAGTGCCTCTTTTTGATTGGCTTAATTTCATTGACAAAACCACAATTGGGTTCAATTATGTAAGGGTAGCTTAGGATTGAAGAAATCCTCATCAAATGTCAAAGGAACTCATTGTGGGCAACAAGAGCTTCAAGGAAGGTAATCTACTTGATCTTGACTCTTTTTGAAGAGATGTAGTTGCACACACTCACATTTCATGCTTGTTGTTAATTGTATCTTGCTTATTTTGCCATAACATGCTTAGATTTAGGATGCATTGCCAAGGGCTTTTCTGCGCCCTAATTCGGCGGGCATAGGCAGTAGATTTTCTGTACCTTTGGCTTCGGCGATTAGGGACTATAGAAAAGGCTGCCGAAAAGGGACCAGAGATGTCACATAAATTCGGCACCCTTGGTTTCGGTGATTAGGGGCCGCAGAACAGGCCGCCGAAAAGGGACTAGAGGTGTCACCTAAATTAGGCGCCTTTGTCAGCGGCCAAGGCCGCAGAACCACTTTCATCAGCGCGTCTGTTGGTATTCGGCGCCCTTATTTTGCGGTTATCGGCTGCATTTTTAAAGGCGTAGATTTGCCTTTTTCTGGCCACTTTTCCAAAACGATGTCATTTCATTTTGGTTGCCCTTATATATCCCTTGATTGCCTTGGCTCGTTTTTGAGAGCAAAAAATCACATCTTTCAAGAGCTATAGAGTGTCTTCAAACAAAAACCACCAAGAGTTGATATTTGATCTTCCAAAACTCCAATACCCTTTATTCTTCATGATTCATACATCATCTTGCATGGGTTAGGTATGGTGTCTCTTGGTTTCTTTTCTTTACTCACATTACTTGTAGCTAGAACATCATTTGCATCGTCTTGTATGTTCTTGCTTTACAAGATAGCCTTTTTATTACTTGACTAGGTTCAAGATTGCATCTTTATTACTTGACTAGTTTCAAAATAGCTTTCTATTATGTTTGTGAGTTGTTTGTGATAGCTATTGTATATAAGGTTGATTTTCACATATAGCTAGGTTGTATACATGTCATATAGCCAAATGATATCTAGGAATGTTTAACATGTTCATCCATGCCTAAATAAGCTTAAATGTTTGACCTTGCATTTTTGCATCTTGAATATTGCATACATTCACTCTAGGTTGTTAATCTCTTCTCTTAGAGAGTTAAGTCTTGTATTTACCTTTTGGTAGTTTGCAAGCAAAGGACTAGGTTCACTTTTGAAGGCCTGCGGGTAGTAGTGTGGATTAGTGACCGTGTAGAGTTTGACGTGGTCAACCTAGGTTGTAATCGCATTACAATGAGTGGATTGAGGTTCATGTGTGGCGCACATAACAACCCGTGGTTTTTCACGTGAGGGTTTCCACGTAAATATCAAGTGTTGTTCATTCCGCTTTATTACACTTGAGTTTAGGTTGTGACTAGTTTGGGGGTTTATTAGTAATATTGATTAATTGCGATAATTTGGTAATAGTCGAATTAAAATCTATTCACCCCCCCTCTAGATTATTAGGACACGTTTTATATTTATTTTTAATTGGTATCAGAGCGGGTTCCTTAATTTACTTAGGAGATCTTTGCTCTTGTTAGAGTCTATTGCATTTGTTTGCATTTTCTTTGTGTCTTGTGTGCCTTGCTTGTTTGGTTGCTTTCATATCATTCTCACCCAAAGACAATGAGTGGAAATGGGATTGGTGGGGAGGGTGCTTTTAGTACAAGACCTCCCTTACTTATCGGAGTGAATTATGCATCATGGAAGAGCAAAATGGAAGCATATGTGTGTCAAATTCATGACCGTGCATGGATGGCTATTGAAGATGGGTACGTGCAACCTATAATGACTCCTACGGGAGGTGGAGATGTAGTTCCCGAGCCAAAGGCACAATGGAGTCCCCAAGAGTTTGAGGCTTCATAATGGAACAACAAAGCCATGCACGCAATCCTTTGTGCCATGGATGACAACCAATACAAACTCATTCAAACTACAAGGATAGCAAAGGAAGCTTGGGACATATTACAGACGGCTCATGAAGGAACCGAAGTGGTCAAAAACTCCAAGCTTTAAGTCCTCCAAACACAATTTGAGACCATAAGGATAGAGGAGGATAAGTGCTTCAATGACTTCCAAGTGAAACTTATGGATATTGTGAATCAAAGTCAGCAACTTGGTGATCCTTACTCGGATAGAAGGATCAAGCAAAAGATAATGAGATCGCTTCCCGAGAGATTTGAATCCAAAGTGACGGCCTTGGAGGAAAATAGTGACTACTCAAAAATGAAGCCAAGTGAAGCGATAGGAAGGCTTTTGGCCTATGTATCAAGGAAGGGTCCAACTACTACACCTCCAAAGAAGCAAATGAGCTTGGCTTTGAAGAGCACCAAAGTGGACAAGGAGGAAGAGGACTCGGATGAAGAAATTGCTTTAATGGCTAAGAAGTTCAAGCAATTTGTGAGATTTAAGAAGAAGGGTTTTGGCTCCAAGGGAAAGTTTGTGAAGAAGAAGACTCCTTTCAAGAAAGTGGAGCAAACTCAAGAGAAAGACCATAAGAAAGGTGTTCAATGCTATGAGTGTAGTGGCTTTGGACATATTGCTTTGGAATGTGCAAATTTGAAGAAAAAGAGAGGAAAGGCCATGACGGTCACTTGGAGTGATAGTGATGACTTAGAAGAGGATGATAAGTCTTCAGATGATAATGAAGACCAAGTTGCAAACTTCACTGCTTTCTCATCTTCTCATAAGTGTAATGAAAGTGTGAGTGACATAGAAGAGAATGACTCAAATAGTGAGAGCATCTCCTCAAACTCTAATATTGAGATCGATGAAGAGATGAACTATGATGACTTCATGAGGTTCTTTGAGAACTCTAGATTAAAGAAGAAGAAGGAGATACAAAAGCTAAAAGGGGAGAAGCTTGAATTGACTTCCTAGGTTGCTCATTTAAGTATAGAAATGAGTAAAGCAAAAGAGATAGAAGAAGGATTGAAGATGGAGTTAGTCTTAGCCAAGAAGAATGAAGAGAGCTTAAGGAAAGAGCTTATGGAAGTAAGAGGGTTGATTGCTAAGATGACTTCTGGAACCGAGAAGCTTGATAAGATGCTATCTTGTGGGAAGAGTCCTAGTGACAAGAAATGGTTAGGATATATGGAAGAAATGAAGACCACATCCTTGAAGAAGACAACCTTTGTCAAAAGCAAAGAGGTTGAAAATGCTTAAACCCTTCAACAATCAACCAAATGGGTGGAAGTTGGTGAATCCTCAAAGCAAGCTCAAACTAGAGCTCCACAACAACCAAGAGCTCATCCACAACCTAGACCTTCGTATTCAAGGATCCTACAAGATTATCATAAGGCCTTTCATGTTCAACCTAGAAGATATGCCAACATGGCTCAAGCACAAAGGAGAGAGTTGCCTCGACATCCAAGAGCAACTAAAAATAGGAGGAAATCACAAATGATTGCTCAAAACTATGGTATGAACTTTTACTTTAATCCTACTTGCCATTTTTGTGGAATTGAAGGCCATATTAGGCCAAATTGCTTTAAGTATATAAAATTGTGCAGAAGAGGAAGCATGATTGAGAAAAATATGCTTAGAAGAGCCACGATGCATGCACCTAGGAAAATTAGAGTTAATGGACCAATGGCTTCCAGGAATGACCATGTTTCACCTCGGATGAATAGAAATGATGAATACTATTGCTATATAGCCCAAGTTGCCTTGAAAGCAAATTCCTCCAACACTTGGTACCTTGATAATGGGTGTTCTAGGCACATGACCAGAAACAAGAGTTTCTTTAAAACTCTTGTTTTAAAACTCTTGTGATGGAGGATGGTGGATTCGTCACCTTTGGTGATGGATCTAAGAAAAAGGTCATAGGGAAAGGTAATTGTTAGGATTATGCTCAATAGCAAGAGTGTAATGTTGTAATTAACAATCTTTTTCATATTAATAAAGTGATTTCTGGTTTAATAAATCGTATAGCATTTATAGTTTGTATTATAATTGTCAAAGTAAATAATCATAAGGTCTAAAGACTATGGGAAAAGAAGAATTGTTCGTACATCTGGATATGTATGTGGTAGACACAATTCTTTAGTTAGTCTTGAATATTGTTCACAACTTAAGTTAAAGGTTGGGCACCTTTATCTTGTTAAAGTTGTAGAATTCTTTTGCTAGCATTTGAGTGGGATCAAATGAGATATGATGAGTCTAAAATCATCGGAGTGTCTTCGAGCAAAAGGATCTAGTGCACTGGGTGCATTGAACTGGATCACAATGAAAAGCTTTATCTAGAACCGTCAATAGATAATAATCTTTTCATTATCAGGACAATCGGAGAGTCTATCTTAATCCTGAGATAAATGATGGACTTATGGTTGCAAGTGATATCATTTGAGTTATCAATGAGTACGATTATATCGCATAGTCTATCCTCGATAGTTTGGTGATATTCATTTGTTAATCGATAGAGGACTTCATTTATAGAAATGGACATCGTGGCTCCATTTAATTAAATGAGAGTATAATATCATCATATGGATGTTTTGAGGTAATTGGATATTAAATCTCAACGTTGAGTTTTCAATAGTGTCTATTGAAAACATGGCTTCTGGACAAGTCAAAATATCCAAGTTCAAAACGTGGTCATATGAGTAAATATGGTAACTTGGAGAGTTATAGGCGGTCTATGAACTCTTGGCGATTACTGATATTAATCACGAGGATACACTATCTCCAATATGATTTTCTAGGGTATGAATGAGGAGCATCTTCCTTTTCTATCTTTATTTAAGAGTTCAGTTTTAGCTCTTTAGTGGAATGAGTTAAAATTAATGGATCGGACCTAAGTGAATCATTTGTTGATTGTGATTAGGTTATGTCTATTGAAGCTTAAATTTAGATGGCCCGCCAAGATCCCCAATCCACACGGACTTGCATGGATCACTTGATATATTCTACCGGACCAATTTAAGGGTCCATCTAGAATTGCATTTAATATATTAAGAATATAATTTGCACATTATTTAAGTAATGGGCTGCTCAATTATATTAATATATTAATGAAAGACATGTGGGCTTGTTTCTTTTAGTAAGAATGGGTCTGGTTCACATGTGGCCTTTTTTTATTTAAAGTCCAATGGATTAAATGAAATAGGAAAATAATATTAGGCCCATCTTATATATAAGTGGGGCGGCTAGGTTAAGGTTTTGACCTAAAAATATTATTTTGTTTCATTTGTTTTAATTAAATAAGAATTAATTGATTTATTGATTAGTTGTTTAATTAAAGAAACAAATCTTTCCTAAAAGTAAAAGACTTGTTTGATAAGTAAATAAATAAATTAGTATTATTTATTTAATCAAATAAGGAGTCTTTTTTTTTTATTTAGTCAAATAAAAGAATAAAAATAAAAGAGTTGGATTAGGGTTTGAAGTCTATAAAGTTAAAAAGAATTAGGGTTGAATTTCAGTCACCCTATATAAGTGACATGATGAAATTCGGCCAACCCTAATTAGATACTACATAGAATTCGGCAACCCTAAAGGAAAAAGAAGAAAAATTCGGCCAACCTATATATATGTTCTTATAGGGTTCGGCCACATCAATTAATTGGTGCTTGAGTTTTTATTTTCTTTCTTCTTCTTCTTAATTCTAAGAGAGTTTTTATTCTAGAGAGACAAAAAGGAGTGAAAAATTATTCTTTGATAGTATACAATTGCTTAAACATCAATAAGCTTGTGTATACGATATCGATCTAGGTTCACGCGAGTTTCGATCATAAGATTGTGAACTCAAAAGTGACCGGAATAATTTTGACATTCTTTTGATTGTTTTGTGACTAACAAAGAAAAGAAAGTATTTGTTTGGTCCATTCACAGGTTTGCAATTCAAAGGAAAGGGAGACCACGCTCCTAGGTGATCCACGTTTGTTGATATATATGCAAATTTATTGATTAAAAGGGTTTAAGGTTCATAAAGTAAAAATTTTAAAAGTCACTAAATCGTCTTTAGTATCGCTTCCGCTGCGTGTAACACTTTTATTTGTTTATTTTTCCCTGCAGTAATATATCCATTCCCGGTTTACCCTCCTTGCCCAATGCTCTTTATGTGGATGGCTTGCAAGCCAATCTCATTAGCATATCACATTTGAGTGATGAAGGGCTATAGGTTATGTTTGGCAAGGTTGATTGCTCTATTCTTAAAGAAAATGGGCAAATTTTATTGAAAGGCAAGAGATCAAGTGACAATTGCTATTGTCTTGAGTCTAATCTCATCTCTTGTAACTTACCCACTAGTGAGCAAGTTGAGGTGTGGCACCAAAGATTTGGCCATATGAACTATAGGGACTTGAGAATCCTTGATAAGATGAATGTAGTTAGAGGTCTTCCCAAACTTGGGAAAAAAGTTGAGGGTATTTATGGACCTTGTCAACAAGGGAAGCAAACCAAGAGTGTGCATAAGAAAGGAAAATACCTTTCCAACAATGAGCCATTGGAGCTTCTCCATATGGACCTTATGGGTCCCATCCAAACTGAAAGCTTAGGTGGTAGAAGATACATTCTTGTGGTTGTTGATGACTTCTATAGGTTCACATGGACTTACTTCCTTAGGGAAAAGTCCGAAGCCTTTGAGAAATTCAAAATGCTGTGTCAAAATTCAAAATGAGAAATCTTCTCACATTAAAAGCATTAAGAAAATTAGGAGTGATCGTGGGAAAGAATTTGAGAATGCTAGCTTTGAAAACTTTTGCAATAGCCTAGGCATTTCCTATGAATTTTCGGCCTTATGACTCCTCAACAAAATGGTGTTGTTGAGAGGAAGAATAGAGCCCTTCAAGAGATGGCCCGAATGATGTTGCTTAGCAACAAAGTCCCTAGGAACCTTTGGGCTGAAGCCATCAATACGTCTTGTTACATAGGGAATAGAGTGTTCCTTAGGCTCGGGACTAAATAAACATCCTATGAGTTATGGAAGGGTAGGAAACCCAATGTGAGCTACTTCTACATCTTTGGAAGCAAGTGCTTTATACTAAATGACAGTGATCAACTTGGCAAGTTTGATGCTAAGAGTGATGAGGGTATTTTCATTGGGTATGTACTTAATAGCAAGGCCTATAGAGTTTTTAATTTAAAGACTCGAAATGTCATGGAATCATCAAATGTTGTCTTTGATGATTGTAGGTCCAAACATGATGACCATGAGGAGGATGTTTGTTAGATAGATGACCTTTCCTTGAAGGAGTGTGATGAGACTTCAAGTGGTGTGAAGTCAAACAAAAATGAAGAGGATAATCTACCTCTTAATAGAGTTTCTCCTTTGGACTCTAGTGAACCCGCTCTTTGGGTATAGAAACTCCATGATAAAAATGATATCATTGGAGACACTAATGAAGGTGTTAGGACTAGGCGTCAAATGGCTAATCAAATTAGCTACACTTGCTACACCTCTCAAATAGAACCCAAAAAGGTTGATGAAGCCATGGAGGATGGGTTTTGGGTTCTTGCCATGCAAGAAGAGCTAAACCAATTCGGAAGGAATGAGGTTTGGACTCTTGTTCCTAGACCTAGAAACACCAATGTCATAGGCACTAAATGGTTGTTTAGGAACAAATCCGATGAGGATGGCAACATTGTGCAAAACAAGGCAAGGCTTGTTGCACAAGGGTACTCTCAAATTGAGGGTATTGACTTTGAGGAGACTTTTGCTCTCGTTGCCCGCCTAGAGTCCATAAGGCTTCTCTTATCCATTTCTCGTGTGTACAAGTTCAAATTACACCAAATGGATGTCAAGAGTGCCTTCCTCAATGGCTTATTGCATGAGGAAGTGTTTGTTGAACAACCCAAGGGGTTTATGGATCCACACCACCCCTCTTATATCTATCACCTCAAGAAGGCTCTATATGGGTTGAAACAAGCACCGAGGGCTTGGTATGAGGGCCTCACTCTTTATCTTGTTGACAATGGCTATTCTAAATATAGTGTTGACAAGACTTTGCTCATCAAGTACAATAAAGATGAGTTATTCATAGCTCAAATTTATGTTGATGACATTGTATTTGGTTCCACCAACAATTACTTCCTAGGCGTGCAAATTAAGCAAATGCATGATGGGATCTTAATATCTCAAGCTAAATATGCGAAGAGCCTAGTGAAGAAGTTTGGCCTTGAGAATGCCAAAGATTGTGACACACCCATGAGCACCACCTTGAAACTAAGCAAAGATGCTAGTGGAAAGCATGTTGAGCAAAGTTTATATCGTGGCATAGTAGGTAGCTTACTTTACTTGACCGCAAGTAGGCCCGATATAGCATTTAGTGTGGGTGTTTGTGCTAGGTACCAAGCTAATCCCAAGGAATCTCACCTTGTTGTGGTAAAGAGGATAATTCGGTTTGTGAATGGTACCTCAAACCATGGGATTTGGTACTCATTTGACACTAATCCTAGTCTTATGGGATATAGTGACGCCGATTGGGCGGGAAATTGTGACGATAGGAAGAGTACATCGGGCGGTTGCTTCTTCCTTGGGAACAATTTGGTTTCTTGGTTTTGCAAGAAACAAAACTCAATTTCCCTATCCACGGCCGAAGTGGAATACATTGCCTTCGGTAGTGCTTACACTCAATTGATATGGTTGAAACAAATGCTAACCGATTATGGCTTAGAGCAAGGTACTCTTACTTTATTTTGTGACAACATGAGTGCCATCAACATTTCTAAGAATCCCGTCCAACATTCTAGGACAAAGCACATTGAAATTAGACACCATTTCATAAGAGAGCTAGTTGAAAACAAAACCATTGAATTGGAACATGTGTGAACAAATGACCAACTAGCGGATTTGTTTACAAAACCCTTAGACACCCTTAGATTTGGGAACCTTAGCAAGTCTATAGGGATTTGTCACTTGGGTTGAAATGGTTTGTCTTGACCCCATATGGGGAGCTCAAGCAAAGAGAGCAAAGTTGCATGATCATGCATTGTGCAACATTGTTATATTTTATGCCTCTTATTTGATTGCTTGAGATGATTGGTTGTGCTTGGTTTTTTTGTTTGTGATTCATTGCTTTATTTGCAATACATGTCTTATTTATGCTCAAACATGCAGTTTTGGAATATGAGATGTACTTTGGAAGTTCTTTTCTGAGTGACCTTAAATTCTTTCTTATGACATGCTTAAGATGAAAAGCATGAGTTGAAAAATGTGTCATATTTAAATGCAAAAATCTTAAATGCAAATATGTGTGTAAAAAGCAGTGTTGAGACTTAAATAAATAAGGATCTTAAAATCTAAAGTCTCTTTATCTTTATTGGTAAAACAAAGCTACTATCATACGGGTATCTCACCCGAAAAAATCAAATAGGGTGCAAAGTGGCTCATGTCTTGTTTTGCTCATATGGTTGGATATAGTTGCTCATTACTTTGTAATACCTATTTGCTTTGAATTTTATTTGGAAACCTTTGTTGTTTGCTTTGCCAAATACCATTGTTTTTGAACGTGAATGCAACATGTCTTGCATGCAAAGCATCCTTGTCACACATTCCTTTGTTTTGATAAACTCTTTGAATCTCTCGTACTTATTTGAGTTGCATAAAGTTGCTTATATTATTATGCATATGTGCTTGTGCTACAAGCTCTCCTTACTAATGCTTACCTATTAAGGGAGACTCCTTTTGCCTATCTCATGACAAAAAAAGGGAGTAAGGTTGGGGAGAATTTGTGCCATTCTTGGCATTGCATTTAGGGGGAGTTGAGAGTGAGTAACCCATATTAGGAGACATTGCATTACATTGCTTTATTACATTTTTTTTTTGTATTGATTTACTTTGGCAATTGCAATTACTCTTGTTATATGCACCTCTCACACACTTGCTCTTGGAAGGTATTCTTCTTGTTGATTGTGTGTAGGTTGGATTTTTCTACAAGCTTGGATTTGACTTGAAGATGCTCAAGACTTAGTCTAGGAGCTTCTTTAGTAATGTAGAAAAATTTTGTTGACCAACAATCTTTTGTTTTGGTGAGGTTGCTATGTGAGTGTTGGTTTTGTCACGAAATAGCCAAATGGGTAGATTGTAAGTGCCTCTTTTTGATTGACTTAATTTCGTTGACAAAACCACAATTGGGTTCGATTATGTAAAGGTAGCTTAGGATTGAAGAAATCCTCATCAAATGTCAAAGGAACTCACTATGGGCATCAAGAGCCTCAAGGAAGGTAATCTACTTGATCTTAACTTTTTTTGAAGAGATGTAGTTGCACACACTCACATTTCATGCTTGTTGTTTATTGCATCTTGCTTGTTTTGCCATAACATGCTTAGATTTAGGATGCATTGCCAAGGGCTTTTCTGCATCCTTATTCGGCGGGCAGAGAGCGCAGATTTTCTGCGCCCTTGGCTTCGGCGATTAGGGGCCGCAGAATAGGCCACTGAAAAGGGACCAAAGATGTCACCTAAATTCGGTGCCCTTGGTTTCGGCGATTAGAGGTCGCAGAACAGGCCGCAAAAAAGGGACTAGAGGTGTCACCTAAATTCGGCGCCTTTGTCAGCGGCCAAGGCAATAGAAATAGGCCGCAGAACCACTTTCATCAGCGCGTCTGTTGGTATTCGGCTCCTTTGTTTTAATGTCACCGGTCGTATTTTTAAGGGCGCAAATCTGCCTTTTTTTGGCCACTTTTCCAAAACGTTGTCATTTCATTTTAGCTGCCTTTATATATCCCTTGATTGCCTTGGCTCGTTTTTTAGAGCAAAAAATCACATCTTTCAAGAGCTATAGAGTGTCTTCAAACACAAACCACCAAGAGTTGATCTTTGATCTTCCAAAACTCCAATACCCTTCATTCTTCATGATTCATACATCATCTTGCATGGGTTAGGTATGGTGTCTCTTGTTTTCTTTTCTTTACTCACATGACTTGTAGCTAGAACATCTTTTGCATCTTCTTGTATGTTCTTGCTTTACAAGATAGCCTTTTTATTACTTGACTAGGTTCAAGATTGCATCTTTATTACTTGACTAGTTTCAAGATAGCTTTCTATTGTGTTTGTGAGTTGTTTGTGATAGCTATTGCATATAAGGTTGATTTGCACATATAGCTAGGTTGTATACATGTCATATAGCCCAATGATATCTAGGAATGTTTAACATGTTCATCCATGCCTAGATAAGCTTAAATGTTTGACCTTGCATTTTTGCATCTTGAATATTGCATATATTCACTCTAGGTTGTTAATCTCTTCTCTTAGAAAGTCAAATCTTGTATTTACTTTTTGATAGTTTGCAAGCAAATGACTGAGTTCACTTTTGAAGGCCTACGGGTAGTAGTGTGGATTAGTGACCGTGTAGGGTTGGACGTGGTCAACCTAGGTTGTAATCGCATTACAATTAGTGGATTGAAGTTCATGTGTGGCGCACATAACAGCCTGTGGTTTTTCCTGTGAGGGTTTCCACGTAAATATCAAGTGTCGTTCATTCCGCTTTATTACACTTAAATTTAGGTTGTGACTAGTTTGGGGGTTTATTAGTGATATTGATTAATTGCGATAATTTGGTAATAGTCGGATTAAAATCTATTCACTCCCCTCTAGATTATTAGGACACGTTTTATATTTATTTTCAGTAATGTTTAAAATTTTGTATAGGTATTTTGACATAGAATTTGCCAAAGGGGGAGATTGTTAGGATTTTGAGTTTAGTTGGCATTATTCTATGTCAAAACGTTATTTGCTTTATATTGTTTAGTTGTCCTAGTTGTGTGGTTTATCAAGCTTCAAGTGAAGATGGACAACGTTTCAAACAAAGTGATTCCTTCATACGAGGAAATCGCTATTGACTACAAAGGTAATAAGACCTCTTTCTTCTTACAAGGCTTAGGTGCAGACACTCACAATTCATTCATAAGTGTCCTTACATCATAGCGCCAAATTAGTATAACACATTCACATATTTTAGTATGCTCATGCATTGATCTCACATTGCCATACATTATAGAAATGCATGCACTAGGACAGTAGGACTATGTCTAGGAAATTGCATACTTGTGTGATCTTGTGTAAATTTGTTTGTGTGTATGTGATTTGGACTTTAATATGTTCTTAAATGATTCCTTGTTAAGTTTCGGTCGTTTCGTATACTCACTCATTAGATTTCGAGTTCAAATTAGGAAGTTATGAAACTTTACGTTCCTTTACAATGCGTTGTCTTTATCTTCATTTATCGAGTCGATTCCACATCCAATTATCATATTTTCATAGTCTCCTTCATGTGTAAGTGAGTTACAGTTTGTAATCCAAAAACGGATTTGAATTTCGAGTTTGGAGGCCAAAAAACGGTGGAAGAACATGAGGGGAGTGCGAGGTGAAAAGTGAAATGAGAGAGGCCAAGAGGGAGGCCTTCTCATGGAGGTGTGTGGCCACCACGGGAAGGGAGGCTCTCGGCCTCCCCGTGGTGGCCACGCGCTTACACAGGGATGGTATAATGGGTTTTGGAAATTAATTGTAATATTTTTTCTGATGTAATTTTAATTCCAGGTTGTAATAATTAATTTTTTTTTTTCGACTGTAATCGTTCTATGTGAATCATATTTTAATTTTGTTTGAAGAGATTGATTCGAGAAGACGAAGAAGTCAAGCATGTGTTGGACACACAAAATAGCACTGTGTGCACAAGACACATGCATGATTGTCATGCAATATATTTCAGTGTGTCACGCAGCATGTTGCGTGAGCAAGTATTGAGTGTGCAAGTGTTGCAAAATTGTGCGTGTGCAAATTTCTGTGTACAACTGTTGCAGTGCAAATGTTGCACGTTTTTAAAGCTAATAGGTGTGCAAAGCTTGGTGCAGTGCACCATTGCACAAAGAAGTTGTGCAGCGTAAGGCAAGCTGCGCGTTTGGCGCATGGTGCTGCGCAAAGGCTGCAGCAGCGCACGTTTTTTGTGCAAACTGCTGTGGACAGCCGCCCCTCTTGTGCAGATGATGGTTACGCGTAAAAGTGCAAGGCCGAGTGTTCGTGACGCTAGGGTTTACGTATTCGGAAGCGTGAATGGGCTGGAATATTTTTATTAATGACTTGGGTCTCCAATATATGTTAAGTGTAACATACGAGCCATGGTTTATGATTCATGAGATGGATCACTATTAAAAATATTATGGTTAATCAAGTTGGACTTGTTTAAAAGCCCATTAGATGCAAAAGATGAACTTGAAGTAAAAGATGGATTACAAGAAGACCAAGGAATGCCTTGGATTAATCTTTTTTAATTAGATATTTTTTTAAAGTTAGATAACCCATTGTACTCAGTCAACTCATATATGATTTTATTATGAGATGATTAAAGCATTGTCATGCATATACATATCATTTAGATTAGGTGTGCCTACACATATATATGTTGATATGTCATACATGCATTATAGCTATCTATATTATGTGTTTATTTTTTTTTTTAATTTCATTAAAATAGGTAATTCACATAATTGGCTATAAATTAATGAGATTAGCTTTTAGGAATAAAAACTTGGTAATTCTCATTAATTACTAATCTTTTTATTAATGAGTTTAATTACTTAGATTATTAGGGTCCTTTATATATATTAGGATTAATTCGATTAAGCCCCTAATATTAATTGGACCTAATAATGTGCTTAGTTTTAATAGTTAAAACTTAGTAAATACACATTTAATAATTCTAGTCTTAGTAAATAGTTTACATAGATTCAAATTATCAGTAATGAACTAGATTTTTAAGAGTTAAAAATCGAATTAATTTATTAGTTATTGGAATAGGATTCTAATAATTTGTGATTAGTGCACTTGACGCTTTGATTGAAATTAGCCGTTTAATCTAGTTTAATTTAGGTGTATTAATATTAATAGAAAACCCTAATTATAAAATAGTGAGTGGGAGAGGGATATATGACATTATATCTTGCGATCTCTATCATTAGTTCAACACCGTGAGATTCGAGGGTTTCGTGATGGCTTTGCTTTCGTCCTCCCCAAGGAGGGTTTCCATAAGAATCAATACCAAGGTTGACTTCCTAACGGATAGGATTTCAGAGGGGATTTCGGGATTGACCGACCCTAAGGTGGCAATTCTTGAGTTAAGCTCATGAGATCTGAAATGATGGGTTACGCTCACAAGGTTTTAATTAAATTGGTTAATTAAAAACCTGACTAAATAAACGATGGTTGAATGATATTGGAATAAGAGTTATCCTGGTATATTATTTGATTGAGAAAGTTGCGATCCAGCATGCAAGAATTTGACCGACCCTAAGGCGGCACTTACTTGTGGTATGTTGGATTGTCGTGGCATAGAAACATTGTTTTCTTAGGGTTGTTCTTGTTCATTAAACATTTTCATACATCATGTTTAATTTTATGTTGAACATTAGCACATGTTTTGAATGTATGACTGAATGGATTCTTAATTTATGTTGTTTCAGCCATGTCATCTGCACTATTACAAATCATTGCCAATGACAAATTAACTGGTGATAACTACACTAAATGGAAACATAACATAAATGCAATCTTGGTTACCAAGGACAACAAAAGTAAGACCGGTGAGGCAAATGTTGTCGAACCATCTTCCTCTGGTAATAAGAGGAGGAGAAGGTCTGTTGGGAGGGCTAAGAGTAAGCCCAAGCCTAAGAAAGCCCAAGCCCAAGAAAGCCCAAGGCAAGAAAAGAGTACCTCCACCAACCAAGGCAAAGGAAAATGTTTCCATTGCGACAAGGTTGGACACTGAAAAAAGAATTGTCCTCAATATCTAGAGGAGGTAGCCAAGAAGAAGAAGACAAAAGGTAAATATGATTTACTTGTTCTTGAATCATGTTTAGTGGAAGATGATTCTTCACCCTGGATAGTTGATTCGAGGGCCACTAACCATGTTTGTTCTTCTATGCAATGGACTGATTCTTGGACACAACTTGAGGAGGGAGCCTTCTCTATACGTGTTGGGTCAGGGGATGTCGTGTCAACCTGAGCAATGGGTGTAGTTAGACTGCATTTTGGAAGTTGTTACATTATTTTGAATAATGTATTTTTAATTCCTGGATTTACTCTAAATTTGATTTCATTATCCAAGTTGTTGGAACAATTATAGTATGTTTCTTTTAATAATAAGTCTGTTATTATTACAAAGAATGGTTTGAATATATGTTCAGTATTAAACAAAAACAACTTGTATGTTTTAAGGCCGTTAATACATACTATACTGCTCCAGACTGAATTGTTTAAAGTTGAAAAACCTAAAACAAAACGACAAAAGATT
This sequence comes from Acer negundo, assembly GCA_035582765.1. Taxonomy (NCBI): domain Eukaryota; kingdom Viridiplantae; phylum Streptophyta; class Magnoliopsida; order Sapindales; family Sapindaceae; genus Acer; species Acer negundo. The sequence goes on from CM069233.1 coordinate 22,975,141, forward strand.
TCTCCAGAAAACGAAACGTATATATGTCATTTAAGACTCGGTCATATCAACCTTAACCGGATAGATAGACTAGTGAAAAGCAAACCTTTAAGTGAGTTAAAGGTTGCCACCTTACCTGTCTGTGAATCTTATTTAGAAGGTAAAATGACCAAGAGACCTTTTACTGGAAAAAGGGCTTAAAGCTAAAGAACCACTAAAGCTTATACATTCAGACGTCTGCAGACTGATGAATGTTAAAGCAAGAGGTGGTTATGAGTATTGTGTCACCTTTATAGATGACTATGTTGGGAAAAATACCAAAGAAGTACACGCAGCAGAAGCGATACTAAAAATTAGATTTAGTGACTTTTAAAAAATTTTCCTTTATGAACCTTAAACCCTTTAATTAATTAAACATACATATACAATAACAAAAAGTAGAATACCTTTTATCCGATTGACTTACGTCGATAGTAATCCGCAAGATCTTCAATCCTAGCACGAACGTGGATCACCTAGGAGCGTGGTCTCCCTTTTCTTTGAGTTGCAAACCTGTGAATGGACAAAACAAACTTTTCTTTTCTTTGTTAGTCACAAAAACAATCAAAAGAATGACTAAGATTATTCCGGTCACTTTTGAGTTCTCAATCTAATGATCGAAACTCGCGTGAACCTAGATCGATATCGTATACACAAGCTTATTGATGAATAAGCAAATAGTATACTATCAAAGAATAATCTAACACTCCTTTTTGTTTTAGTAGAATAAAAAGCTTTCTATGAATTGAGAAGAAGAAGAAATTTGTATCATGAACCCATATCATGGTGGCCGAATTCTATACTTGTCAATATATAGGTGGCCTAAGTTTGCTTCTTCTTTTCTTTTATTATTAGGGTTGCCGAAATCCTAACCTAGAAATAACTAGGGTTGCCGAAATCACATGCCCACCATAGGCTTATGTTGCACCCTAATTTCCATCTAGTTTTTAAGACATCAAACCCTAATCCAACTCATAGATCTTTTATTCTTTTATTTTGACTAAATAAAAAAAAAGACTTCTTATTTGATTAAATAAATAAAACTAATTATTTATTTCCTTATCAAACAAGTCTTTTAATTTTACTTTTAGGAAATATATTTCCTGATTAGAAAAGATTTGTTTCATTAATTAAACAATTAATTAATAAATTAATTAATTCTTATTTAATTAAAACAATGAAACAAAATAATATATTAGGTTAAACTAACCCTTGCCGCCCCACTTAGAGTAAATGGGCCAAAATATTATTTTCTTATTTCATTTAATCCATTGGACTTTAAATAAAAAGCCCACATGTGAACCAGACCCATTCTTACTAAAAGAAACAAGCCCACATGTCTTTCATTAATATATTAATATAATTGAGCAGCCCATTACTAAAATAATGTGCAAATTATATTCTTAATATATTAAATGCAATTCTAGATGGACCCTTAAATTGGTCCGATAGAATATATCAAGTGATCCATGCAAGTCCGTGTGGATTGGGGATCTTGGCGGGCCATCTAAATTTAAGCTTCAATAGACATAACCTAATCACAATCAACAAATGATTCACTTAGGTCCGATCCATTAATTTTAACTCATTCCACTAAAGAGCTAAAACTGAACTCTTAAATAAAGATAGAAAAGGAAGATGCTCCTCATTCATACCCTAGACAATCATATTGGACATAGTGTATCCTTGTGATTAATATCAGTAATCGCCAAGAGTTCATAGACCGCCTATAACTCTCCAAGTTACCATATTTACTCATATGACCACGTTTTGAACTTGGATATTTTGACTTGTCCAGAAGCCATGTTTTCAATAGACACTATTGAAAACTCAACGTTGAGATTTAATATCCAATTACCTCAAAACATCCATATGATGATATTATACTCTCATTTAATTAAATGGAGCCATGATGTCCATATCTATAAATGAAGTCCTCTATCGATTAACAAATGAATATCACCAAACTATCGAGGATAGACTATGCGATATAATCGTACTCATTGATAACTCAAATGATATCACTTGCAACCATAAGTCCATCATTTATCTCAGGATTAAGATAGACTCTCCGATTGTCCTGATAATGAAAAGACTATTATCTATTGACGGTTCTAGATAAAGCTTTTCATTGTGATCCAGTTCAATGCACCCAGTGCACTAGATCCTTTTGCTCGAAGACACTCCGATGATTTTAGACTCATCATATCTCATTTGATCCCACTCAAATGCTAGCAAAAGAATTCTACAACTTTAACAAGACAAAGGTGCCCAACCTTTAACTTAAGTTGTGAACATTATTCAAGACTAACTAAAGAATTGTGTCTACCACATACATATCCAATTGTACGAACAATTCTTCTTTTCCCATAGTCTTTAGACCTTATGATTACTTACTTTGACAATTATAATATTAAACTATAAATGTTATACGATTTGTTAAACCAGAAATCACTTTATTAATATGAAAAAGATTGTCAATTAAAACATTACACTCTTGCTATTGAGCATAATCCTAACAATCTCCCACTTGCGCTATAGCAAATGTGTCATATCTCTCAAGCCCATGTTCTCTAGATGCCCATCGAAACTCTTCTGAGGTAGAGCCTTTGTGAAGGGATCCGCTAGATTTTCTGCTGACGCGATTTTGGTAATCGTCACGTCACCTCTTTGAACAATCTCCCTTAAAAGATGATACTTTCTTTCAATGTGTTTACCTCTCTTGTGACTTCTTGGTTCTTTCGAATTAGCCACTGCTCCACTGTTGTCACAGTAGATAGTGATCTGCTTATTCGCACTAGGAACCACTTCCAAGTCAATCAAGAATTGGCGGAGCCAAACAGCCTCTTTGGCAGCCTCGCATGCAGCAACATACTCAGCTTCCATGGTGGAATCAGCAATACAAGATTGCTTGATACTCCTCCATATAACTGCTCCTCCTCCAATAGTAAACACAGCCCCTGATGTGGATTTTCTGGAGTCAGAATCTGATTGGAAATCAGAATCTGTATACCCAACGGGAACCAAATCCCCTCCAGAGTATACAAGCATATTATCTCTCGTTCTCTTGAGATACTTGAAAATATGCTTGACTGCCGTCCAGTGATCAGGACCAGGTTTCGATTGAAACCTACTAACTATGCCAACAGCAAAACAAATATCTGGTCTAGTACAGAGCATTGCATACATGAGACTTCCAACTGCCGAGGCATATGGAACTCTACTCATGAATTGCTCTTCATGCTCATTCTTAGGAACTTGTTCCTTAGAAAGCTTGATTCCATGTCTGAAAGGTAACATACCTTTCTTGGAATCATGCATGGAAAACCTAGACAAGATCTTGTCTATGTATGAAGCTTGGGATAATGCAATCGTTCTATTCTTTCTATCCTTTATTACTTGGATACCTAGAATAAAACTTGCTTCTCCTAAGTCCTTCATATCAAATTGTTTTGCTAACCATTCTTTTACTGATGTCAATACACCTACATCGTTTCCAATGAGTAGTATATCATCAACATAAAGAATCAGGAAAACCAACTTGTCGCCTTTAATCCTTTTGTATACACAAGGTTCGTCAGGATTCTGAATAAATCCAAAACCTTTGACAGCTTGATCAAACCTTATGTTCCAGGATCTGGATGCTTGCTTTAATCCATATATGGATTTCTGCAACTTGCATACCTTATCCACTTGGCCCTTTTCAATGAATCCCTCTGGTTGCATCATGTAGATGCTTTCGTCAAGACTTCCATTTAGGAAAGCTGTCTTGACGTCCATTTGCCAAATCTCTAGATCTAAAGATGCTGCAATGGATAAGAGTATCCTAATGGATTTAAGCATGGCCACAGGAAAGAAGGTTTCCTCGTAATCGATACCTTCTTTCTGTGTATACCCTTTAGCTACCAATCTAGCTTTAAAGGTTTCCACCTTTCCATCCATACCTCTTTTCCTCTTGTATACCCACTTGCACCCAATGGGTTTTATCCCTTTAGGCAAGTCTACAAGGGACCAGACTTTGTTATCGAACATAGATTCAATCTCGGATTGCATTGCCTTTTGCCAATGGCGACTATCAACATCCTCCATAGCTTCCTTGTACGTATAGGGATCATCGTCGTTCGGGAGATTCTCCACTGATTCTCCCAGACCGATGTATCTTTCGGGTTGTGTTCTAACCCTCCCACTACGACGAGGAATGGTAGGTTGCTGATCTTGTGTTGGATCGGAACTTACAATTGGGTTAGATTGTGTAACCTCTCGTGGAATTGTATCTCCTGACATCTCATTCAGGACAATTCTACTTCTAGGAACAAAATCATTCATATAGTCCTTTTCCAAAAATTTAGCATTTGTTGAAACAAATACTTTAAGGTCTGAAGGACTATAGAAATAATATCCTTTCGTTTCTTTTGGATACCCTACAAATATACATATTTCTGAACGGGACTCCATCTTTTCTGACTTTCCTTTTAACACATGCGCAGGACAACCAAATATCCTTAAGTGTTGTAAACTAGGCTTGTGCCCAGTCCACAACTCATGCGGTGTTTTAGGAACAGACTTAGATTGTACATCGTTTAGAATGTATATAGCAGTTTGTAAAGCATATCCCAAAAAGAAATAGGAAGTGTTGAATAACTCAACATAGATCTAACCATTTCCAAAAGAGTTCTATTTCTCCTTTCTGCTACCCCATTCTGTTGAGGTGTACCTGGTGCAGAAACTGAGAAACTATCCCATTATCAATAAGATATTGCTGAAACTCACCAGATACATATTCTCCACCATGATCAGATCTCAAGATTTTTATGTGTTTCTCAAGCTGATTTTCCACTTCAGCTTTGAATGCTTTGATCATGTCAAAAGCATCCGACTTATGCCGCATGAGATACACATAACCAAATCTCGAGTAATCATCTGTGAAGGTGATGAAGTACTCATATCCACCTCTAGCTTGAATGCTCATAGGTCCACATACATCAGTGTGTATCAATCCTAAACATTCAGTGGCTCTTGCACCTTTGGCAGAGAACGTTCTTTTGGTCATTTTACCTTCCAAACAAGACTCACAAGTTGGTAGATCATCAACCTTTAAGTCACTCAAAGGTCCGTCACATACCAATCTTTTAATCCTATTAAGGTTAATATGACCTAAGCGTAAATGCCAAAGGTAGGTTTCATCTGTTGATAATTTTACTCTTTTATGATTAGGTTCTGTTATTTGTGTGTCTAACGAGTGAGAAATATTTCTATGCAAAAAGTATAGACCGTTTTCCAATGTACCTTAGTAAATAATTTTGTCATTCTTACTAATAATAAAAGCTTTATTAAAAGTAACCGAATATCCAAATTTATTCAAACAAGAAACTGAAATTAAATTCCTCTTGAATTGAGGTACATAATAAACATCTATCAAATCTAAATGCCTTCTAGAATCCAAATAAACTCTAATATCTCCCACTGCACTTGCAGACACTAACGTTCCGTTGCCCAAGCGCAAATTGATTTCATTCTTACTCAGCTTTCTCCTTTCTTGAAACCCCTGCAAGGAATAACAAACATGATTAGTGGCTCCTGAGTCTATGATCCAAGAATCTGTAGAATCAGCCAAAAAACATGTTTCAAGATAATTCACATTACCTTCTTCCTTCTTATTCTGGGACTTTGGGCAATTTCTCTTCCAATGTCCCTTTTCACCACAAAGGAAGCATTTCCCTTTGATCTTGGTTACTTTCTTGGTCTTCTTCTTGATAGGCCCAAGTTGCTTTTTCTTCTGTTGTTTCTTGACCTTTTGACGGGCCTTAACAGTAGCAACTTTACCAACCATATGAATCTCTTGACCTTTGCCTTTCACAAGGATCTTTTCAGCACTTTGAACATCTTGCATCAGGCCTTGTAAGGTGTATTCCTTTTTGTTCAAAGTGTAGTCCAATTTGAACTGATCAAAGGAATCTGACAATGAATTGACAACCATATCAATCTTTGTCTCACCATCTATCTCAGCGCCATGCAGTTCAGCAATGTTGAGATGTGCTATGACTTTCATCATGTGATCCTTCACAGCCTGTCCAGGTTTCATCCTAAGATTCATAAAAGCAGTCACTGCCTCTCTCTTAGTCGTCCTGGACTTCATAGCAAACATCTCCTCTAGAGACATCATTATATCAGCAGCGGACTCCATTCCTTCATGCTGCTGTTGCAACACGTCGGAGATAGTGGCCATAATGTAACATTTTGCCATATCATCTGAAGTCTTCCACTGCTCATACTCATCTCTACATATTATGCTAGATTCATTATTAGGAGCAGGTGGTTTAGGAGTAGTTAGAACAAATTTATGTTTTTCACTTTGCAGCAACAACCCAATTTTCCTTTTCCATGTGACATAATTATCTCCAGTTAAAGTGTTGTCTTTCAGGATGTTTATAAGTGATGAGGTCATGATTTCTGAATAAAACAAAACATATATAAGTAAATAATCATGATAAAGCACTTTTAAATATTTATCTTGAATTAAATAAATAACTCAATCATAAAATTCAACGGTGATCTAACACCCATAAATGTTACGCCTCCTTTGGGAGTTCGCACCATTTACTAGTTAGACTAGGTCCCACCTAATTGTTAACATAACAACCAGCGTTTTCAATTTTAGCCTTGCAATTTTATTGACAAGAACTCTTGGGAGGATATCAATAAAATTACATTGAGTGTGTTACCAAGATATCGACCCTCAATTTTCTCTCATGAAAATCCTTCCTTGGGGAGTAGATCTCGTTTGAGTCCATTGTCTAGTATATCCTTGTAAGGAAGTATGTTGCTAAATTCCATTCATGGATGCCCCTTGGGGGGATTACTAATAAATAATAAAGCTCAACTAACCTTGGAGGCCATAGGTATTACAAAAACACCTTCTCCCACTCAATTATTTAAGACGTGTGATTAAATCCCATGGAATGATTTACCGAGTTATCTAGATGCCAATTTAGATACCTAAATCATTCAATGCATGTTCATACCAAAAGAGATATATGTGTGACACTCCTATTCTATATGTCATGTTATCATACAATAACAAATATTGTAATATTTAAGCATAAATTAAATAACAACAATTTTCGCCCATCCTAGAAAAACAAGTAAAATTACAATTGTTTAGGAATACAAGTTCTTCAAGTGGCCCACAATCATACGCTTATCCTTCGGCCCAACCCACGGATGTGCACAACTCACAACCCCACTAAGGGGCTGCCGTGCGCAGCCCATGAAGACTCCAGGGCTGCCGTGCGCAACCCACCAAGCTTGGGCTTGCCATGCGCAGCCCAATCCACTCCTAGGGTGCGCACGGTGCTCGTTCTCAGTTCCGGTTACTTCATTTTTCATCATGTCTTCGAATCTTCAAGACCTAAATATATTACGACAGTATTTAAACAAATAAAATACTGCAGTTTTTTTTTTTTTTTTTAAATCACTGCAGTACCTTTTTACATACAAAAAACTGCACATAATAAAAATTAAAAAAATCCTGCAGTAGTATAAAAAAAATACCGCACCTATATATTAAAAAAAATAAAACCTAGCAATCTACCAAGAAGGAATTATGACGATGATAGACCACCCTTCTTGTTACAATTCCATAACAAAATTTACATTGAAAATCTAGGACCAAAATCGAGCAATAACAATCCACACAAACAACCTAGGCTCTGATACCAATTGTGGGGAAAAATACCAAAAAAGTACACGCAGCGGAAGCGATACTAAAAATTAGATTTAGTGACTTTTAAAAAATTTTCCTTTATGAACCTTAAACCCTTTAAATAATTAAACATACATATATAATAACAAAAAGTAGAATACCTTTTGTCGAGTGATCCGATTGACTTACGTCGATGGTAATCTACAAGATCTTCAATCCTAGCACGAACGTGGATCACCTAGGAGCGTGGTCTCCCTTTTCTTTGAATTGAAAACCTATGAATGTACAAAACAAACTTTTCTTTTCTTTGTTAGTCACAAAAACAATCAAAAGAATGACTAAGATTATTCCGGTCACTTTTGAGTTCTCAATCTAATGATCGAAACTCGCGTGAACCTAGATCGATATCGTATACACAAAGCTTATTGATGAATAAGCAAATAGTATACTATCAAAGAATAATCTAACACTCCTTTTTGTTTTAGTAGAATAAAAAACTTTCTATGAATTGAGAAGAAGAAGAAATTTGTATCATGAACTCATATCCCTATGGCCGAATTCTATACTTGTCAATATATAGGTGGCCTAAGTTTGCTTCTTCTTTTCTTTTATTATTAGGGTTGCCGAAATCCTAACCTAGAAATAACTAGGGTTGCCGAAATCACATGCCCACCATAGGCTTATATTGCACCCTAATCCAACTCATAGATCTTTTATTCTTTTATTTTGACTAAATAAAAAAAGACTTCTTATTTGATTAAATAAATAAAACTAATTATTTATTTCCTTATCAAACAAGTCTTTTAATTTTACTTTTAGGAAATATATTTCCTGATTAGAAAAGATTTGTTTCTTTAATTAAACAATTAATTAATAAATTAATTAATTCTTATTTAATTAAAACAATGAAACAAAATAATATATTGCCGCCCCACTTAGAGTAAATAGGCCAAAATATTATTTTCTTATTTCATTTAATCCATTGGACTTTAAATAAAAAGCCCACATGTGAACCAGACCCATTCTTACTAAAAGAAATAAGCCCACATGTCTTTCATTAATATATTAATATAATTGAGCAGCCCATTACTTAAATAATGTGCAAATTATATTCTTAATATATTAAATGCAATTCTAGATGGACCCTTAAATTGGTCCGGTAGAATATATCAAGTGATCCATGCAAGTCCGTGTGGATTGGGGATCTTGGCGGGCCATCTAAATTTAAGCTTCAATAGACATAACCTAATCACAATCAACAAATGATTCACTTAGGTCCGATCCATTAATTTTAACTCATTCTACTAAAGAGCTAAAACTGAACTCTTAAATAAAGATAGAAAAGGAAGATGCTCCTCATTCATACCCTAGACAATCATATTGGAGATAGTGTATCCTCGTGATTAATATCAGTAATCGCCAAGAGTTCATAGACCGCCTATAACTCTCCAAGTTACCGTATTTACTTATATGACCACGTTTTGAACTTGGATATTTTGACTTGTCCAGAAGCCATGTTTTCAATAGACACTATCGAAAACTCAACGTTGAGATTTAATATCCAATTACCTCAAAACATCCATATGATGATATTATACTCTCATTTAATTAAATGGAGCCACGATGTCCATATCTATAAATGAAGTCCTCTATCGATTAACAAATGAATATCACCAAACTATCGAGGATAGACTATGCGATATAATCGTACTCATTGGTAACTCAAATGATATCACTTGTAAATGAAATATCATCTCATCAGAGAGATAGTGCAGAGAGGAAATGTGACCGTGACCAAGGTAGAGTCACATGGCAATCATGCTGATCCATTTACGAAGACCCTACTGGCTAAAGTGTTTACGGGTCACCTAGAAGGTCTAGGTTTACAAGACATGTCTCACATGCTTTAGTGCAAGTGGGAGATTGTTGGGGTTTTTGCCTTAAAGCTTGTAATTTGTAAATGTGAATTGAACATAAATAAAAGAAGTAGTTTATTCATTCTATATATCTATCTCATACATTTATATTATGTGTACTTAACATCTAAGATTGCCGAATGTAATCTCTAACTGAATATATGAGTGTCATATACAGAGGTATTCAGTTTGATATGACCAATCTAAAGAGTCCGTAGATAGCAAATAGAGTTGGGTACTTTATTTGTGGTTAATCTACAGCTGCGGTCCATTCCGTAATGTACGATGGTCTTAACCTAGACTATTCATATGGTGATATGAGAATGGAGGAACCTTATATGATGTGATCATATAGGACTGGGCCATGATCTATATGAATCTCTCACCAATATCCGTTACAAGATGAGATTCATATATATCAACAATTGATGGCTATATATGGGTGATCTTAATCCTAAGTGTTTTATCGACTCCTTCAGGTTAGATCGTGGTTTTTGATATACCATGGTGAAATTAGAGTTGCATTCCAGGTCAATATACTTCGTATGTTGGAATCGCGTTTTGGCTTGTGGCTGGGAAGGTTTGTACACAATAGTGGAATCCATTCCTTCTTACGAGAAGTAGATAGTAGTTCCCTTAAGGGTTGATTTGGAGCTTGAACAGTATGAGCGCTCTCCTAATTCCGTAAGGAATGTAGGATTTATTGTTTATTAGAGAATCAATGATACTAAATGGAAAGATATAATTAGAGGGGTATGACGGACATTATGACCCAGCTCTGATTATGAACTACTTGTGGAGGATTATATCATATGTAATAGCTATATCGACGGACACCGAAAGTTATTGGTTTATGTAAAAACGTCTACAGTTGAGAGAGTTCAGCTTCGGGTTTTTAGTGGAATAACACCGAAGTTAATAATCATGAAATATTAATTAAAGAGTTTAATTAATTATTTCTAAGGATTATTGGAGTTGAAAATAATATGGGTCCATTAGGTCCCCTTGTTAGCCTTATCGATTTAGGTAACAAGGGTCACGGTTAATTAATTGGATTGTCCAATTAATTGTGTTACGAAAGTTACACGTGTTTATTTGGGAATTAATTAAATAATTAGATTATTTAATTAATGAATAAGTTGGAGGATGTTGATTGATATTTGTGTTTGAGTGAAGATAAGATAATTTGATTATTTTATTTTTATTAAATTAAATATCAAATTTGAATTTAAACAGTTTAAATTCGAAGTTATTAATTATCCTTATAGATATTAGATATTTTAAAGGAATAATTAATTAAATTAATTAGTTAATATATATATATATATATATGTGACATATTATTTTGGAAATTGATTGACTAATAAAATTCAATCAATACAGACACACCGACATAGATTTACGCAAAAAAGAGAAACAAAATAGAGGGTGTGCGGCCACTTAAAAGAAAAAGTGGTTTTTTTTTTTTTTTTTTCTTCACAAACAAAGGGTGGTCGAATTCTTTTAACAACATAACAAGGGTTGTTTTGTGTTTCTTTCATGTTTAGTTTCCTGAGTACCATGACACGCTCACATACCGTTACCAATCCCGGGTCATAGCTAAGAACGTTTTTTGGTTCAAATTAAGGAGCAGATCGTATTAAAGAGAAAGAGCCTCTAACGCTGGTATGAAATCGTTTCACCTTCTTTGTTGTTTTCGATTATTACAGTATAATTAGGTTTACTTGATGATTGCATAAAAAATTTTAAAACCATTCCACTACGCAATCTGTAACCCTATGTTCCAACAGATTCTCCTAAGGATAGCTCGACCATTCAGGATCTCACTCTCTTGCTTCTGCTCAGAGAGTCCAGAAATAGGGGAGGGGAGCCAGAAATAACAACCCGGCTAGAGAGTCAAGTCGTATTCCTCCATATTCGGCTATCCAGGGAGTCAATCTGGATATCCTGGAATAGCTGGCTGCTGCCTATGTAAAGAGTCTCTGCCTCCGGATGATAGCTTAGGGGATACCCTTCGAAGCTGTCAAGACCACAAGAGAAACTGAATCGGGTACCCGGGTACAGGTTTTCGATAGGCTTGGACCTCCACTTCCAATCCCGGATCGCCCTGCAGGTTTCAAACCTTGACTGGTGAAATCAATAGTCGACATCCTACCTCGGACGAATTAACCGATAACTAGACCAACAAGAAGGGGGAGGACTCCACAACCCGATACAAGAGGTAGTACTGGACCCAAAAGGTAACTGCAAGGTCTGAAACCTAGGATAATGAAGGAATCGCAGCCCGATCCAGACACGAAACACCCCGACGCCTTGAGGACTGAATGGTCAAGATGGCAAAGGTACTAGAGGAGCTAAGGAAGGGAAAGCGTCGAGGTACCCGGAAGAACCCTATGGGAGAAATGAACGCACCATTCTCAAGGAGAATCCGGGAAGTGGAATTGCCCCCCATGTTTAAGATGCCTACAGAGCAGTACTCTGGTTCAGAATATCCTGTGAGCCACATGGAGAGTTTTGTCCTTCAAATGGAAGTTCAAAATGCGACCCGGTCATCAATGTGCTAGATGTTCCCTTCCACTTTGACGGATTGTGCCAAGATTTGGTTTAGAAAACTTCCCCCAGGTAGTATGGATTCTTTAACAAAACTCACAAAAGATTTTTGTGCTCAGTTTCAGAGGATCAAGCCTCGTCTTAAGGACCCCATCCTACTCCAGTATGTGATCCAGGAGCGAGGTGAGACACTGAGGTCTTATGTAGAAAAATTATACAAATAAGTGATCTAAATAGGAGTGTTTGCTAAGAAGGAAACTTTGGCCAAAATTTGAAGAAATCCGTGGGCTGGCAGACTATTCCTGATCATTCGCCAAAAACCCACCTGAAACTTACTAGGAGGCCTATGATAGGGCACTAGAATAGGTCGACATAGACGAACAGCTCCGAGTCAAGGTCGAACACCATGAAGCCCGATCAGTTAAACGTTAGAAAAAAGAAGTTCTGAAACCCGCACCTATAAAGAAATACCACAATCATCCTCCAAACTGGTCTACCTACCGGCCACCGCCTCCTACCTCATATCAAGATAGGTATCATGTAAGAAGAGCCCCTCCAAGAGCAACACCGCCACCAGAAGAGGTAGCACGGGTGGAAAGAGAGGAAGACCGGTAAATCATTGCACCCCACTCAATGCAACCCGAGAGACGATATACCTCGCCATCCGTAACAAGGGTCTGCATAGGAAGCCGGGTCCTATGAAGAGCCTGACTGACCAGAGAAATCGTTACAAGTACTTTGACTTCCATAAGGATGTGGGGCACAGCATATCGGAATGCTACAGCCTCCGCAACCAGATCGAAAGATTGGTAAAGGGAGGACTTTTAATTGAATTCTTGCAACAGGTCCGGGATTGCATCAAAATAGGGAAGAAGGTACAGGGAGAGATGCGGGAAGCGGAGGAAAAACCGAAGGATAATGGAAAAGATCCGATGCAACAAGTCCAGATCATCCACACCATCAGTGGAGGACCTACTTTAGTCGGAACTTCCAATAACTCAAGGAAGAACCATGCTAGGAAGATCACAAGGATTACGGTCAATCAAGACATATTCCGGGTCACCTAGGGACCCTAAGAATACCATCGCTCTGCCTAGATCATTTTCACAGAGGAGGACGTCTTCAACAAAGTTCAGCCATATGACGATCCCATGGTGATTACGGAATAAATAGTTAATTGTAAGGTCCACCGCGTTCTGATCGATACTAGAAGCAGTGTGCATATTCTTTTCAAAGGGGCTCATAATAAGCTCAACTTGAAGAACCACTGTTACAACAGTTTTACCACGCCTCTGTATGGATTTATAGGTGTACTTATTGATGCCAGTTGGGTCATAGGCTACCGGTAATAATCGGAGAAGCCTCTCTCCAGCAAAACATAATGATAGAATTCGTCGTGGTAGATACCCATTCTACTTACAATGCCATCCATAGAAGACCCTTCCTATCCGGAATTAGGGGAGTGTTGTCTATCTACCACAATGTCTTGAAGTTTCCCGTTGGGACCAGGGTAGGAGAAGTTTAATGAGATTAACAAGCAGCCCGCAGCTGCTATGTTGTGTCTACTAATCCCATCGTGCTAGCCAAGCAGTGCGCACATGTGACCTACGAACCAAACCAGGAAATACTGCGACTAGATCAATGCATCATGGAGGAAGAAGAGGTACCAGACATATTCGTAAGAGATTCGGAGGAGGAAGAAGAAGAGCGGGGATGGATTAATGGGCACCCCGCAGAATAATTGGAGGAGATACCCATACGAGAAAATGATCTTTCCAAAGTGGTGAAGATAGGGGGAGCATTAGACAGTAGGGTTAGAGAGAGCTTAGTGGGACTACTTAGAGAATACAACGACATCTTTGCTTTGAGCCACGACGAAATGCCAGGTATCCCTCTCACCTTGGCTACCCACAGGTTGGTCGTAGATACAATCTATAAACCAGTCAAACAAAAACGAAGGAATTTCAACACCGAGCAGAATGCCGCGGTCTAGGAAGAAGTAGACAAGCTCATGAAAGCCAAATTCATCACGAAATCCCGATACCCCATGTGGATCACCAACGTAGTCATGGTTACCAAATCCAATGGGAAATGGCGTATGTGTGTGGACTACACCGACCTCAACCAAGCTTGCTCAAAGGACAGCTTCCCTCCACCCAAGATCGATCAACTTATTGACTCCACGGTAGGAAACAAGCTTCTCAACTTCATGGATGCTTTTTAGGCGTATAACCAGATCATGATGCACCCCGTCAATCAAGACAATACTAGTTTTATCATTGGGCAGGGCCTTTACTGTTGCAAGGTAATGCCCCTTAGGCTAAAAAATGCAAGCGCCACGTATCAGTGTCCGGTGAACAAGATATTCAAAAAGCAAATAGGAAGATCTATGGAGGTGTACATAGATGACATGATCACCAAATCTCGGCAGGCAGAACAACATTCAGAGGATTTACGATAGACTTATTGTTAGGATTATGCTCAATAGCAAGAGTGTAATGTTGTAATTGACAATCTTTTTCATATTAATAAAGTGATTTCTGGTTTAACAAATCGTATAGCATTTATAGTTTAATATTATAATTGTCAAAGTAAATAATCATAAGGTCTAAAGACTATGGGAAAAGAAGAATTGTTCATACATTTGGATATGTATGTGGTAGACACAATTCTTTAGTTAGTCTTAAATAATGTTCACAACTTAAGTTAAAGGTTGGGCACCTTTATCTTGTTAAAGTTGTAGAATTCTTTTGCTAGCATTTGAGTGGGATCAAATGAGATATGATGAGTCTAAAATCATCGGAGTGTCTTCGAGCAAAAGGATCTAGTGCACTGGGTGCATTGAACTGGATCACAATGAAAAGCTTTATCTAGAACCGTCAATAGATAATAGTCTTTTCATTATCAGGACAATCGGAGAGTCTATCTTAATCCTGAGATAAATGATGGACTTATGGTTGCAAGTGATATCATTTGAGTTATCAATGAGTACGATTATATCGCATAGTCTATCCTCGATAGTTTGGTGATATTCATTTGTTAATCGATAGAGGACTTCATTTATAGATATGGACATCGTGGCTCCGTTTAATTAAATGAGAGTATAATATCATCATATGGATGTTTTAAGGTAATTGGATATTAAATCTCAACGTTGAGTTTTCAATAATGTCTATTGAAAACATGGCTTCTGGACAAGTCAAAATATTTAAGTTCAAAACGTGGTCATATGAGTAAATATGGTAACTTGGAGAGTTATAGGCGGTCTATGAACTCTTGGCGATTACTGATATTAATCACGAGGATACACTATCTCCAATATGATTGTCTAGGGTATGAATGAGGAGCATCTTCCTTTTCTATCTTTATTTAAGAGTTCAGTTTTAGCTCTTTAGTGGAATGAGTTAAAATTAATGGATCGGACCTAAGTGAATCATTTGTTGATTGTGATTAGGTTATGTCTATTGAAGCTTAAATTTAGATGGCCCGCCAAGATCCCCAATCCACACGGACTTGCATGGATCACTTGATATATTCTACCGGACCAATTTAAGGGTCCATCTATAATTGCATTTAATATATTAATAATATAATTTGCACATTATTTTAGTAATGGGCTGCTCAATTATATTAATATATTAATGAAAGACATGTGGGCTTGTTTCTTTTAGTAAGAATGGGTCTGGTTCACATGTGGGCTTTTTATTTAAAGTCCAATGGATTAAATGAAATAAGAAAATAATATTTTGGCCTATTTACTCTAAGTGGGGCGGCAATATATTATTTTGTTTCATTGTTTTAATTAAATAAGAATTAATTAATTTATTAATTAATTTTTTAATTAAAGAAACAAATCTTTTCTAATCAGGAAATATATTTCCTAAAAGTAAAATTAAAAGACTTGTTTGATAAGGAAATAAATAATTAGTTTTATTTATTTAATCAAATAACAAGTCTTTTTTATTTAGTCAAAATAAAAGAATAAAAGATCTATGAGTTGGATTAGGGTTTGAAGTCTTAAAAACTAGATGGAAATTAGGGTGCAACATAAGCCTATGGTGGGCATGTGATTTCGGCAACCCTAGTTATTTCTAGGTTAGGATTTCGGCAACCCTAATAATAATAGAAAAGAAGAAGCAAACTTAGGCCACCTATATATTGACAAGTATAGAATTCGGCCACAAAAAAAAAAATGATATGGGTTCATGATACAAATTTCTTCTTCTTCTCAATTCATAGAAAGCTTTTTATTCTACTAAAACAAAAATCATTGTTAGATTATTCTTTGATAGTATACTATTTGCTTATTCATCAATAAGCTTGTGTATACGATATCGATCTAGGTTCACTCGAGTTTCGATCATTAGATTGAGAACTCAAAAGTGACCGGAATAATCTTAGTCATTCTTTTGATTTTTTTTGTGACTAACAAAGAAAAGAAAAGTTTGTTTTGTCCATTCACAGGTTTGCAATTCAAAGAAAAGGGAGACCACGCTCCTAGGTGATCCACGTTCGTGCTAGGATTGAAGATCTTGCGGATTACCATCGACGTAAGTCAATTGGATCACGCGACAAAAGGTATTCTACTTTTTGTTATTGTATATGTATGTTTAATTAATTAAAGGGTTTTAAGGTTCATAAAGGAAATTTTTTTAAAAAGTCACTAAATCTAATTTTTAGTATCGCTTCCGCTGCGTGTACTTCTTTGGTAATTTTCCTAACATCAAGAATATTGTATAGACTTGCTTGGTCTTGAGATGATTCGGTTATGGCGATCCTCTTGGAGTGATTGACCCTATCCAGGGCATCAAGAGTGTTGTATTTCTCTCCTGGTCTTTTTAGTTATGGCAAAATGTTCAAGATGTGCGTTGGAGAATCAAGTTGGAGAAGAAATTGACTTCTTTATTAATTTTTCTAACTCAGACAAAGCATATGTCGGGGTATACAATTGAGCTCATACCATCCGAACAAAATAAAGAATCTTGAATGAAATGCATGCCTTAGGATGGTTGTGATTGTTCTTAATGAATGATTGGTTAATGAAATGGTTATTACTTGAATGAATCATTCCCCTAACATCTTTAATCTTGCTTAATCTTATATTGTTGTAGTAGACTTGGTAATTTAGTTCATTGCAAACTTAGTACAATTGATTTAGATAGCATTAATTAGTGAACGTGTTAAAAATTAGAAACCGATAATCAATGATAACCTAGAATTATTAGCTAAGTTACCTCTCTGTGGGAACGACCACCCTTACTAGTGTACCCTTTACTACTCGTATGACTTGTACACTTGCGATGGGTGAACCACCCGTGCACCCCTTTAATTCCCGTTGTAGTTTAGGTGCTTAGCATCCTTGAACTAGGATCCGCTTGGCCTTAGTCATCCTCATTAGTGTAGTTTTATTAGAACTGGTCTGGGGTGCGTCAACCTTCTACTAGAGATTAATTCCTCCTAAGTAACCAATCTAGATTGTATAGTGTTAGTTGTTCAATTAGGATTCTAACCATGAATGCTCGTCTATCTATCGAGGGCTCGACCTATTACTAACGTAGCCATCCTAGGGTGTATAGTGATGACTTCTAATTCTCTCACAAGTGACCGACCTAGGGTTTATAGTGAAGGCCACCCGTTTAAGATTAGCTGAAGCTCGAGGTTATTCAAGCAAGTTCTACTCGAAGGTTAGTTCTCGTAAAACCACTAAATTAGCCAACTTAGGGTGTATAGTGAAGGCTTCTAATCCTCTTACAAGTGCCGACCTAGGGTGAATAGTGATGGTCACCCGTTCAAGGTTAGATTAAGAACATGGTTGTTGAGTCGGGATTCTGGAAATCCCTTCTATTCAATGAAGCAATAAACAACCAAATAGAGTGTATTTCTAGTTGTCTACATAAATAGAATCCAAATAAAATTTGCTAAGAGAGTGTATCCAAGATAAGCAAATCAAATGAAACCTATTCATGGCAAGAGAATAGAACAATGAAGATAGAAATATTAGAATAGAGTTTATATACAAAATCCCAATATTCAACAAACTAATCCATCAACCTCTTAGAGGGGATTTACCTACTCATTACAACAAATAAGAAAAGAGAAAGGAATGAGAAAGAACCCTTGGAGATCATCTCCTTCCTTGAATATCACTTCAATTTCTAGCTCCTTTGAAGTTCAGTAGAAAATGAGTGAGACGAGAGTGAGTGTATTCCTAGATCTAGGATTACAAGTATTTATATTTTCTAAGTGTAAAAAAAGCTCTCTATTTCGTATTAAACACTTTCTATTTATACTACCCATAAAATAGGTTACAAAATTGCTATAAAAAGACTTCTGGCGTGCGACAGAGTGCGGGTGGAGTGCAGTTCAGAGACCCACACTCACCCGCACTTGATCAATACCAGCAACTTTCAACTCTTGGGTTTGAGTAGGAGTGTGGGTGAGAGTGCGGTTCATGACCTGCACTCACCCGCACTTTATCAGTTTCTTCAAACTATCAGGTTTCGGGTCTGGGCAAGAGTACGGGTGAGAGTGTGGTTTGCTAAACCCCACTCACCCGTACTTTATCATTTCTTCAGATGTTAGCTCTTGGGTTTTGTCAATAGTTCCGTTGGGAGTGCGGTTAGGACCCGCACTAACCTGCACTATTGGAACCTCTGATGCCATTTGTCCAACTTTCTACCTCTTTTGGATCCTTTTCGTCTGAAAGTCCCACAATACGCTATAAACACCAAAAATGGATAAATGCCCGCAATTACGATCACAAAGCCCATAAGTGACACTAAAATCTGAGAAAACGACACAAATGATACAGAATTAAGGGTCGAAATATGCAACATATTTGGCGCAATCAAATACCCCCAAACCAAACCAAACCAAACCAAACCTTTGCTCGTCCTCGAGCAAACATAAGATAAAACAAATAAGATTGACTAAAAACTGACTCGATCGAAAACATTTCCTAG
Organism: Acer negundo; assembly: GCA_035582765.1. Lineage (NCBI taxonomy): Eukaryota > Viridiplantae > Streptophyta > Magnoliopsida > Sapindales > Sapindaceae > Acer > Acer negundo. Next base: position 22,994,289 of record CM069233.1, read on the forward strand.
ATACCTAAGCAACAATTTCAAAAAGGCCGCAAGTCCAGCTAGCGACGTGTTACAAAAATGTGTTACCAAGAGAAGTAAACATATGCACATTATCTATAGCAACTTGGAGATACCAAAAGGAAACTCGCACGAACACGAATCCCACACCTAAAGGTACTCATGCATCCGGGACTACTTACTCCCTTACTTTGAGTATAATTCGCTTCAATTCTAAAGCTCACGTGGATTCTCTCTTTTCTTTCCGCTTAGAGTCCTAAGTTTCCACGCACAACATATGCAAAGATGAATGATTCATAGAATTTAAGAAATGACTATCCTAGGAAAGAACCATTATGCCATGGATGTGAAAGATTATGTGTTAACCAACATTCGCAATTTAGACTTATTTATGGATCAAAAAGGTCTTTTCCTTGGTTATAAAGTTGCCATGGGTTTAATGAGGTAATACAAAGAATTTGGACATTTTGGAGTTCAAAATTACCTATCATGCCAGAAAATGTCTACCTACCCATACAATGCTCTTTTTTTTTTTTTTTTTATGGTCGCTCACACGCTAGTGTTTAGGCATTTATTTTACCCACATTTATGCTTCCAATGTTGTACTCTACATTGTGAGTACTTAACATCAAATAATTTGATAAACTTTTGCTTTTCTTATTTTCTTTTCTTTTGAGTTGCGCACATTTCTTTTCTTTTACAATTAAAGCTCATAAGTACTGATTTGGGTACTTTTACATTTCTAGCCATTTGCTTTAGCATATTTTCAACATTTTTCCTCTATACACGCTATTTTACCATTAAAAGCTTAACTTCCTTCATTACCACCATTGCATATCCTAACATGATTAGTAACAAAGGTAGGCATATGTTTAGGCTATAAGGTAGTACATGGTACCAAATGAAAGAGTAGAGTTTGGCTTCAAGTTTGGCTTTGGAGCACACAATATGGATAGGAAAGTGTTTAGGCTATTGTAGATAATTAAGTGCACACACATTACCTAATATCATTCCCACAACCATCTATCAAGGGAATGAATGCATCCATCAAGCAATTCACAATATGATATGCATGTCCTATGGCATGTGGCATATATGACGAGAAGAGTGTTTAAGAATAATCAATACTAACACTCAAAATGCGCAATTTGAAGTTTGTGTTTGTGATCTAACGGTAATCTCCACTATTAGAATAAGGCGTGAAATCGCCGAGTCCCCTCAAGTTAACACCAAAAGATGGGACAAACCCATGATGGTGCAAGCGAAACCCTAAGGTGGCACCAAGCCACATCACAAGATTATAACGCATACAAAGAACTTGCCAAAAGCATATACTAAAGGCATCACATCCAAACTAATTAAATATTGAAATTTTTGGCCAAGCGACAAAATTTGAAAAAATTGGACACTAAAATAAAAAGTAAAAGACTCAAGAATCATAAAAAGATGACTCAAAAATGCGACTACATCCCCAAACCAAAACTCAACAATGTCCCTATTGTTGGAAACCAAATAGTACGCCCTAGCGGGGGGCGAAACACCTTACAAGACTCAAACAAGCTCTATTAATCAAGGCAATTTATACAACATGTCATAAAGCAATTTTAACCTAACACAAGCATATTCTCAAAATTGGCAGAGCAGGGGCACAATAACCCCCAAACCGGATCTTATCATAAGATCAAAGCTTGTAATAAATATGCAACCAAAAGTGTGTTCATCCATATCAAAAAAATATTCCAAATCCACATTTTACAATAATTGAATCAATTAAGCACAAAATTAGAGAGGTAGAAACTCCCTTAGAAGGAAGATAAGTTCTTTGTCCGTGCAAGCTTTCATGCATTTCCCAAAAAGATGAAGAACCTAGCTTAATAACAACACCTCTAGTAAACGAATGCCAAATGCAATTCAAAATATAGTCTATAAAGTCCAAGAAACTACAAATAAAAAAAAATGCAAAACTAGCTCAAAATACGAATAATGCAAAATTGTTCAAAACAAATATAAAGAAAAATAAAGTAGATGGGTGGATCAGTCATCATCCGAAGATGCGGCCTCTGCCTCAAAGGATGTCCCCTTTTCCTTTGGGTTTAGCTCTGCTCTGACCCTCTTTTTCATGTTCTTTTCTAGACATCTCTATTACAGCCCAAAGCTCTCCCGCATTTGGATCAATAGTGGGGCCTCTTGTGGGAAATGATAAAGGGGCATATCTCTTTTTCGTGTTTGAGTAATGGGGGAGATCGAGCTCATTACTCAAGTTGGTGATGTTGTCCCACACATCCGTAAAACTCCTAATGGTATCTGCTTTGCCCTAAACTATTTTTAAGAACCTCAGTCTTGAGGTTTTGAATCTCGTACAACAAAGTCTGCCAAAGGACTCTCTTAGAAGGCTCCTGTAGAGCTGGGGGCATCTAATCATAGTCCATATAGTCCTGTTCGAACCCCATTTGCTCTGGAACCCGTTCAGTATGTCAACTTGTGCTTTCCCTTTAAGCAGATTTCTTCTTCCCAATTTTGATTCTGACACCGAAGGAGTTCCGTTCTCTCAATTGATCGTTCCACATGGCCCAACCAACAAATCCTATACCACTGTCAAAAGAATCAGACCCAAAATCGACCCTTGGCTCCTTACAAAACGTAGTGATTAGGTTAAGGAAAATGAGAGGCTGCTTGTCCACCCGTATCTTCCCTAGTTCAAGTATCTCCCTCTTGACTAGAAAGCCAATATCAACCAACTAACTATGAAGGATGCAGTAGAGGACCATGGTTGTATTGAAGTTAACTAAAGTCCTATGCTTCCTAGGAATCGGGAATGAGAGATAAAGATGTGCCAATAACCCAACTCCAACTTTAGGTTGGTATACTTCATTTGGTAATCTGGGGCATCCCAAAAATCCATAGGACTGATCACCAATTCATTGGCGAAGCCCACATTTTGTGTTAGCAAAATGTCATTCCAAGTCACTCCATTACAGAGTCTTCCTACAGCCTCTTGATCATTTGGCAACTCGGTCATGTAGTACTTATTGATATCGGTTATGGTCATCCAAACCTCTACCCCTTGGACCAATACAGAGGAAGTTCCCTGAAAATCTTCTGGTACCATGCTAGCATAGAAATCTTCCACCACTGTTCGGCAATATAGAGGAGAAGCGTTAACGAAAGTTCTCCACCCTCTCATTTCAACTAGCTGAGGTATAAGGGTGTCATCTAGCTCTTGTACTGCTATTACCCTCTCTACCACAATGTCCCGCTGCCTGAAATACTCCATGCGATCAATGAAATCTGGGTGTCGGACACAAGAAGGCAATTAAGATGCCCTCTTTAACCTTCTCTCAAAACATTATCCCATTTGGCTAGCAGACTTCCTGGTTCTCCCTAACATTTGCACAAGACAAATAATCCAGTTTAAAGAACACTCTTATTAAAGAACCATGAGGTAATCATTAAAAATTTAAGAACAACAAAATTGTTGCCTGACTGATAAAGTGCGAGTGGAGTGCGGGCCAATGACCCTCACTGGACCCGCACTTTCATTCGATTCTAGTTCTTCAGCATACAAAAACCTCATCAAATACACATTCTTGCCCACTAACACATACTTCATCATAATCAACAATGGCATTCACTTCAAAGTAGGCATAAAAGGCCATTTAATCATAGAAACCCTAATTTCTAAATTGGAACAAACATGTGCAAATTGATATTCCAATAAATCATAAACACTTCACATGTACAATGTAGCAACAACCCATTACTCCAGTTCCAAAGTTAATCAACAATAAATTCAAAATCCCAAATTTGAGAATACATTCATATGAAGGTAATGAACAAGACAACCAATACCAAATTTCTACAACATGCTTTTCTCAAAAGACTTCCTACATGCATAGAAAAATAAACAAGAAATAGGCACTAGTTCGTGACCCATCCTTGAACAATGGAGTTCATGCATTAGAGACGAAATTATTGACAGGAGAGGATGGAAATCAAGATTGGAATAATATGTAAACACAACTGGAGAAAGATTTCATACCTTAGTTATCCAAAAATTGAAACATGGAGCACATGGAATACCTTATAAGTTGTAGAGAGGGAGAAGAGAAAAGGGGCCGGTTTTTGTAATATTGTAATGTGCTGGAGCCTTAGTAAATGATATGGTATATTTATATCACGTGCGCAGAGTGCGGGTGGAGTGCGGTTTAGTGACCCGCACTGTACCCGCACTTATACCTGATGTGCTTTATGACTTAGAGTGCGGTTGCAGTGCGGGTGAGTGACCTGCACTACACCCGCACTGTTAACCAGTTCTAGTTATGAATTAAGCTCCTTATCCTTCCAGCACAAAAACACCACAATTAACAATTTATCATGCCTTGAAAACCAAAAATCACCCAAAAACCAAAACTAACTATCTATATTGCAAAAAATGTAAAAATTAAATAAAAAACGAGTGCAATGCACTCAAAGTGAGGCATGTTCAACCACATGAGGTTTGACTGGATTGGGGAGCACACTCTTCTTAGCTACCCAAATGGGTGCCAATGGCCCTAATAATGTCTCTGCCCCCTTTTTCCTCACTTGACCTACTAGGTCGTTCCTCACCCAAATTTGTTTAACCTTTGGTGGGTACATCCTAGACCTCAAGCGACTTATTCTAAACCTTTGAAATTTAAAGCAATGGCTCTTAATGTGATCCCTTTTTGCATAAAAATAAAAGGTCACAAAATGATTAGGAAATGTAAATGTTCGGTTGTTGGTGTGGGGCCCTTGGTATTGCTGAATTTGGAGGAATTTCAACTCTTTCTCTGTCATGTCCAGATGGACTATAAAGTCACACTCCTTGACTTTGGCGAGCTTCAATTCTTCCTCTTTCTTGTTAAAAAGTGATTGATGTAGACAAAAATAGTTTATACGCACAGCGGAATGTGAAAAATAGGTTTAGTGTATAACAAAAATTTTTCCTTTTTAAAGATGAACCTTAGCTCTTGACTAATTAACATATAATAAATGTATTGTACCTTTGTCACGTGATCCGATTGACGTTGCGTCGATGGTATTTCGCAAGAACTTCCAATCCAATTATGAACGTGAATCACCTAGGAGCATGATTTCCCTTTCTTTGAATTGTGTACCTGAGGATGGATAACAAAAACTTTTTCTTTTTCGTTAGTCACAAAATTCCTAGAGATAATAAAAAATGTTCCGGTCACTTTTGAATTATTAATCTTTTGATCAAAACTCGTGTGAACCTAATTCAAAGTTGTGCACAAAGCCTTTTGATATAAAAGCTTACTAGTGCACTATTGAAATAAAACAATTCTTCTCTCTTTTTGCTCTTAGTCGAATTCTCACACTATGCCTAGAGTTGGATTTATTTTTCAAGCAAAAGAAATAATTCTCCCTAAAGCAATTATTAGGGTTGGCCGAAATATATACGGTGTCTTATATAGTGGCTGAATTCCTTACCCAAAATAATATGGTATATATCTTGGATATTCTTCTTGCCATATTAATATATATCTCTGACGAATTCTTCTAGCCATAATTAATATATTACTTAAACGAATTCTTCTAGCCATTAATATATATCTAAGACAAATTCTTCTTGCCATATTAATGTGTATATATATATATATATATTCTGCTTGCCATAAAATAATATTATTATATATAGCTGAATTCGCTTTTCACATAAATATATATAGCCGAATTATCTTATCACATAAAAAATATATACAAGGCCGAATTCTCTTGCCTATTAAAATATATGTATTCCCAAATTTTGCAGTTTCCATATATATTATATATTAGCCTAAATCTTCTCCCAAGTAGGATTTATGCCTTGTAGTCTAAATCCTAACCCTAGGTAGATTTCCTTAGAATTCCAAACCTTAATCCAACTCTTTAGTGAATTTGGGACTATATCAAAAAAAGTCATTTTATTTATCTACTTACCAAAAAAAGTCTTTAATATTTATTATACTACCAACAATAGTATAATACTAAGAAACATTTTCCTAGTCAGAAAAAGATTTTGATTATTAATTAATAAATTAATTATTTCCCATTTAATTAAATAATAAAATAAAACAATATTTTAGGCTAATAAAATTAACCTTGCTGCCCAAACATATAATATGGGCCATATATTGTTTTTCCATTTTATTAAATCCATTAGACTTTAATAAAAAGCCCACATGTGACCTAGACCCATTTTTACTAAAAGAAAAAAGCACACATGTCTTTCATTAATACATTAATATAATTTAACAGCTCATTAAATAAATAATGTGCAAATTATATTCATAATGTATTAAATACAATTCTAGATGGACCCATAAATTAGTCCGGTAGATTATATCAAGTGATCCATGCAAGTCTGTGTGGATTTGGGATCTTAGCGGGCTATCTAAATTTAAGCTTCAATAGACATAACCCAATCACAATCAACAAATGATTCACTTAGGTCTGAACTATTAATTTTAGCTTATACAACTAAAGAGCTAAAACTATACTCTTTAATAAAGATAGAACAAGTAAATGTTTCTCATTCATACACTAGACAATTTTATTGGAGATAGTGTATCCTCGTGAATAATTCAGTAATCACCAAGAGCTTATAGACCGCCTATAGCTCTCCTAGTTACCATATTTACTCATATGACCACATTTTGAACTTGGATATTTTGACTTGTCCAAAAGCCATGTTTCAATAGACGATATTGAAAACTCAACGTTAAGATTTAATATTCAATACCTCAAAATATCCATATGATAATATTATACTCTCATTTTAATAAATGGAGCCATGATGTCTATATCTATAAATGAAGTCTTTTATCGATTAACAAATGAATACCACCAAACTATCGATGATAGACTGCTATATAATCGTACTCATTGATAACACTTGTAACCATAAGTCCATTATTTATCTTAGGATTAAGAAATACTTTTTGATTGCCTTCATAATGAAATCTTTTATCCACTAACGGTACTAGATAAAGTATTTCACTGTGATTCTATTCAATGCACCTAGTGTACTAGATTCTTTTACTCAAAGACACTTTGATGATTTTAGACTCATCATATCACATTTGATCCCACTCAAATGCTAGCAAAAGAATCTACAACTTTAACAAGGTAAAGATGTTCAACCTTTGTCTTAAGTTGTGAACATTATTCAAGACTAACTAAAGAATTGTGTCTACCTTATACATATCCACATGTACGAACAATTCTTTATATCTCATAGTCATTTGACCTTATGATTATTTACTTTTGAGAATTATAATATTTAAAATATAAATGCTATAAGATTTGTTAAACCAGAAATCACTTTAATAATATGAAAAGATTGTCAATAACATTATTACACTCTTGCTATTGAGCATAATCCTAACAATCTCCCACTTGCGCTATAACAAGTGTGACATATCTCCCATTCCCATGTTCTCTAGGTGCCTATCAAAACTCTTATGAGGTAAAGCCTTTGTGAAAGGATCCACTAGATTTTCTACTGACGTGATTTTGGTAACTGTCACGTTACCCCTATGCACAATCTCCCTGAAAAGATGATACTTCCTTTCAATGTGCTTAGCTCTCTTATGACTTCTTGGTTCTCTCGAATTAGCCAATGCTTCACTATTGTTAAAGTAAATAGTGATCTGTTTATTCGCATTAGGAACCACTTCCAATTAAACCAAGAATTGGCAGCGCCAAACAGCCTCTTTGGCAGCTTCGCATGCAGCAACATACTCAGCTTCCATGATGGAATTAACAATACATGATTGCTTGATACTCCTCCATATGAATGCTCATCCTCCAAAAGTAAACACAGATCTTGATGTGGATTTCCTGGAGTCAAAATTCGATTGGAAATCAGAATTTGTATACCCAACAGGAATTAAATCCCCTCAAGAGTAAACAAGTATATAATCTCTTGTTCTCTTGAGATACTTGAAAATATGCTTGACTGCTGTCGAGTGATTAGGACCAGGTTTCGATTGAAACCTACTAACTTTGCCAATAGCAAAACAAATATCAGGTCTAGTGTAGAGTATTGCATACATGAGACTTCCAACTACCGAGGCATATGGAACTCTACTCATGAATTGCTCTTCATGCTCATTCTTAGGAATTTGTTCCTCAAAAAGTTTGATTCCATGTCTAAAAGGCAACATATCTTTCTTAGAATCTTGCATGGAGAATCTAGACAAGATTTTATCAATGTATAAAGCTTGGGATAATGCAATTATTATATTCTTTCTATCCCTTATTACTTGGATACCAAGAATATAAATTGCTTCTCCTAAGTCCTTCATATCAAATTGTTTTCCTAACCATTCTTTTACCGATGTCAATACATCTACATCGTTTTCGACGAGTAGCATATCATCAACATAAAGAATTAGAAAAACCAACTTGTCACCTCTAATCATTTTGTATACACAGGGTTTGTCAGGGTTTTGAATAAATCCAAAACCTTTCACATCTTGATTGAATCTTATGTTACAGGATCTGAATGCTTGCTTTAGTCCATATATGGACTTTTGCAACTTGCATACTCTTTCCTCTTGGCCAATTTCAATGAATCCTTCTGGTTGCATCATACAGATGCTTTTGTCAAGACTTCCATTAAGGAAAGCTGTCTTGACGTCCATTTGCCAAATCTCTAGGTCTAGAGATGCTGCAACGGATAAGATTATCCTAATGGATTTAAGCATGGCCACAGGAGAGAAAGTTTCCTCGTAATCGATACCTTCCTTCAGTGTGTAACCTTTAGCTACTAATCTAGCTTTGAAGGTTTCCATATTTCCATCCATTCCTCTTTTCCTCTTGTATACCCATTTGCCCCCGATGGGTTTTATCCTTTTAGGCAAGTCTACAAGAGACCAGACTTTGTTATTGAACTTAGATTCAATTTTAGATTGCATTGCCTTTTAGCTAATGGTGACAATCAATATCATCCATTGTTTCCTTATACGTGTAGGGATCATCGTCATTCGGGAGATTCTCCACTGATTCTCCTAGACCGATGTATCTCTCGAGTTGATTTCTAATCCTCCCACTACGACGAGGAATGGTAAGTTGTTGATTTTGTGATGGTATGGAACTTACAATTGGGTTAGGTTGTGAAACCTCTTATGGAATTGTATCTCCTGATATCTCATTTAGGACAATTATACTTTTAGGCACAAAATCATTCATATAGTCCTTTTCCAGAAATTTAGCATTTGCCGAAACAAATACTTTAAGATCTGACGGACTATAGAAATATTATCATTTAGTTCCTTTTGGATACCCCACAAATATGCATGTTTCTGAACTGGACTCCATCTTTTCTGTCTTTCTTTTTAACATATGCGTAGGACAATCAAATATCCTTAAGTGTTGTAAACTAGGTTTTCGCCCAGTCCACAACTCATGCAGTGTTTGAGGAACCGACTTAAATGGTACATCATTTAGAACATATATTGTAGTTTGTAAAATATATCCCCAAAAAAAAATAGGAAATGTTGAATAACTCAACATAGACTCAACCATGTCTAAAAGAGTTCTATTTCTCCTTTCTGCCACCCCATTTTGTTGAGGTGTTCCCAGTGCAGAAAACTAAGAAACTATCCCATTATCAATAAGATATTGCTGAAACTCACGATATAGATAGTCTCCACCACGATCAGATCTCAAGATTTTTATGTGTTTCTCAAGCTGATTTTCTACTTCAGCTTTGAATGCTTTGAAAATGTCAAAATCATCTGACTTTCGTCTCACGAGATATACATACCCAAATCTTGAGTAATCATCCGTGATAGTGATGAAGTACTCATATCCACTTGTGGCTTGAATGCTCATAGGACCACATACATCCATGTGTATTAATCCTAAACATTCAGTAGCTCTTATGCCTTTAGTCATAAACGACCTTTTCGTCATCTTACCTTCCAAACAAGATTCACAAGTTGGTAGATCATCAACCTTTAAGTCACTTGAAGGTCCATCACTAACCAATCTTTTAAACCTATTAAGGTTAATGTTAGGTTTTTGGTTTGTCTTGGCATATATTCCATATCAAAGCGATGTTTTTTTCTTGTATTGATTAGTGGTCTTAGGATTGATGATTTGAAGTTTCAAAGAAAGACTCGGTCACATTTCATGCAAGTTGGTGTTGTTCAAGGAGAAATGTGCTTCATTGCACAATAAAAGTAAAATAGACCTCATTCCTCTTACAAGGCTAGGCACACACACACATGAAATTCATTTGTGTCCCGGCATAGTTGAACAATATTTATTTAACACTTTCACACACTTGGCAATATATGCTCATGCATTAGATTTAAATTGATAATCATTGGAAAATGTATGTTCTAGGACTATGTCTAAGAAATGGCATATGTTTCTGACTTGGTGTTTATTTGTTTTTTTTTTTTTTTTTTTTTTTTGACATGAACATGATCTCTTATGATTCCTTATTGAGTCCCAGTCATTTTGGTTACTCAATCATTCGGTTTCGAGTCCAAACGATGTAGCTACGCTACTTTGCGTTCTAATTCGTTAAGTTGTTTTCGTCGTAGATTTTAGAGATGAATTCTCAACCTTTATTTGCAAAGTTTTGTATACATTGTTTTGTGTAAGGGAGTTACAATTCATAATCCATAGACAGATTCAAAATCATAGTTCGGAGGCTCGAATATGGCCGAAGAACACGAGCGGAGCGCGAGAGGACCAAGCAAGGTCAACGCCAAAGCTTTGTAGCCACGTGTGCCACACGGCCAACATGGCCCTCTGCCCACATGTGCCACACGCAGTGCTGACATGGCACATGCTGGTTGGCTGCTTCTTTTCCCTTTCTCTCTTTATTTTAAATTCCTCCATTCCCTCCCATTTCATTCGAGAAGAAAAATTAGAATTTCCTAAGTGCAAAATATTCTCTCAACTTTTTCTCATCTTCCAAACACCATAACTTTCTCATACGAAATCGAAATTGAGTGATTCAAGTTGAAGATTGTTCATAATCAAGTTCTCTACCTTTTCCAATTGGTCTTGAGGAGTTTGATCGAGTTTTTGATTGGTTCTACCCAGAAAACCGTGACAGCTCGTGATTCCTAGGTATTGGTCTTATCTTTGAGATTTCTTCATTTATAACCTTTAATTTGCTTAGGGTTTTTTCTTCTATATGTATGTATATGTATGATGAATGCTACTGAGAAAGATAACTTCATAATCCAACCTAATCAAAAGTCTAATTAGAGACATATGTTAACTAGTTTATTTGATTCTAGCCAGGCTAAGTGGAATGCCAGGCATTTCCTCATGGCTCCAAGCAAAAATATCATTGTATTCTCTGATGAGCTTTATCAAGTCTTCCTTGACTTCAAGATTCAATCCCCCCCCAACTTTCACCACCTTAGTGAGATCTTCTCCCCTGACAGGTATTTCTTCTAACTGATCAGCAGGATGACCACTAGTCTAACCCCGCTCTTCACCCTCCTACTCTTTTATGATTACGTCTGACACCTCTCCTTCTTCCATGACATAATGACCTTGTTCCGGTGTACCCGGGTTCATTTCACTGGCCATATACGGGCACTATCTAGCAAGCGCGGCGGGATTTGTAGATATCGCATAGCAATTGCGGGCTGCCTGTTGATCCCCTTTGACTTCTCCCACTTCAGTTTCTACTGGAAACTTTAGGACATTATGGTAGATGGATAGTACACCCCCTAATCCCTGAAAGGTAGGGCCTACCTAGAATGGCATAGTAGGTAGACGAGGTATCCACCACGATGAACTCCGTCATCATGCTCTGCTAAAGTGGAGCTTCTCCGACTATCACTGGCACGATTTTAGATCCCATTGGCATTACAGAGTCCCTTGTGAATCCATACAAAAGCGAGGTGCAGCTGTTGTAATATGAGTTCTTCAAGTTAAGTAGTTTATGGGCTCTTTTCAATAGGATGTCAACACTGCTTCTAGTATCGATCAAGACACGGTGAACCCGGCAATTGGCAATCTGTACCGAGATTAACATGGGATGGTCATGTAGTTATACTGTATTATAGACATCTTCCTCTGTGAAGATAATCTTGGTAGAGCGAGATGGATCTCGGGATCCATTGCTGACTTAGAGTATCTTATGACCTATGTTGAGCTTGGGGTTTTTCCTTGCGTGATTCTTTCTTGAATTGTTATAGGTTTCGGCTAAGGTGGGGCCTCCATTAATGGTGTGAATCACCCGAATCTGCTGCATCTGATCCTTCCCTCCATCCCTCATTCTTTCTACCGCCTCCCACATCCCGCTTTGTACCTGTTTCCCTTTCTTGATGCTATCTTATACCTATTGTAAAAATTCTGTCAACAGGCCTCCCCTTACCAATCCTTTGATCTGGTTGTGGAGGCTATAACATTCAGAAGTGTTGTGTACTACATCCTCATGGAAATCGCAATACTTGTAATGGTTTCTTCTATCAGCTGGGACTTTCATGGGACCCGTTTTCCTGAGTAGGCCTTTATCTTGGATGGAGAGGTAGATGGTTTCTTGGGAAGCATTGAGGGGAGTGTAGTGATTATATACATCTTCCTCCCTTGCTACCCGGGCTACTTCTTTCAGAGGGGTAGCCCTAGGGGGCGATCTCTTGAGGGAGGGTCTTCTAACCGGGTACCTTTCCTATTACGAGTGAATAGGAGGCGGCCTGTAGGTTGACCTTTTTGGAGGCTGATTCTGGAATCTCTTGACTGGCATGGGCTTTAGAGCCTTTTTCTTAGGATGTGGGGACAACTGGGCTTCATCATGCTCAACCTTGATCTGGAGCTGCTCTTCTATTTCCATTCTGGAGGATGCTTAGCAAAAGAGCGAGATAGTCTGCCCGCCCACAGTTTTCTTCAAAAATTAGCCAAGGTCTCTTTCTCGTTGAATACTCCCATCTGGATAACCTCCTTGTAGGATTTCTCCACATAAGACCTCAAGGTCTAACCCGCTCCTACATCACATGCTGAAGCAAGATAGGGTCCTTGGGACGAGGCTTGATCCTCTGAAATTGCGTACATAAAGTTGTGGTAAGTTTAGAAAAAGAGTCAACACTACCTAGTGGCAATTTCCTGAACCATGTCTTGACACAGTCGGTTAAGGTCGAAGGGAACGTCCTGCACATGGCTGATCGGGTTGCATTCTGCACTTCCATCTGGTGGACAAAGCTTACTAGGTGGCTAACGGGATCCTCTGTTCCGGAATACTTCTCAAAAGGCATCTTGAATTTGGGAGGTAACCCCACCTCCTTGACTTTTTTGGAGAAAGGTGCATTCATCTCACCAAGGGGGTTCTTTCGGATTCCCCGGTGCTTTCCCTTCTTTAATTCCTCCAGGTGCTTTGCCATTTTGGCCATCTGATCTTTCAGGCACTAAGATTTCTTGTTTTCGGATAGGGCCACAGTGCTTTCTTCATTTGAGGTATCTGAATCAATAACCACTTCCTTCAGCTTAGCTTCATGGTGCCTACCTCTGGGCTTTTTCAGGATTTGACGCTTCCTAGGTGAAATCTCAATTGTGGATTTCACCAGTCAGGGTCTGAGATTAATCTGACGGATCGGGGTTGGTGTTGATGGACCTAGTTGGTCAAACACTAGCACCTGGGTACTTGGGCCAATGTCTCATGTGATCTCGGCTGCTTCAAAGGGGATTCTTTGAGCTATCATTCTAAGTCGGATGGCTTCTATGTAGGCCACAACCTGCTGCTTTAGGATATCCCGATTGATCTCCTGCCTAGCCGAATCTCGAGGTAGCCGAATCTCGGGTTATCATTCCTGGATCCTCTACCCCGTATTTGAGCTCTCTCGATGGAAGGGAGGGACAAGGGTCCCGATGGGTTTGGATAAGCTTGAGAAGATTGGAGTCTTATTCTAAAAGACCTCTGGGTAGTACTGGGCTGTTTTTAAAGTAATGGGTGGGAATAATTCTTTCCTACAGACGGTGCCAAAAGTGTTACTGGAAAATCATCACTGGGGTGAATATCCAAATAACAACTTTAAGGATCAAGATCGAGATAGATATTGATCAGAGGGGTATCACGTAGTTTGATACCAACAAGGCTCCTGTTAAAACAAACAAGAATGTTAAACAAGAAAAGACTAATAGGCACAATTTTATTAATGAGAATATGTGTACAATCAATAAACTTGGAACTATGATGATATATGGCGATATTCTGGGTTTTAATAGGCGATGGAGATGACGTATTCATGCATGTCAATAAGTATAACCGAACGTGAGTGTAGGGTTTTTAGGAGCCAAAATTTTCCTCCTCTTTCTGGTGAAAATAATGTCGTATATATAGGTCCCCTTGATTGCCATGAACTCCTATAATTTTGGTCTAGGGTTTTGGCGATTACAGGATTTTCTTTCCTTCTATGAGACAAACTTTGTAGGAGCTTTAATTATCCAAATCAAGTGATTCCTTTTGGAGAGGATTCTAGTAAAAATGGACTCCTTATTCGAAAGGAATTCTTAAGTGGCGAGATGGAGTCTACCTTTTATCAGGATTTGAACGACAGCGTTTCAACCCCCTTGCTTTGGACCTTCAGAACTTGTCTGTCTAGACATATGGGTTTGTAATTATGTGAGTGTTTCTTAAGGTTATCTGGTGAGGGGATCCCATGAGGTATCTGGGTTCTCGTGTACCCCGCTTCTTGCTAGTTTCATGCTTTCCTTGTTAGGTGCGTGTTCAATAGGGTATTCTGATATCAGTTGTTCTTGCAGCGGGGTACCTGGTTGGACGTAGAATCTAGATGCTTGTCTAATGAGGCAGCGGGGTACCCTATTGATGTAGGAGCGGGGTATCTGGTTGTTATAGTAACAGGATATTTGTCTGATGCAGTTGCGGGATACCTCACTGGGCTCCGTGGCAGGATTTTGAGTAGAACTCCGCGTTGGGGTACTTAGGGGTTATCGGGATTGCTGGTCTTTCTGGCTTGATCTGAGGGAAGAGGTAGGTATCTAGATTTGATCCAGCATTCCTCTTTCTAGGAGTAGCTCGATGGTTTCTTGACATGTGTCTCTTCATCGTATCTAAGTGGAAAATTCTTTTTTGGTTCTTCGCCAATTTTGGCTGTTAACAACATTCAATCCTAAGCCCCAACAAGATCAATTAAGTGAGGGTTGGCTTAGTGTTTAGGTTGCTTGGGTTATGGATAATGTGGGTGTAGAATGAAAAAGTCTATGTGTTTGGCTTCAAAATTGGCTTAGGAACACACATATTATGAGAATGGGAAGTATTTAGGATTTTTGTGTGGCTAAAACACACATTGCCTAATATCACTTCAAAGGATCAATCTATCAAGGGAATAAAAGTTTCTGTCAAGCAGTCCATATATACGATGCATGTTCAATGACAAATGATGTTTTTAGATGTAGTGAAACTATGCACAGTGTTTGAATAGTGTTTACAGATTTGAAAAACTTTTTCCCTCTACACGTGTTTGGCTTGTGTTTGTGACCTCACAAGGGAAATCTCCACTATTAGAACAAGGCGTTTAAGCACCGAGTCCCCTCAACTTGGACACTAAAAGATGGGACTAGCCTATGAAGTGCAAGTGAGACCCCTAAAGTGACTAAGAGTTATTGAATAAGCACACTAAGCATACACACATTTGCCACAAACACTATGCTCAAGGTATCTCACCAAGCTATATAGGCTCAAAATTTTGGCTAAGCAGCAAATTTCAAAAATAGACACAAAACGACTCAAGACTCAAAAAGACGACTCGAAAAGGTGTCTACACCCTCAAACCAAAACCCAACATTGTCCTTAATGTTAAAGACGTGAGAGTCCGGCCTAGCGGCACGCACCTAACATGACTCAAAACAAACCTAGGCACTAATCATCCACAATCAATGCCCAACAACATAAAAATTACTCAAAATAGGCTCAACAAATAAAGGCAATTCATGCAATATATCATTAAAGCACAAGCACACAGATTTTTCATCAAGCATTTTATCAAAATTTATGGAATGGAGGTATGAACAACCCCCAAACCGAATTAAACAATGTAAGGCACTAAAACCTATATAATCACAATCATGGAATAAATCTCCGGCTCATAATCATTAAGCGCATGCATAAGAGCCTCCGGCTCAATCATCCATAAAAATAATCATTTGAACAAAAACATCCAACAACACAATTTATTTTTAAAAACATAAAACATAAAACTAGCTACATGCATCAAAATTATCCAGTATGATGCATTCACGGAGAGGCTAGGGTCCTCTAAGGGTGGTTTAACCAAGTTAGGAAATTCTCTATTTTTCACAACCCAAAGAAATTTAGGGGACTTCATTATCTTTTCCTTTTTCATGTTTCTATATAAGTGCACTTGGTCTTTCCTTACCCATATTTGTTTGACCCTAGGTGGACTCCTAAGACCTCTAGTTTTCCTATGTTGGCCTTCAAATGCTATAACCTAGAACATGCATAGCAAAAAAGATTAGATTTAGAGGAACTCCCTTTTGATGGGTGACTTTGAGGACTTTGGATTTGCTTCACTTGTAACGCCTTGACCTCCTCCTCCTTTTTGCTAAGTGCTTCTTTTGCTTCCTCAAGAGCATTGGCTTTTTGTACAACTTCTTCTTGAATTGTTCTTGACTTGTGAACTATCACATCTTCAAATTCCTTGGATAACCTCACCAAGTTCTTGAACTCCTTTAATGTTGTACTCTTTTCGGCTTCAAGTCTATCCATTTGTTCTTCAAGCTCTTTGCTCTTGTTGGAGACTTCGCCATTGGCCTTCTTAAGTGTGTCATTTTCAACTCTAAGCCTCTGCACTTCAGACATCAATTTCTTGTTTAGTTCTTGAAGGTTTTTCGCCTTTTCCATTTCCAAGTCTTCCTTGCCTTCGAGCTCCTTATTCTCAAAATCTTCCCTCATTTCTTCTTTCTCTCGGGAAGCTATCTCAACGCTCTCTTGAGGTGCTTCATTCTCTTTCTGTGACACATCCCTCGCCAACAATATCTCATTGGTCACCTTCATAAGCTCCTGGTTCATGTTGATCCACCTTTCTGTCTCATCCATTTTCTTGCTTCACTCCAGTTCAAACTCCATCCGGAGTTTATCAATATCTCCTTCTGAGCTATTGGATGATCCCAACAGTTTGGTTCCTCAACATTCATGTAAAGGCTTCATTTTCTCATCATTTGTTAGGCATGTTGGCGAGTAACTTGGCTCTGAATTTTGCCAAAAGGAATCCATAGAGTCCTGAAACAAACAAAAACAAAACTACCAAAGCAATAAAAAGAAACTAACAAAGCTAAAAACAACTAATAAACTAATAGTATTAAAAATAATCTAACCACTACTATGCTCACCGATCCGTGGCAACGACACCATTTGATGGTAAGATTTTCACCATTAGAAAACCGTCTGTCAAAAAAATTTATAAAACCAATGCGATGCGTTAACAAGTATAAATATGAGTAAAGCGGTAAGCACGGGTGTCATCCACTGAGATCGAGGTAGCGGTGATAAGATTATGATTAATAAAACTAGTGTGCATAAAAATAAAAGTAAATGGTAGATGAAAATATAATATAAACTAAACTATGAATGCAAATTAAATAGGATGTGAATGGAGTGATGAATGTATGAAGATAGAACTATGTAGTTGATGGACTCGTAAGTGAATATTAGGGCGATTGCAACAAACTCTAAGTTAAGCACATCATGACAAATGTAACCAACCTAGGTTGTATAGAAATGGCTATGTATCACTAGCAAGGGGGTCAACCTAGGATGTATAGCAAAAACCAACTACCAGCGATTAATCCCTCCTAAGCAACCAACAGTGGCTAGTTGCTCAATTGGGATTATAAGCATGAAGCTCATCTATCTAACTATGGCTCAACCTATTTCTAATGTAGCCATCCTAAGGTGTATAGTGATGATTTCCAATTCCCTCACAAGTGGCCACCCAATTGAGATTGGATGAAGCTTGAGGTTATTCAACCGGATTTTACTCAAAGGTTAGTTCTCGTAAAATCGCTAAAGTAGCCAACCTAAGGTGTATAGTGAAGGCATCTAATCCTTTCACAAGTGCTGACCTAGGGTGTATAGTGCCAGACACTCATTCAAGGTTAGATTACGACTATGGTTGTTTGAGTCGAATTTCTAGAAATCCTTCCATTCAATAAAGCAATAAAAATTCCAAATTAACATGCTAAGAGGGTGTATCCCAACAAATCAATAATGAAATCATTCAAAGCAAAAGAATAAAGCATAGAGATAGATATGCATATAAAACATAGAGTTTATTTACATAGCCCAATATCCATCAAACAAATAACATCAACCGCATAATGGGGTATTTTAGCTACTCATGTTATTTACAACAATAAAAGTAAGAGAGGAGATTAAGAGAAAACCCTTGGTGAGCATCTCCTTCCTTGAAGCCTTGATCCAATCCTTAAAGTTGTGTTTAGGTTGAGTAGAGATGGTTTGTATGAGAGGGAGAATGTTCTAAGACCTAAGTTACACTAAGTTGCAGAAAATATAACTGTGGTTGGATCCCCTTGGTTCAAACTCATCACTTTCTATTTATAGGATTACAAGAATAGGTCACAAAATACTTAAAAACTGAGTCTAACATGCACAGAGTGCAGTTGGAGTGCGGTTGGATTACCTACACTTTACCCGCACTTTATGGGTGTTCTTCCACTTCAGTTCTCAGATTTGGGAAATAGTGCAGGTGGAGTGCGGTTGGATTACCCGCACTTTAATGATAAGGTGCAAATCCAACTCTCTGGTTTGGGCAACAGTGCGGGTGGAGTGCGGCCGGATGACCTGCACTTGACCCTCACTTTATCTCTTCCTCATGAATCAGGTCTCGGTTGTGGGTAGGAGTGCAGTTGGAGTACGGTTGCGACCCGTACTTTAGAGCTGTTGATGATCATTTGTCTTTCCTTTTTGCCACTTTTGCCCTTTTTCGGCCAGAACTACCATAACACGTTTCCAAACCCAAAATTTAACCATTTCCTACAATTACACACGTAACAACCCATCAGAGACATAAAAACGCACGAAAACAGAACAAAGGATACGGAATTAAGGGCCTAAATATACGACATATTTGGCACGATCAATGCTCGTGAAGATTAGTCCGCCATCAATAACTTCTTCCTGGTTGGCTTCAAACCTACCAAACCCAATTCTTCATAAATAGATAGTGGCATCATATTGATGCTTGCACCTAAATCGAGCACCCCCTTAAGTAATTCATTATCTCCATTTTTTATGGGAATCACGAAACACCCCGGATCATCAACCTTGGTTTGGAAAGCCTCTTCAAACACCATAGTTTCATCTCTATTGACAAAATTCCCCTCCTTAGCTTGCTCGGTGTGGCTCAGAAACTTCCCCTTTTCTTGCTTTTGGAAAGCTTCAGCAATTTGCCGCATTTAAGCCTCAAAATTTCCAAATGAAGCTTCCAAGTTGCCAAACCTTTGGCCAGTTGCTTGCATAAAATTTGTCAATGCATGTTAGGCTCTTTGAAAGTCTTGCATCATTCGTCTCATTTCTTCATCCACATTACGGCGAGGTTGAGAGTTACTAGATTGAGCATTGTTGTTATTAGACCATTGATTTCCTCTCTATTGGTTTCCTCCTTGGGAATATCCACCTTGTTCGTATCCACATTGTTAATACCCGCCTTGTTACTCTTTTTGATGGTATCCTCCTTGATTGTTTCCGCCTTTTTGGTATCCTCCTTATTGGTTCCTAGGTTGTCGGTTTAATATGTTGTTGTTGTTGTTGTTGTTGTTGTTGTTTGACCAAGAGAGATTTGGATGGTTTCTCAATCCTGGGTTGTAAGTGTTTGAGTAAAGGTTGTTCCCTTAGCCTAGGAAACCCATAGCTTGAACTTTCTCTTGTTCTTGCCCTTGATTCATGTCATTGAATACTTCACCATCATTGAATTGATCACTAGAGCTAGCCTCTTGCATTCCTAGCATCTTCACCCCAGCCTTGGAAAATCCCATGCTCTCAATGTAAGATATCAAAGACTCCATCATCTTGTTCATTCTAGAAATCTTAATGGCGGTTTCTGTGTTTGCACTCACATCAAACCTTCCTCCCCGAATACTATTAGCAATCCTTTGTTGAGAGTTTTGTGCTAACATCTCATATATCTCATATATCCTCGTCGCGGTCTATGTGTCATAAGAACCTCTGCAAGCATTATCCACCAAAACTTGGGAGAAACGTATGAGACCACCTTTGAAGATGTAGGGAAAAACGGTTTATACGCCCAACGGAATGCGAAAAATTAGGTTTAGTATATAACAAAAAATTTTCCTTTTAAAGATGAACCTTAACCCATGATTAAATTAACATATAAACAAAAGTACCGTACCTTTGTCGCATGATCCGATTGACGTTGCATCGATAGTATTCCACAAGAACTTCTAATCCAATCACAAACATGAATCACCTAGGAACGTGATCTCCCTTTCTTTGAATTAAGTACTTGAAGATGGATAACAAAAACTTTTTCTTTTTCGTTAGTCAATAAACTTCCAAGAGATAACAAAGAATGTTTCAGTCACTTTTGAATTATCAATCTTTTAATCGAAACTCGTGTGAACTTTATTCGAAGTTGTGCACAAAGCCTTTTATTGTAAAAGCTACTAATGCACTAATGCAATAAAAACGTTCTCCTCACTTTCTCTCTTTGGCTGAAATTTCTAACACTAGTTTAAGATATAGATTCTATTTTTCAAGCTAAAGAAAAATAACTCTCAAGCAAGCCTTAGGGTTTTTCAAATTCTATACAAAATATATATATATATATAAGACGGAATTCTCTATTCCAAATAAATAATATATCTCAAAGACCGAATTCTATTTTCCATATAATTAATATATATTGTTTGGACCGAATTCTCTTTTCATATAAAATATATATCTTGTGCTGAATTCTCTTGCCTAAATAATTTAGGTTGCCCAAAATTTCTATTAGGAAATTTAGGTGGTGGCCGAAATCTTTACTTGAAGAAGATTTGTGTTTTCACCAATGACTCATATCTTTCTTTTGATTTTCAAACCCTAATCCAACTCTTTAGTGTATTTGTAATTATATCAAAAACTTCCTAATTTGACTACCAAATAAAGTCTTTAATATTTATTATACTTCCAACAATAGTAATATACCAAGAAAAATATTTCCTAGTTAGAAACAGATTTTGATTCTTAATTATATAATAAATAAATTAATTAATTAATTTCCATTTAATTAAATAATATAATGAAATAAAATATTATATTAGACTAATATAATAGCCTTGCCACCCAAGTACCATACATGGGCCATATATTAATTTTCCATTTTATTTAATCCGTTAGACTTTAAATAAAAAGCTCACATGTGAACTAGACCTATTCTTACTATAAAAAACAAGCTCACATGCCTTTTATTAATACATTAATATAATTTAGCGGCTCATTAAATAAATTATATTCATAATGTATTAAATATAATTCTAGATGAACCCATAAATTAGTCCGGTAGAGTATATCAAGTGATCCATGCAAGTTCGTGTGGATTGGGGATCTTTGCGGACTATCCAGCTTCAGTAGACATAACCCAATCACAATCAACAAATGATTCACTTAGGTCCAATATATTAATTTAGCTCATTCTACTACAGAGCTAAAAATGTACTCTTAAATAAAGATAGAAAGAGTAAATATTTCTAATTCAAACCCTAGACAATCTTATTGGAGATAGTGTATCCTCGTGAATAATATCAGGAATCGCAAAGAGCTCATAGACCGCATATAGTTCTCTTAGTTACCATAATTACTCATATGATCACATTTTGATCTTGGATATTTAGACTTGTCCAGAAGACATGTTTCAATAGTCACTATCGAAAACTTAACGTTAATATTTAATATCCAATACCTCAAAATATCCATATGACAATATTATACTCTCATTTAATAAATGGTGCCACAATCTCCATATCTACAAATGAAGTCCTCTATCGATTATCAAATGAATACCACCAAACTATCGAGGATAGACTATGTTATATAATTGTATTCATTGATAGCTCAAATGATAACACTTGTAACCATTCATTTATCTCAAGATTAAGATAGACTCTTCGATTGTCCTCATAATGAAAACTATTATCCACTAACGGTTCTAGATAAATTATTTCATTTTGATCTTATTCAATGCACCTAGTGCACTAGATTCTTTTACTTAAAGACACTTTGATGATTTTAGACTCATCATATCTTATTTGATCCCACTCAAATGCTAGCAAAAGAATCTACAACTTTAACAAGGTAAAGGTGCCCAACCTTTATCTTAAGTTGTGAACATTATTCAAGACTAACTAAAGAATTGTGTCTACCTCATACATATCCAGATGTAAGAACAATTCTTTACATCTCATAGTCTTTTGACCTTATGATTATTTACTTTTGACAATTATAATAATTAAACTATAAATGTCATAAGATTTGTTAAACCAGAAATCACTTTATTAATATGAAAAAATTGTCAATTACATAATTACACTCTTGCTATTAAGCATAATCCTAACAATCTCCCACTTGTGCTATAGCAAGTGTGTCATATCTCTCATTCTCTTGTTCTATAGGTGCCCATCGAAACTCTTTCTAAGGTAGAGCCTTTGTGAAGGGATCCGCTAGATTTTTTGCTGATGCGATTTTGGTAACCGTCACGTCACCCATATGCACAATCTCCCTTAAAAGATGATACTTCCTTTCAATGTGCTTACCTCTCTTATGACTTCTTGGTTCTCTCGAATTAGCCACAGCTCCACTGTTGTCACAGTAAATAGTGATCTACTTATTCGAGTTAAGAATCACTTCCAAGTCAACCAAGAATTGGCGAAGCCAAACAACGTCTTTGGCAACTTCGCATATAGCAACATACTCAGCTTCCATTGTGGAATCAACAATATAGGATTGCTTGATACTCCTCTATATCACTGCTCCTCCTTTAAAAGTAAACACAGATCCTGATGTGGATTTTCTGGAGTTAGAATTTGTATACCCAACAGGAATTAACTCCCTTCCAGAGTATACAAGCATATAATCTCCTGTTCTCTTGAGATACTTGAAAATATGCTTGACTGCCGTCCAGTGATCAGGACCAGGTTTCGATTGAAACCTGCTAACTATGCCAACAGCAAAATAAATATCTGATCTAGTACAAAGCATTGCATACATGAGACTTCCTACTGCCAAGGCATATGGAACTCTACTCATGAATTGCTTTTCATGCTTATTCTTAGGAACTTGTTACTTAGAAAGTTTGATTCCATGTCTGAAAGGTAACATACCTTTCTTGGAATCTTTCATAGAGAATCTAGAAAATAATTTATCAATGTATAAAGCTTGGGATAATGCAATCGTTCTATTCTTTCTATCCCTTATTACTTGGATACTAAGAATATAACTTGCTTCTCCTCCTAAGTCCTTCATATCAAATCGTTTTGCTAACCATTCTTTTACTAATGTCAATACTCCTACATCCTTTCCGATGAGTATTATATCATCAACATAAAGAATGAGGAAAACAACCTTATCGCCTTTAATCCTTTTGTATACACAGGGTTCATAGGGTTCATCAGTTTTTTGAATGAATTCAAAACCTTTCACATCTTGATCAAACCTTATGTTCTAGGATCTAGATGCTTGCTTTAGTCCATATATGAACTTTTGCAACTTGCATACCCTTTCCACTTAACCTTTTTCAATGAGTCCTTCTAGTTGCGTCATATAGATTCTTTCATCAAAACTCCATTAAGGAAAGCTGTCTTGACGTCCATTTGCCAAATCTCTAAGTCTAGAGATATTGCAATGGATAAGAGTATCCTAATGGATTTAAGCATGGTCACAGGAGAGAAGGTTTCCTCATAATCGATACCTCATTCTGTGTGTAACCTTTAGCTACAAATCTAGCTTTGAAGGTTTCCACCTTTCCATCCATCCCTCTTTTCCTCTTATATACCCACTTGCACTCGATGGATTTATCCCTTTAGGCAAGTCTACAAGAGACCAGACTTAGTTATTGAACATAGATTCAATTTCAGATTGCATTGCCTTTTGCCAATGGCGACAATCAACATCCTCCATTGCTTCCTTAAACGTGTAAGGATCATCATCATCCGAGAGATTCTCCACTGATTCTTCTAGACCAATGTATCTCTAGGGTTGATTTCTAACCCTCCCACAACGACGAGGAATGATAGGTTGTTGATCTTGTGATGGTGTGGAACTTACAATTGGGTTAGGTTGTGAAACCTCTTATGGAATTGTATCTTTTGACATCTCATTCAGGACAATTCTACTTTTAAGCGCAAAATCATTCATACAGTCCTCTTCTAGAAATTTAGCATTTGTTGAAAAAAATACTTTAAGATCTGAAGGACTATTGAAATAATATCCTTTAGTTCCTTTTGGTACCCTACAAATATGTATGTTTCCGAACAGGACTCCATATTTTCTGTCTTTCCTTTTAACACATGTGCAGGACAACCAAATATCCTTAAGTGTTGTAAACTAGGTTTTCGCCCAGTCCACAACTCATGTGGTGTTTGAGGAACTGGCTTAAATGGTACATTTTTTAGAATGTACACTGCAGTTTGTAAAGCATATCCCTAAAAAGAATTTGGAAGCGTTGAATAACTCAACATAGACCTAACCATGTCCAAAAGAGTTCTATTTCTCCTTTCTAATACCCCATTTTGTTGAGGTGTACTTGGTGCAGAAAGTTGAGAAACTATCCCGTTATCAATAAGATATTGCTGAAACTCACTAAATAGATATTCTCCACCACGATCAAATCTCAAGACTTTTATGTGTTTCTCAAGCTGATTTTCTACTTCAGCTTTAATTGCTTTAAACATGTCAAAAGCATCCGACTTATGTCTCATGAGTTACACATAGCAAAATCTCGAGTAGTCATCTGTGAAAGTGATGAAGTACTCATATCCACCTCTAGCTTGAATGCTCATAAGACCACATACATCGGTGTTTATTAATCCTAAACATTCAGTGGCTCTTGTGCCTTTGGTCGTAATGATCTTTTGGTCATCTTACCTTCCAAACAAGATTCACAAGTTGGTAGATCATCAACCTTTAAGTCACTTAAAAGTCCATCACTAACTAATTTTTTAATCCTATTAAGGTTAATATGACCTAGGTGCAAATGCCATAGGTCGGTTTCATCTTTTGATAATTTTACTCTTTTATGATTAGGTTCCGTTAATTATGTGTCTAACGAGTGAGAGATATTTCTATGTAGAAAGAATAATCTGTTTTCCAATCTACCTTTGCAATAACTTTGTCATTCTTACTAATAATAAAAAATTTATTATAAATAACCAAATATCCAAATTTAATTAAACGAGAAACTGAAATTAAATTCTTCTTGAATTAAGGTACATAATAAACGCCTATTAAATCTAAATGCCTACTAGAATCTAGATAAACTCTAATATCTCCCACTACACTTCCAGACACTAACGTTCTGTTGCGCAAGTGCAAGTTGATTTCATTTTTATTAAGCCTTTTCCTTTCCTGGAACCCTTGTAAGGAATAACAAACATGATTAGTGGCTCCAGAGTCTATGATCCAAGAATCTGTAGAATCTGCCATAAAACATGTTTCAATATAATTAACATTACCTTCTTCCTAGTTATTCTGGGACTTTGGGCAATTTCTTTTCCAATATCCCTTTTCACCACAAAGGAAGCATTTCCCTTTGATCTTGGTTACTATCTTGGTCTCCTTATTGGTAGGCCCAAGTTGCTTTTTCTTCTGTTGTTCCTTGACCTTCTGAAGGGTCTTAACAGTAGCAACTTTACCAACCATATGAATCTTGGATTCTTAAGTAGGAGCAAGTGGTTTAGGAGTAGACAGAATAAACTTATGTTTTTCAGCTTGCAGCAACAACCCAATTTTCCTTTTCCATGTGACATAATTATCTCCATTTAAAGTATATCTTTTAAGATGTTCATTATGGATGGGGTCATGATTTCAGAATAAAACAAAAATATATATAAGTAAATAATCATGATAAAGCACTTTTGAATATTAATCTTAAATTAAATAATTCAATTGAAAAGATTCAACGGTGATCCAACATCCATAATTGTTATGCCTTCTTTGGGAGTTCACACTATTTACTAGTTGGACTAGGTCCCACCTAATTATTAACATAACAACCAGCATTTTCAATTTTAGCCTTGTGATTTTATTGACAAGAACTCTTGGGAGGATATCAATAAAACCACATTGAGTGTGTTACCAAGATATCAACATTCAATATTTTCTCTTACGAAAATCCCTCCTTTGAGAGTAGATATCCTTTAGGTCAATTGTCTAGTCTATCCTTGTAAGGAAATATATTGTTAAATTCCATTCATGGATACCCCTTGGAGGGTTATCATAATAAACATAAAGCTAAACTAACCTTGGAGGCCATAGGTGTTTCAAAACAACTTCTCCCACTCAATTATTTAAGGCGTGTGATTAAATTCCATAGAATGATTTACCATGTTATCTAGATGCCAATTAGATACCTAAATCATTTAATGCATGTTCATACCAAAAGAGATATATGAGTGGCACTCCTATTCTATATGACATTTTATCATACAACAACAAATATTGTAATATTTACGAAAAATAAATAGCCACAATTTTGGTCCATCCTAGAAAAGCAAGTAATTTACATTTGTTTGAAATATAAAAACTCCTTTCTTGGCAAACAAGTCTTCATTCGGCCTTCTACCAATTGTGCATCCCTTGGCTGCCTCCCATGGGCATGCGCACACAACAGCACCATAAACGGCTACCGTGCGCAGCCCATGCCACAACATGCGCAGCTGCGCGCTAACTTGCGCTCGCGCATGTTGTTGTGGTGCGCACGATTCCACTCCTGTTCTGGTTGCTTCCAATTCTTCAAAACTTCGAATCTTCAACACTTGAATATATATTACAGCAGAATTTTAACATATAAAATACTGCAGTTTTTTTTTTTTTTTTAAATTAAACCTACTGCAGTATTTTTAAAAATAAATAGTGCAGTTTTTTTAATACAATAAAAAGTACAGTATTTTTATTTACAATAGCAAAATAAAAATAAAAACTTAGCAACTATCAAGAAGGAATTATGGCGATAATAGACCACCCTTCTTATTACAATTCTGGAACAAAAAATACATTGAAATTCTATGACCAAAATCTATCAACAACAATTCATATAAACATAACATATATAAATCCATACATTCCACATGTAAATTATATATGAGAATACCTAGAGTGCCATCTCTTTCTCAAACATGCATATAATCAATAAAAAGAAATAGATCCATGTATGTACATACATTAATTAATCAAGGGTACAACCAAGGCTCTGATACCAATTGTAAAGAAAAACGGTTTATACGTGCAGTGGAATGCGAAAAATTAGGTTTAGTATATAACAAAAAAATTTCCTTTTAAAGATGAACCTTAACCCTTGATTAAATTAACATATATACAAAAGTACCGTACCTTTGTCGCATGATCCGATTGACGTTGCGTTGATGGTATTCCACAAGACCTTACAATCCAATCACGAACGTGAATCACCTAAAAGTGTGGTCTCCCTTTCTTTGAATTGAGTACCTGAAGATGGATAACAAAAACTTTTTCTTTTTCGTTAGTCTCAAAACTTCCAAGAGATAACAAAGAACGTTCTGGTCACTTTTGAATTATCAATCTTTTAATCGAAACTTGCGTGAACCTTATTTGAAGTTGTGCACAAAGCCTTTTGATGTAAAAGCTACTAGTGCACTATCGAAATAAAAACGTTCTCCTCACTTTCTCTCTTTGGACGAAATTTCTCTCACAAGTCTAAGAGATGGATTCTATTTTTCAAGCTAAAGAAAAATAACTGTCAAGCAAGCCTTAGGGTTTTTCAAATTCTATAAAAAGAATATATATATATATATATATACATAAGACCGAATTTTCTATTCCATATAAATAATATATCTCAAAGACCGAATTCTCTTTTCCATATAATTAATATATATAGTTTGGACCGAATTCTCTTTTCATATAAGATATATATCTTGTGCCGAATTCTCTTGCCTAAATAATTTAGGGTTGCCCGAAATCTCTAATAGGAAATTTAGGTGTTGGCTGAAATCTTTACTTGAAGAGGATTTGTGTTTCCACCATTGACTCCTATCTTTCTTTGATTTTCAAACCCTAATCCAACTCTTTAGTATATTTGTGACTATATCAAAAACTTTCTAATTTGACTAGATAAATAATTCCTTTTATTTATCTACTTACCAAATAAAGTCTTTAATATTTATTTTACTACCAACAATAGTATAATACTAAAAAACATATTTCCTAGTTAGAAAAAGATTTTGATTCTTAATTAAATAATTAATTAATTAATTAATTAATTTCCATTTAATTAAATAATAAAATAAAATAATATATTAGACTAATATAATAGCCTTGCCGCCCAAGTACCATACATGGGCCATATATTATTTTTTTCATTTTATTTAATCCATTAGACTTTAAATAAAAACCCCACATGTGAACTAGACTCATTCTTACTAAAAGAAACAAGCCCACAAGCCTTACATTAACACATTAATATAATTTAACAGTCCATTAAATAAATAATGTGCAAATTATATTCTTAATGTATTAAATACAATTCTAGATGGACCCATAAATTAGTCTGGTAGAATATATCAAGTGATCCATGCAAGTTCGTGTGGATTAGGGATATTTGCGGGCTGTCAAAATTTAAGCTTCAATAGACATAACCCAATCACAATCAACAAATGATCCACTTAGGTCCAATCTATTAATTTTAGCTCATTCCACTAAAGAGCTAAAACTGTACTCTTAAATAAAGATAGGACAAGTAAATATTTCTCATTCAAACCCTAGACAATCTTATAGGAGATAGTATATCCTCCTGAAAAATATCAGTAATCGCCAAGAGCTCATAGACCGCCTATAGCTCTCCTAGTTACCATATTTACTCATATGACCACATTTTGAACTTGGATATTTTAACTTGTTCAGAAGTCATGTTTCAATAGTCACTATTGAAAACTTAACGTTAAGATTTAATAACCAATGCCTCAAAACATCCATATAATCTCATTTAATAAATGGAGCCACGATGTCCATATTTATAAATGAAGTCCTTTATCGATTATCAAATGAATACCACCAAACTATCGAGGATAAACTATGCTATATAATCGTACTCAATAATAGCTCAAATGATAACACTTGTAACCATAAGTCTATCACTTATCTCAGGATTAAGATAGACTATCTGATTGCCCTCATAAGGAAAACTATTATCCACTGACGGTTCTAGATAAAGTATTTTACTGTGATCCTATTTAATGCACCTTGTGCACTAGATTCTTTTACTCAAAGACACTTTGATGATTTTAGACTCATCATATCTCATTTGATCCCACTCAAATGCTAGCAAAAGAATCTACAACTTTAACAAGGTAAAGGTACCCAACCTTTATCTTAAGTTGTGAACATTATTCAAGAATATCTAAAGAATTGTGTCTACCTCATACATATCTGAATGTATGAACAATTCTTTACATCTCATAGTCTTTTGACCTTATCATTATTTACTTTTGATAATTATAATAATTAAACTATAAATGCTATAAGATTTGTTAAACCAGAAATCACTTTATTAATATGAAAAGATTGTCAATTATATTATTACACTCTTGCTTTTGAGCATAATCCTAACAGAAGCAAGATACCTTGTACTCTTCCGTAAATATGTGAGGAGGACATTGGGCCAAAAGGAGTTGATATCTCTCCCATGACTCATGAAAAAGCTCCCTTTCACTCTTATTGAAGATCACTATCTTCACCTTGAGCTCTTTAGCCTTCCTAGTAGGGAAAAACCTATTGAAGAATACACCACAAATTTGTCCCGAACTTGTCAAAGATCCCGGCCTTAGCCACATCAACCACTCTATTGCCAAGTCCTTTAGGCAACAATGGAAATACCTCATGTGAAGTTGCTCTCGAGTGAGACTTATGATAGGGAATGTCTTAATAATTATGCTAAACTCCTTCATAAATTGCAAACAATCCTCATTCAACTTTCCGTAGAAAACGGGCAATAGGTTGACATGCTTAGTCCTTAGCTCATATCCTCTTACAATCGGATCCAAGACAATTGGCGAAGGTTGATTGCCAATTGCGGGCAATGAGTACTCCCCTATGGTCATCCTTTGGCCTTGATTAGTGGGAGTCTCTTGATTCACTTCGTCCCTAGAAGGAGCTTCATCCTCCTTTCTTGACTCTTGTCCTTCCATATTCATAGATTGCCTGGGAATTTCTTCGATTCCCCTTGCAATCCTTTCAACAGGGCTAGATTCCTCCTAAGGATCTTCTACCGTGCATGCACCTAAACTCCTGAAAATGGATTTGATAAAAAAAAAAAAAAGACAAGAAAAAGGTAAAAAGAATTACGAAAATCTATAAACAAGAAAAACTACAATAATTATGTATAAGTAAAACCTAGAAGCTAACTAATGAATTATAGAATACAAAGAAAAGTCAATCAATTTAACAATCGCTACCAAATCCTCGGTAGTAGCATCAATTTTGATAAGGTCGTTTGTATGCTCAACAAAATACTCTTTTATGTTCTTTTGAAAACCATGTTTTAGCCACTTAAAAATCCTTTAATATGTTAATTCTTAGCAAGTGGTAAGCAAGATTCGTTCCACAGGAAAATAGAGTAATACATTAGATTGATTGACTAATCTATTTTGCAATAAGATAAATCATAATGAATGGATAGTTGTGTGGTTTGATAAACCACCAAAAATGCAATTAAA
Source organism: Acer negundo (assembly GCA_035582765.1). Classification (NCBI taxonomy): domain Eukaryota; kingdom Viridiplantae; phylum Streptophyta; class Magnoliopsida; order Sapindales; family Sapindaceae; genus Acer; species Acer negundo. The sequence goes on from CM069233.1 coordinate 23,025,240, forward strand.
ATAAACAAACAAAAATGATAAGGAAAATAGAAGACTCAACAATCTTGATAAGAGGGATGATGTAAACAAATAGAGTATATGCTAGGGAATTGATAGAGTTACAAGTGTCATGGATAATGCTCTTCAAAGTTTCATTAATAACCAAATCTCATAAATGCTAACCATTTGTTTCCTATAGTATGTTTAGGCCATTTTCATGAACACTAAACATTTTCCCACCTCAATGTCTAACCGATTAAGGAAAGGGGGTCAAGGTGCGATTGATTTGGTACAAATCAAGGGTTTAGATCAGTGGAGTTGATAAACCCACTACTAATCTATCATATTCACTAAGTTCCTTAACCAATCAAGGGTGTCGATCCAAGATTAGTTTCACAACAAATTGTCCCACACAATAATATGATCTACTAGTGATATACAATGCAAACCACAAAATGTATAGAATCTCAATATTAAGTGAGTAGAAAACAAATAGAGATTTAATTACACATAGCTTAAGGAAAAACCCACAACAAATGTTTCTCACATCTATCCCATAGATTAGGGGTTTAGTGATCGTGTCAAATATGTTGTATATTTAGGCCCTCATTTCCATATCTTTTGTTCCGTTTTAATGTGTTCTTATGGTTTTGACGGCTTTCTTGTGTGTAATTGCTGGAAATTGTACATTTCTAGTGTTAGAAGCATGTTGCGGGAGTTTCAATTGAAAAAGGGGCAAAAGGTGGCAGAAGGAAGGACAAATGGTGATCAGCAACTCTAGGAGTGCAGGTCAATACGGGTCGCAACCGCACTTCAACAACACTCTTACCCACAGCCAGGACCTAATTTATGAGGAAGAAATAAAGTACGAGTCAAGTCCGGGTCATCCAACCGCACTCCGCCCGCACTCCAAGCTGGAACAGAGAGTTGGAATTACACCTGACGGTTAAAGTGTGGGTCATCCAACCGCACTCCAACTGAACTCCACCCGCACTGTTGCCCATACCAGAGAGTTGGATTTGCACTTGATAGTTAAAGTGCAGGTAAAGTGTGGGTAATCCAACCGTACTCTACCCACACTCTGCGCAAGACAGCCTTTGTTTTTTAGCATTTTGAACCTGATTTTGTGTCCTCTATGAACAGAAAAGGATAGGAATGAACCAAATAATCCTCCTAACATCCAAACACATATATATTTTCTGTAACTTAGCTAATCTTAGGTCTTAGAACATTCTCCCTCTCATCCAAACCATATCTACTCAACTCAACTCAACTCAAAGGCAAATAGGAGACTTGGATTCAAGCTTCAAGGAAGAGAGCTCTTCAAAGGTTTCCTCTCAATCTCTTTCTTAGTTTTGTATTTGTTGTAATGAACATGAGTAGCTAAAATACCCCACTATGGGGTTGATGTTATTTGTTTGATGGATTTTGGGCATTTGTAAATAAACTCTATGTTATATATACATATCTATATCTATGTTTTGTTCTTTGCTTTGAATGATTTCATTATTGATTTGTTGGGATACACCCTTTTAGCAATGTTAATTTGGAATATTTATTGCTTATTGAATGGATGGATTTCAGGAATCCCAGCTCAACAACCGCATTCTTAATCTAACCTCGAACGGGTGACAGAAACTATTCACCCTAGGTCGGCATTTGAGAGAGGATTGGAAGCCGTCACTATACACCCTAGGTTGACTACTTTAGCGATTTTATGAGAACTAACCTTTGAGTAAAATCCGGTTTAATAACCTCTAGCTTCATCCAATCTCAAATGGGTGACCTCCGCTATACACCCTTAGGGCGGCCACTTGTGAGGGAATTGGAAGTCAACACTATACACCCTAGGATGGCTACATTATAAATAGGTCGAGCCATAGTTAGATAAATGAGCTTCATGGTTAGAATCCCAATTGAGCAACTAGCCACTGTTGGTTGTTTAGGAGGGATTAATCGCTAGTAGGGGGTTTTCGCTATACACCCTAGGTTGACCCCTTGCTAGTGCTACATAGCCAACACTATACACCCTAGGTTGGTTACATTTTTCATAATATGCTTAGTTGAGAGTTAGTTGCAATTGCCCTAATATTCGCTTACGAGTCCGTCAACTCCATAGTTCTATCATCATACATTCATCACTCCATTACCATTCCATTTAAATTGCATTCTTAGTTTAGTTTATATCATATTTTCACCTACCATATACTTTACTTTTATGCTAACTAGTTCTATTAATCCTAATCTTATCACCGTTACCTTGATCCTTGTGGACGACACTCGTGCTTACCGCTTTACTCGTATTTATACTTGTGAACGCATCACATAGATTTTATAAATTGTTTTGATGGATGGTTTTCTAACGGCGAAAATCTTCCTATCATTTAGTTACACATAGTTACAAATCAAATGAATAGGAAGTAATAGTTAAGGAAATCACTCTTAGGCCATCTTCTTTAGTGCTTGCTCCTTCCCTTCCTTTGTTGCTCTTAGTGTCAAGAATGGTAGAAGTGGATGTGTCTAGATATGTGGGTGTCTAATGTGAGTGACAAAGGTATTGAAATGTAGAGAATGGTAAAAGAGGAATGGTTGAGTGAAGTAATCAAGACATTGGTGTTGAGGTTTTCGATGGAAAAGAAAGTTCAAGTTCAAAGAATGGAGGAAGTAAAGAAAGTGATGTTTGGAGGAGAAACTGGCTTTAATGCTCTGTAAAAATGTTGCTTTCTTAATGCTTGGATCGTTTTCAAGTTGGAAGAGAGGGATATATAGTCACACTCGGAAATGTAGTGATAACTGCTTGAAAATCCGATGTGGAGTGATGTCGCCACTTGTGTGGCCATTGGTGACATCATGGCAACAAATGGTTGCTCATTTTGAGATTCAGATGTCCCCACTTTTCTCATCTTTTTCACCAACATGCAAGTGGTGACAATGAAGGAATTGCATTGTCGCCACTTTGTTGCCATGGCGACACAAAGTGGCGACAACACTTGATGCTTTAATTCTGAGAAATGCATTTTGTTGCCACTTATGCCATCATGTCACTAGTGGCGACACATCTTTACCAAAGTGGTGCCCTGTTTTGCTAACTTGAGCTCTCTTTGCACCAAAGTCCTCACTTTCTTCACAAATGCCTCTAAGGCCTAAGTAAACCTGAAACACTTGATTTAACAACATTAAATATGGGGAAATGCCCGAGAATCAAGCACAAAGAGTCGAGAATGAGGGCCAAAATCATACCAATTTTGGCTTGATCAGGCGGCTACATAGAGTGAAGATGATGACTTTAGTGATGAAGAGAGCTCTAGTGATGAGTCTTCTAGTGAAGAAGTTGGTAAGCAACTTTGTTGCATTCACGACCTCTCACTCTATCCTAGAGGATGTATGTCAATATTCATTGGACAAGGAGGCTGATCCAAATCATCAAAAGTGCTTAAGTGATAATCCAACCTATATTGATCTTTTGGCTAAGGTGAAATGCCTTGAAGAAGATTTGAAGGTAGCCTAAAGAGAGGTTGTTGAGAAGGATGATTTGATCAAGCTACAAGTGGATGAGTTTGTTTCAACAACTCGGATGCTCTTGGGTGAAAAGAATGCTCTTTCCAAAAAGCATAGAGAAGTTGAAGGGGTTGTTCTTGAGAGGTATAAGATCATCTCTAGTTTGTCATTAGACGGCTCAAGCATCTTAGTAGTTGAAGAGAAGCTCATAAAAGCATCACTTCCTACAAGTAAGGAAAATGTCATTGTTGACAAGAAAGCTCCTAAGAAGAGACGTTCCAAGACCAAGAACAAATTGAAGATCAAGGTACCTCTTGAAACTCCCATTTGTGCTTCTTCAAGTCCGAAAGGTAGATTCTCTTCTTTTGTTCCCATATGTTAGGTTTGAGAAGAAAGCAAACCTTACTAATTTTGGCAAAGTTTCTGTTGCTAGCAATGTTAAAGCTAAGAGTTTCAATGATATTCTTGTTGAGCAAGTCATAGAATGTCTTCATTCTAGATACAAGATTGTTGTCAATAAGAATCTTGATAATGTTTGTGTAGGTTCACCCAAGACAAAGATTGTTAAGGGTGAGTGCTCTTACCATTAGTGTAAGTTGCATATGTGAATTAGCTTTAAGATTAGTGTTATGTTGTTAAGACACTTAGCTTGTTTTCTTTGTGTCTCTATAACATGACATGAACTTAGCTATCTAACATGTGTGTTATGATGGTCGAAATCTGTTGATTAACTTTTGAGAATTTTTTTTTTATGAAATCTATATGGTGACAATCATGTTATGACTTTTAGAGAAAGACAACTTTTTGTTGTTTGAGTTGAAATGCATAGTCTTTAGTCTCTTGGAATTTACACACCTATAACTTGTTGTCATGAGGACAAACAAGCCAAGAGGACTCATAAAATGGGTGAAGACCTTGCATTTGATGAAAATAGCTTGCGAAGGTATCTCTATATCATATTGCTTGCTTTCTTAATTTTCATCTCTCAACTCTTTGTTTATACCACTTCATGAAGCATGTCATATTAGAGAACTAATATAGTATTTATATGGTCCTTCTTGACATTTGCTTATTTAAGATCTTTTGGTGATAATTGTTCACATTGATCTTAATCATGTTTTGTGTTATTGTTTGTATGATTGTTGAGTGACATGTTTTGAAAAATATAAGCTTCATATTCTTTGAAAGCTACTTTCTTGAGAAGTAGAGATTTTAAGTAAGTCTCTTTACTTGCTTTTTGATCATGTGCTTTTAAGCCGAAAATCTTGGTTTCAAAAAATACACTTTGCTTCTCTTGTATGCTTGGTTGTGTAAGTTGAGCTTGATATATGTAAGTTGTGGATACACCTTGAAGTCTTTGGACTAGTATATTTTAAGATGACCTATGGTTGGTATCCATTTGCTTCGGTAACATAGAACTCAATGAGCACCTTTATAGAAAGGGCTATACACTTTGGTTGTGAAGCCACCTAATGTAGGAAAAGGCTACGCCATTGTGATGAGTGAAAGCCGCCATGAAGAATATATGTTTATGTTAGAAAAATCAAAGAAGTGTTGAAAATAATCAATTAAAAAAATTTGTTAACGGCTAAAATTGGTCGAGGATCAAAGAAGAATTTTCCACCTAAAAACCAAAGAAGAAGTACTTTTAGCAGGTAGCATCCAGCTACCTCAAGAAGAAAATCCGGACCAACATATCGAGATATATACACCCAGAAGAAGCCAAAGAAGCATGAAAGTCCTACAAGTCACACTACACCATACTTGTATCCCGCTCCCGTGTGGGAGGTGTATCCAGCCTCTGTATAAACCGGGTACCTGATCGGACCTAAATTGTTGTATATTTCGGCCCTTATTTCCTTATCATTTTTTTCGTTCTCTTGTGTTTTAGCGTCTCTTATGGGCTCTTTGTTTATAATTGCAGGCATTCGTACATTTCTGGTGTAAGAAACAGTATTCGGGGACTTTCGTGCGAAAAAGGGGTCAAATGGTGCAAAAAGAGGGCAAGAAAAGATAAAGTGCTGTTTAGCTCACCCACACTGGACCTGCACTCCACCCGCACTGTTAGATAAAGTGCTGTTCAGCTCACCCGCACTGTTAGATAAAGTGTTGTTCAGCTCACCCGCACTCCACCCGCACTGTGACAAAAACCCGAGAGCTGCTCAGCTGAAGAATCAATAAAGTGCGGGTATAATACTGGTCAACCAGCCGCACTGGACACGCACTCTACACAGACAGCACCATGAATGACTGGTTTTTAGGCCATTTTTTGGGGGTACAATTGTCATTTCATGCCCAATTCGTGCCACAACCTCTCAAGCCTATAAATATACCATTTTATTCACAAGAACAAATAACTCTTCACCCTAATAATCTAGACACTCTCTCTCTCATCCAAACCATCTCTACTCAACTAAAGGCAACTTGGAGGATTGGAATCAAGCTTCAAGGAAGGAGACACTCTTCAAGGGTTTTCTCTCAATCTCTTCTCTTAGTTTTATTTGTTGTAAAGAATATGAGTATCTAAAATACCCCACTATGGGCTTGATGTTATTTATTTGATGGATATTTGGGCTTTTTACATAAACTCTATGTTTTATATTTAATCTATTTATTCTCTATTCCATTGCTTGAATGATTTCCATTATTGATTTGCTTGGATACACCCTCTTAGCATGTTAATTTGGATTACTTGAGTAGGCAATTAGGTTGTCTAATGCTCTATTGAATGGAAGGATTTTCAAAAATCTAGCTCTACAAACCGTGCCCTTAACCTAACCTCAAACGAGTGTTCGACTCTATACACCCTAGGTGGGCACTTGTGAGAGGATTAGAAGCCTTCTCTATACACCCTAGGTTGGCTACTTTAATGATTTTCCATGAATTAACATTCGCGTAGAATCCGGTTGAATAACCTCGAGCTTCATCCAATCTCAAATGTGTGTCCTCCGCTATACACTCTAGGGCGGCCACTTGTGAGGGAATTGGAAGTCATCGCTATACACCCTTGGATGACTACATTAGAAATAGGTTAAGCCATAGTTAGATAGATGAGCTTCATGGTTAGAATCCCAATTGAGCAACTAGCCACTGTTGGTTGTTTAGGAGGGATTAATCGCTAGTAGAGGGTTTTCGCTATACACCCTAGGTTGACCCCTTGCTAGTGATATATAGCCAACACTATACACCCTAGGTTGGTTACATTTGTCATTACATGCTTAATTGAGAGTTTGTTGCAATTGCCCCAATATTTGCTTACGAGTCCATCAACTCCATAGTTCCATCATCATACATTCATCAACTCCATAGTTCCATCATCATACATTCATCACTCCATTACCATTCCATTTAGATTGCATTCTTAGTTTAGTTTATATTATATTTTCAACTACCATATATTTTACATTTATGCTCACTAGTTCTATTAATCCTAATCTTATCACTGTTATCCCGATCTCAGTGGACGACACCCGTGCTTACTGCTTTACTTGTATTTATACTTGTGAACGCATCGTATAAGTTTTATAAATTGTTTTGACGGACGGTTTTCTAACGGCAAAAAAGGTCTCATCAGTACCCCGCTTCTACATAGATCGGAACCCCACCACCATGTCACCCTGATACCTCGCCACAACCTTAATTAATGTTCTAAAAGACGGGGTAACTAGGGGTTCAAAGGAAACCATGATAGAACAGGAAGGAAGGCAACAGAGTACCCCGATACCGAAACACCCAGACGTTGTACAGAAATAGCTTGCCGAACAGTCCAGATGTCAGGTAAGGATGTCGCCGAGGTTTAAAGCTACAAAGAAGAACAGTAAAAACCGCCATCATTTTTGTTAATACTTATTCCTGCCATTTAGGAGTCCTATTTAAAAGCAGTTTCTATCAGAATCTGCTCAAGAGAGAATCACTTGATTTTAGGGATTGGATTCCACTACGACATCTTCGTTTATCGCCAAGGAAAGTCCCATAATTGCTAAACCCTAAACCAAAGTTATAGGAGTGCATGGCAAGTAATGGGACCTATATATACAGCATTATACTCAACTACGAGGAGAGATTGTTTCTTCTCGAAACCCTAAACACAGCTTTTTCTACTTATCGACATGCACGAGATCTCCACCGCTGACAGTGTCAAACTTCACCTACAGTGTCAAACTTCACCTACAGTGACCAGTGGAGAACATTGTTGGAAATTATATTCATGTTATGCAAATTAATCCATTCTATTCGTCTCCTACATGATATAATATAATCGATTGTCCTACCTCTTTCATCTCCTACATTGAACTGTGCTTATTGGAAATCATAGGTATCGAACAAGATGATACCCTTCTGACTGTGGTCAATCTTGATCATGGTCCACTAAAGTCGTTAATTGTAAATCCACCTCGCTGGTAAATTTCGCTTAACACTTTTTGGCGCTGTCTGTGGAAAACATACTTCCACTACATTATCAAAAGCGACTTAACGCTATCTCGCTAACAGAAAGATGAGACTCAGATCCTCCCAAGGACAGCCCGACCATTCAGGACCTCACTCCCTTATTTTTATACAAAGAGTCCAGAAACAGGGTAGGGGGGCTAGAAATACCAACCCAGCTCTTGTCCTTCCACCAGAGCCGAGCTGCATTCCTCAGAGCCCAGATTCGGTTATCTAGGGAGTCAATCGGGATATTCTAGAACAGCAAGCTGCTGCCTATGTAGAAAGTGTCTACCTCTGGATGATAGCCCCGGGGATATGTTTCGAAGCTACTAGGGCCGTAAGAGAACCTGGACAAGGTACCCGAGTATCGATTTTCTACAGGTTGAGACCTCCACCCCTAATCCCGGATCGCCCTACAAGTTTTAGACCCCGACATGCGAGATCAACATTCGACATCCCTCCTAGGAGAAATCAACCAACAACTAGATCGGTAAGAAGGGGGAGGACTCTGCAACCCCATGCAGGTGATAGTACTGAACCCAAAAGAACTCGTGAGGAAGCCGATCTAGAAACGACGAGTACTAGGAAGTTATTGTAGACTCTGAGACCTTGGATAACGAAAGGATCACAACCGGATCCAGAAACGAAGCACCCCGACGCTTGGAAGACCGGATGGCCAAAATGGCAAATGAACTCGATGAGCTATGAAAGGGAAAACATCAGGGCGCCTAGAAGAACCCCCTAGAGGAAATGAACGCACCCTTCTCAAGGAGAATCCGGGAAGCAAAATTGGACCCCAAGTTCAAAATGCCTACTAAGAAGTACTCTGGTTCAGAAGACCCCGTGAGCCACATAGAGAGATTTGTTCTTCAAATGAAAGTTCAGAATACGACCCAGAGAGCAATGTGCATGATGTTCCCTTCCACTCTGACAGACTTTGCCAAGACTTGGTTTGGAAAACTTCCTCCAAGTAGTGTGGATTCTTTCACAAAACTCACTACAAATTTTTGTGCTAAGTTTCAAGGATCAAGCATCTTCCTAAAGACCCCATCCTACTTCAGTACGTGATCCAAGAGCAGAGTGAGATGTTGAAGTCCTATGTAGAGAAGTTCCACAAACAAGTGATCCAAATGGGAGTATTTGTTGAGAAAGAAACTTTGTCCAACTTTAGGAGAAATCTGTGGGCTGGTAGACTATTCCGATCTTTCACCAAACATCCACCTGAAACTTACTAGGAAGCCTATGATAGGGCACTAGAATAGGTGGACATAGATGAACAGCTTCAAATCAAGGTCAAACACGATGAAGGCTGATCAATCAAGAGTCAGAAAAAAAAAGTTTTGAAACCCACACCAGTAAAGAAATACCACAATCATCCTCTAAACCGGTCTACCTACCGGCCACCGCTTCTTACCCCACATCGGGATGTAGTGCGGGTGGAAAAAGAAGAAGACCAGTATAACCACTACACCCCTCTCAATGCGTCCTAAGAGACCATATACCTTGCCATCAGCAACAAGGGTTTGTTCAGGAAGCCGGGTCCTATTAAGATCTTGACTGACCAGAGGAACAGTCACAAATACTACGACTTCCATGAGGACGTAGGGCACAACACATCGGAATGCTACAGCTTTCGCAATCAGATTAAAGGATTGGTAAAGGGAGGACTTTTAGTTGAATTTTTACAACAGGTCCGGGATATCATCAAGATGGGGAAGGAAGTACAGGGAGAAATGCAGGAAGCGGGGGAGAGACGAAAGGATAACAGGAAAGACCTGATGTAACAAGTCCATATCATCCATACCATCAGTAAAAGTCCTACCTTAGCGGGAACTTCCAATAATTCAAGGAAGAACCATGCTGGGAAAATCTTGAAGATTACCGCCAATCAAGGCGTATTCAGCGTCACCCGGGGATCCCAAGTTTACCCCCCATATCATTTTCACAAAGAAGGATGTCTTCAACACACTTCAGACGCATGATGACCCCATGGTGATTATGGTGCAGATAGCTAACTGCAAGGTCTCCCATGTTCTGATCGATACCGGGAGTAGTGCAGACATTCTTTTCAAAGGGGCTCATGATAAGCTCAACTTGAAGAACCACTGTTATAACAATTGTACCATGCCTTTGTATGGATTTACAGGGGACTCATTGATGCCAGTTAGGTCTCATAGACTGCCGGTAATAATCAGAGAAAACTCTCTCAAGCAAAACATAATGACATAATTCGTCGTGGTAGACACCCTACGAAAAAATGATCTTTCCAATGTGATAACGATAGGAGGCGCATTACATAGCAGAGTCAGAGAGAACTTGGTGAGACTCCTTAAAGAATACAATAACATCTTTGCTTGGAGCCACGACGAAATACCAGGTATCCCTCTCACCTTGGCTACTCACAAGTTGGCAGTAGATGCAATCTTCAAACCAGTCAAATAGAAACGAATGCATTTCAATACTGAGCGAATTGCCGCTATCTAGGAAGAGGTAGACAAGCTCATGAAAGCCAAATTCATCAGGGAATCTCGGTACCTCGAGTGGATCACCAACGTAGTCATGGTTACCAAATCCAACGAGAAATGGCGTATGTGTGTGGATTACACCGATCTAAACCGTGCTTGCCCAAAGGACAGCTTCCCTCATCCCAAGATCGATCAGCTTATTGACTACACCGCAGGAAATAAGTTTCTCAGTTTCATGGACGCTTTCTCGGGCAAGAAGTGATTGCATATATAAGAAGGGCTTATGCACATGAAGAAGAAAAGGAAGTGTACAACAAAATCATGATGCACCCCGCCGATCAAGACAAGACCAGATTTATCATTGGGCAAGGCCTCTACTGCTACAATGTAATACTTTTCGAGCTCAAAAATGCTGGTGCCACTTATCAATGTCTAGTGAACAAACTGTTCAAAGAGCAAATAGGAAGATCTATAAAGGTGTACATAGATGACATGATCACCAAATCTCGGCAGACAGAACAACATTTAAAAGATTTGTGGCAGACTTTTTAATTGATAAGGAATAACCAAATGAGGTTGAACCCCGCCAAGTGCGCCTTCGATGTAGCTGTAGGAAAGTTCCTAAAGTTCATGGTTCACAAGAGGGGGATCGAAGCCAACCAGGAAAAGATCAAATCCATTTTAGACCTTGAATCCCCCACTAACCTAAAACAGGCTCAAAGACTGACTGGCAGAATAGCTGCATTGAACCGCTTCATATCTCGATCAAGAGATATGTGCCTTCCTTTCTTTAAAATTATCAAACATGGTAAGAAGATTAAGTGCGATCAAAAAAGTGAAAGGGCTTTCCATTCTTTGAAGGAATATCTGGCTAGCCCGCCCTTGCTAGTAAAACATGTCCCAAGAGAAGAACTACAACTTTACCTGGCAGTATCAAAGATCGCTACCAGCGGGGCCCTAGTAAAAGACTGTAATGACGGGGCCCAGAGACCAGTCTATTACGTGCGCCGTGCTCTGACCAAGTCAGAAAAAAATTATTCCCTTCTGGAGAAGTTTGCTTATGCATTGGTGATTGTAGCAAGAAAGCTCCGACCATATTTCCAAACTCATACCATTGCGGTGGTCATTGATCAATCACTGAGACAATTCCTTCAGAGGCCAGATGTATCTGGTAGATTGGTCATATGGGCTTTGGAGCTCACCCAGTACGACATCAAATACAAGCCAGGAACCACAATAAAAGCTTAGGCTCTAGCAGATTTCGTAGAAGAATTCAGCATTACTCTAAATTCGGAGACCAATGCAATCCCGGACCTAGTACCGAAAAACCTAGAATGGCCTGATGACTGCAAGACCTAGGTACTGTACATGGATGGGCATCGAACCAATCAGGTTGTGGGGTAGGGATTATCCTAACCGATCTAGAGAGGGTCGAGTGCAGCTATTATTTTATATTTAAGTGTAAAACCACTAATAATGAAGCAGAGTATGAAGCCTTACTAGTTGGGATGAAAGTAGCAGAAGAGCTAGAAGCCGTTTTCCTCCTAGTTAAGAGCGATTCTCAGTTGGTGACCAACCAAGTATCAGGATTATATCAAGCAAAAGGTGATAACATGGTAGAACATTTGACCAAAGTCCGAGAGCTAAGACAAGGTTCAAAGGTATAAGGATGAAATAAATTCCGTGAGAAAATAATCACTGAGCAGATATCTTAGCCAAAATTACTGCAAGCGGAGGGCAAGCATTGCCAAGAGGAGCACCAATTTAATTGATACCCCAATCAAGCATAGCTATAGGAGCAAAAGTCAACCAAGTTGAGTGACTCCCTTGCTAAATTGATCCTATAGTAGAGTACCTCCAAAATGATACCCTTCTTATTGAACCGGATCAAGCACGCAAACTCAAAAGGATCGCCACCTGGTATTGTTTGGTAGATGGTTCTCTCTACCATAAAGTAAAATCACTTCCACTGCTGAGATGTTTACACCTAGATGACGCACAATGGGCACTCAACGAGGTACATTCAGGAGAATGTTGCAACCACGTATCAGGCGAGACTCTTGTTTACTAAGTACTCAGAATGGATTATTTCTGGCCTACTCTCTACCAAGATGCAAAGCAGTTCACGCAATCTTGTGAACCATGCCAAAGGATAGCAAACCTTCATCGCCTTCATCCAGAGAGGCTCTCTTCAATCAGTACACCATACCCTTTTGCAATATGGGAACTTAACCTCATTGGACCACTCCCAATTGCTCCAGGTCAAGCCAAGCATGATATGGTTGCAATAGATTATTTTACCCGGTGAGTGGTGGTAGAATCCCTTACCTGAATAATAGAGGCAAATAAAACATTATCTGTCATATTTGTACCCCGATGGCCATAATAACTAATCTGGGCAAACAATTCGATAATGCCAAATTCAAGTAGTTTTACGAAGAAAGGAGAATCAACCTCCGTTTTGCCTCAATAGCGCATCCATAAACCAATGAATTGGTAAAGGCTACCAACAATACTGTCAAGAAACTCCTGAAGAAAAAGCTCAAATAGAAGAAAGGGAAATGGGCTGAGGAACTTCCGAACGTGTTATAGGCATACCGGACAACCAAAAGGATTGCAACAAGGGAAACACCTTACTCACTAGCTTTTTAGACAAAAGCAGTCCTATCCATCGAGTACAAACTGACATTTTTTAGGGTCCACCACTATGAACATGAAGATAATGAGATGAAGTTAAAAGCTAACCTGGACCTTCTCAAGGAGAAGCAAGACAAGGTCACACAAAGGGTAGCGGCCTACCAGAGTAAGATAGCCCGATACTTTAACAAAAATGTAAGGGCACAAAATTTCAAGAGGGAGACCTGGTTCTCAGAAAAGTAACCCAAAACACTTGAAAAAGGTCAGACGAGGTATTGGCTCCCAACTGAGAGGGTCCCTACTTAATCAAGATGATAGTCCAAGGTGGAGCTTACAAGTTTGAAGACATGGATGGTTACCCATTTGATCACACTTGGAATGCTGATCACCTCAAGAGGTTCTACCCTTAATGGTTAGCAAGAATAAAGAGTTGTCTCTTTTGTTTTTTTTTTTTTTTTTTTTTTTTTTGGCTGGTATGACATCAAATGTATACCCCGATCTTTGCTTTGTACAAATTTGAAAGTTCAATAAAAGAAGTCAGTTTCTTCTTCCACCTGATTCTCCGACTTTCATCTTGAACATTTCGCCATAAATAAATCACCTCAAGACTAGGAGACCAATACAACGCTCTTCATGCCTTGGGTAGGGACAACCCCTCCAAAAGGATCACCATAACTAAATCACCTCAAGACCAAGAAAACCTATGCAACATTCTTGAAGAAGCAGGTTAGGGAATACCCTCCACCGGGATATATATATCAAAGAACCAGAATCCCTTAGTAGGATATCTGGCACCTTGATTTGCCATGTGAAGAACCATGTCGGGGAATACCCTTCACCGGGATAATATTTATCAAAGGATTGGCAGGATACATGGCACCTTGATTCGCCATGAGAAGAACTAAGTCAGGGAATACCCTCCATCGAGATAGATTCAATCAGAGAGCCAAGGTCCCTCAATAAGACAACTGGCATCTTATTTCACCAGATGAAGACCTAATGTTAAGAAGGTCTTAATGGTCTGCCAAAATAGATTGCTAAGAAATTAGGATCTCAGAGCGGGATACCTGGGATATCTATACAAGAGGTACCTAAAAAATTTGCAATATCTTAAGACTGGGTCCTAAGTACCACTAACATGGAGTCTTTTACAAAATTTTCACCAAGTCTTGCAAGGGGACTACCGTCCAAGTTATCTTCAAGGAAAAATTAAGGTCTACTTTACTACATATCCGGATAAAGAAATAGAGGTTGTCAACATCCAAAGATTCACTAGTATTCCAAGTTAGTTTTTATTTGGATTATCATTATGAAAGATCCTGCCACAACCCAGCAAAATAAAAAGACAATACATTTGTAAGAAAGAAGCATCCAATTGATCAATTCGAGTGCCTAAACACCACAATCAGGCTACAAGATGTGAATATGCGAAAAACAACAACAAAAGGAAGAACATGATAAATTTTGCACCCATCTTCTTTACAGTCTCCTAGATTCGGACCGGCTGCATTAGTTTATTTGATTCTGCTTGAATGGTATCAATGAAGATCTCGCCTGTAGAACTCTCACTTTTGCCTCAGCCTAGAGTTCATAACCTTTCTTCTTCCATATCAAGCTCTCGGTGCATCTTGAAGGCTGAACCCACTCCGCCCACATATGGGCCTTAGTCCTGATCATCCGGTCGCCAGCCTGTTTGTTGACTTCGACACCGATATCGCATTTGACTTCCCAAACACAACTGATGTGTCTTTGGGTAACCTTGTGAATGGCACCATTAACTATGATGACCGCGGTTTCGCCGACCCAGAAAACCTTCAAGTAGTCGAGGAGAAAGAAGCATACTGGCTCCATCTGGCAACCTAGGACGAGGCTTCTGGTCTTATCACAGAAGCCCAGCTCAATATAAAGTTCCCTACTAGAACGACAAGACCGGGTCGAGACAGAACTTAACCCGGAATCGTGGTTGACGTTTTCCTTCCTCCTTGCGTACGATTGAGAATTGCTAACCTTTTCCATAACAAAAGAAGTACCAAGATTGATAGCTAGAGTGGATGGGCCCGCCATCAAAGGAGAACACCCGGGATGGCTTTGCTTCATTCATTATAATTTTTTCAAAGTGAAAGATAAAGAAGAAAGATAAGCTATTTATAGAGAAAATCAAGTAGGTACCGGTACAAAGCAATAATGACCGGTAAAGATTTCAAGGAGACGCGTGAAAAATGACCTATTCACATGGGCCGACCGGTCTTACCTCAACACACGGATCGGAGCACTAAAGATATATAAACCAAGAGGAACGTCCTTCTAAAAAGTTGGAGCCACCTAAGCAAAGATTTATGGGATGAAGGGTACTAAGTATCTCAGTATGTTGATCATAGTGATTAGCTACTAGGGTCCTTAGTCCGGAATACCCAAATGCCCAAAAAGGCACGAGTTAAATGCCATCCAGACCACTAATAAGAGTAAGGAGAATCAGGCATTGCCTGGTCTAGAATGAATAAGTACCTAGATATTAATTATCACCAATAATTTTTATCTAGGTTACAAGCAAGCCAGCAAGCAAAAATGTCAACCAAGAAACACTAGTATAAGCAGGATAACACACAAGTCATAAACAGAGGAAATCCTTCTTTTTCATTAATCAAACAGGGTGCCTAACCCTCGATTTTAGGCTAAAAAGAATTTTTGATCGAATTAAAAAAAGGATCATACATCATCATGGTTCTCCCCTACCTCTTCTTCTTGATTGGCCACATTTGTTTCACTAGCTACCTCACCCCCAACCTCGGTCTGAACTTCACCAGTTCCTGATACACCTATTTCAATAGAAACACCTGCCTCCACCGTCGGAATAACTTGAGTGGGCAGCAAAACATCCTACATCAGATTATCTTGAATAGGAAGAGGGTCTTGAGTCTCCATATCCTTTTCTGGAGGTCAGTAGCTAGGTTAATATTCTTTGGTTGTAAGGAGGTCTCCACGGTCGGGGCATTGCTTGTCGGGGCTGGATCCTCATCAGGATATTGGGCGACCTTTGCTAAAATCACACCTCGATCTTACCTAATTGTACCTTGAAAGTAGAAATCAGCGGAGAGGGCATGGACCACCTCGTAGGAAGCAGTAAAGTATCCCTGCTCAAAGGATTCATCAGCCTAGGCTTTCAAGGTCGGCACTGCATCCCGTAAGAGGCGATTTTCCTCAACAAGCGTGGCCTTCTCCCTGGCCAACTCCTCTCGCTAAGCCCATTTACGGGTGGACTTGATAGTTTCTGTATCTCGGACGAGTTTCATCCGCTCCAGATCCACTAAGACCTCCTGACTACCCCGCTTGGACTCAACAGCGAAATGGATCAAGGTATCAACAACCTCTTTGGACCGGGCTAGATCCTTTCTAGCCTCCTCTAGTTCAGCTTGAGCCACGATGTTTGCTTCTTGCAAAGCCTTCAGTTGCTGCCCCATTGCCAGACTAAACTTAAAAGTCTGAAATAATTAAAAAAAGAAATGAAAAACTTCCCTAGAAGCCAGCCAATTAAGAAAAGAGGTCCGGAAACATACCTCAACAAGCAAAGAAGCTCCTCTGGTGACAAGAAGATCCCCTAGCACAATGACCATAGCATTTGGGCTAAACCCGGAGCAAGCAGCAGCAAAACGGGATAGCAACTCCTACCGACTGTTATCCATCAACCCCGACCCAAAGGGTTGGGTCGTATGGGACACCTCGGCAACAGGTCTTTTCTCTTTCTCCACTCTAGGACATTGTTGGGTTGAATCAAGTACAAGAGGGGGAATAGAAGGAGAGGCCACTGAAAGAGACTTGGCTCTAAAAGTAGTTGAAACCTATCTTTATCTAGACATGTGATTCCCGAGCATTAACAGCTCTTGATAGCATGGCTCTTATAGAAGGGCGCATAGGAACCAGATCAAACATGGAGATAGATGGACGTGGAGGCGACCCCGTCAGAGCAGAAGGTAGGAGAGCAATAAGTAAGTCAAGCCGAACACTAACACCGGCATCAGTGCCGATACAAAGAGTTCGAATAGGAGAATCAATAGGAGAAGGAGCAAGAGAATTACTGGTAGAGGGGACTTGGAGCTCCGATCCCGTGAGAACAGGAAACGAAGAAGGAGGAGGAGTGGTAGACACTGTCAGAAAAGGAAAAAGGAATCATACAGGGTTCAAAGAGACAAGAGAGAAAAAAAAATGGAAGTCGCTAACCTGGATTGGTACTGGAGATCATGAGATACCAATCCAGCCAAGCATCTTCGTAAGGATCAATAGTGGGATACTTCGGGTTCAAGTAGAATCTATCCACAATCTTCTTTAGAAAACCTAGGGACTCAAGAGAAATTTTTCCTATTTTCCCATTTATCCCTCTCACTAAAATGAGTAGATACTAAATAATCAATTCCTCCGGCGCGTACCGATCATCCCTAGTCTCCTCCAACCATGACCCACTATTCCCGCCAAGGTTTGTGGTCCGTTATATTGGCTCCAGGTACAATGAAATTTAGGCGATTGTGCGCTCATAGATAAAACTGTCTCTTTTTGCCCGACAGCACAGTTGTCTCCTAAAAGACGTACCAAATTTCATCGAAGCCCGGTTCCCTATCCACCTGGTCTCTCTCGCACTGCTCAAGCCAAAGCACCAAGAATTCGGTCAAATGCTTCCAAAAATCAGGTGAGAGTTGTAATGAGGCTAGTTCGAGAGCATGAAGCATCCTACGAAGAAGGGGATAAAAGGGTAACCTAACCCCATATTCGAAAGCAAATACGTGAATAGGGAAATAACCCTCAGGAGGATAATACACATCAAAATCTCGATGTGGCAGATTAAGAGTAACGCTATCCATGATCTGGTACTCGCTCCTCAAACGTGATATGGTGTCGACAGTGTAAATGGAAGAAGGAATAAGCCGACCATCAGAGGGGTGGATGGAATCCTATCTCGAATATTTCTAAGCAGAATCCCAATCAGGATTCCTTTGCGTTCCACTTCTTCTTCGTCCTCACCATTTGCAAATCGAGGCACATCCGCGAGCTTGTCCCTAGAACCCGACCCAATGACCAAATCCTGGTCTAAGTGGCAACGCTAAGGTATAACCGAACTCCTCATGTTGTCATCATCACTCCTCTTTCTTTTTGATTGAAGACTGTCGTCAGCATCAGTTCCCTCCATATAAAAAAGACCTTCAAGGCTGTCAAAAGGTTGAGGTGAAGTGGGGTTAGGGTTTTGCGAGGATGCCATTACAAAGAAAAAGAAAAAGAGGGTAATATGGGAAGAGTGAAGACCGAAAAGAAGAAAAGGTTGATTCTTGATTTCTCAATTTTGAAATTCCAATGGACGTGTGAATGAACGAAGAATAAAAGGAGGATATTTATAGACACTAAGTGGGTGGTTACCAGAACAGAAAAGGAAAACTACCATCAATTATCGGGAACGTGCAAGAGACGATTTCGAGAAAAAAACGCCAAAAATGGCTCGTTTGACCTTACTGAGCAATCTACAATCGACACCTAGTAAGAAAATTTAACGTTTACGTATCCATGAAAGACTGCCTCTCTGATAATAGAAATCCAACTAGACGAGGTACATGACCAAACGTGATGTTAAATCCTTCAAGCAAAAAACTAAGAATCTTGACCCTAACCTCGATCTAGATACCGATGTTCAAGTCAGGGGGGACTTCTGTTAACCGATAAAATTGGTCAAGGATCAAAGAAGAATTTTTCACCCAAAAACCAAGGAAGGAGTACTTTTAGCAGGTAGCATCTGGCTACCTCCAGAAGAAAATTTTGGACGGACATATCGAGATATATACACCTAGAAGAAGCCGCAGAAGCATGAAAGTCCTACAAGTCACACTACACCATCCTGGTATCCCGCTCCCGTATGGGCAAGGGTATCCTGCCTTTGTATAAACTGGGTACCCCACTTCTACGCAGATCAGGAACCCTGTCACCACGTCACCCTGATACCTCGCCACAGCCTTAATTAATGTTCTAAAAGACAAGGTAACTAGGAGGTCAGAGGAAACCATGATACAACAGAAAGGAAGGCAATAGAGTACCCTGATACCGAAACACCCAGACGCCGCAAAGAACTAGCTCGTCGAATAGTCCAGATGTCAGGTAAAGATGTCGCTAAGGTTTAAAGCGACATAGAGTCGCCAAGGTTTAAAGCTACAAATAAGAACCGTACAAAAATGCTATAGTTTTTGTCAAGACTTATTATCTCCATTTAAGAGTCCTATTTAAAAGCAGTTTTTGTCAGAATCCGCCCAAAAGAGAATCACTTGATTTTAGATATTGGATTCCACTATGACATCTTCGCTTATCGCTAAGGAAAGTCCCATAATTGTTGAAATCCTAAACCGAAGTTATAGGAGTGCATGGCAAGTAATGGGACCTATATATACAACATTATACTCAACTACGAGGAGAGACTTTTTCTTCTTGAAATGCTAAACATAACTTTTTCTACTTATCGACATGCACGAGATCTCCACCGCCGACTGTGTTAGACTTCGCCTATAGTGAACGGTGGAGAACATTCTTGGAAATTATATTCATGTTACGCAAATTAATCCATTGTATTTGTCTCCTACATGATATAATATAATCGATTGTCCTACCTCTTTCATCATCTCCTCGCTCACATGTTGAAATCTATTATCTTTTAAAGCAAAATTCTGGATGATAATTGGTTTGATCTTTTTATGGAATGGCTTAAGATGAATAGTTGTTGAAATTGTTTGCATATTTGATTATCAAATTACTTCTTTTCATATACTCAAAGCAAAATATTCACACACTCACTTTTGCTTATTTACATATGAGAGTTATTGAAAATCTTATTGCAACTCTCTTTGATATGTGGAGCTTATTTGAAAAATATATTGAAATTGCTTGGTGATGTGAATGTGTGGCTATTTTTTGTGAAAAATTGTCTATCTAGATCTTAGATGGGGCATTTATCAAGGGGGGCATAATATGCTAAATTTGTGTTCTCTTTTATAATATGTTCACATGTGCTTCAAGATAGTTATTTGTTGGCATTATTCTTGTTTTTGATAAATCTTTAAGATGTTATGCTAATTCTTGATTTGCATATTGATTTATTCAAAAATAATGATGATGATGTTTTGTCTCTGATATATATTTATTTGTCACTAACGTGCTTGATGTTTCCACTCATATTTGTTTTTAGTGTTGGTGTAATACAAGGTCATGGGAAAGGCAAAGAAAGTTAGGACTAGCAATT
The DNA here is from genome assembly GCA_035582765.1 of Acer negundo. Taxonomy (NCBI): domain Eukaryota; kingdom Viridiplantae; phylum Streptophyta; class Magnoliopsida; order Sapindales; family Sapindaceae; genus Acer; species Acer negundo. The sequence goes on from CM069233.1 coordinate 23,045,508, forward strand.
CTACAAAGCCCGTTGACAAGTCAAAACCTTCCTTCTCTTCCAAGACGTCCAAAGCCAACAAGTTAAAACAAATGGGAATTTTTAGGGACAAAAAGCTTATTCTAGAGAAAGGTATTGACTTAGATTCTTGTGTTGATTCGTGTGTCCATAAGGTGATCATTGATAGGAAATGGAGTACTTGGATCAAAATGATAGGAGTGGTTAATGAAACCATGGTTAGAGAATTTTATTGTATATTCGAGAATAGTATTATCTTTCAAAATGCTCTTATGGATATGAGAGGTGTTGTGTTTAGAGTTAATGCTTAGAAATTGAATGAGTTTTTAGGATTATCTAATGATATTGAGTCAGATTTCCTTGATGTTGGTGTCTTGGAGAACCTTGATTTGATGGGAAAAACTTTATATGACAATGTTGATTCTGAGTGAGGAAACAGTGCTTTTATTAAGCAAAATGAGTTGACTAAGATAAGTGCTTTTTGGCATTTATTTGTTTGTACCAATCTTGTTGTATCTACTAATGCTACTGAACTTAATAAAAAGAAGATCAAGATTGTGTATGCCTTAGTGACTAACAAACCCATAAATCTTGGTGAAGTGCTTATAGAACATATTGAGATTATGGCTTGTTCAACTCGTTTAGAAAAGAAGGTGGCATTTCCAGGGTTTATCTCTCATTTGAGTTTAGCTAAAGGGTTGAAGAAACAAGATGATGATGTCCTACTACCTCCCTTAGAGAAGTTTAGTGAGAGACGTGTTGCTACCATGTCATATAAGGAAAAGGGAGAGCCTAGTGATATATTTAAGCTCTTTGGTGAATCTTATGATTCAAGCCATGTATCTAGCACACATATTTTTCCAATTTGGGCTACACAATTGAAGAATGAAGTTGAAGAGTCACATAGGATGATTGAGGGGTCACAAAGGAAGATTGAAAAGCTCAATGCTAAGGTAGTGCTACAATATGTGAAGATCAAAGAGTTAGAAAGCAAAGCATCTACTTCAACGCATTATGTGAGGTCAACCAATCGGACAACTTTCCTTGGTGACAAAAGTGGCTATAAATGGTTGTGAGGTATATTTTCTTACTCTTTCTTTTTGGCTTCATATCATGTCAAAGGGGGGGAGAAATATGAGGAGATATGGTATATGATAGTTTCTAGTTTTCTTAGTCTTATTTGTAGTTCCCCAATTGCCACGTCAAGGTACCCCTTTACCACATATAGGTGCCCCGGCCCCAAGTTCTGGTACCTCACCACCTTATCAGGGTATACCATCGCCACTTCTATCCAGGTATCTTACTACTACACCTAGGTACCCCGCTACTATATTCAGACATCCTACCACCACCTCGTCCGGGTACCTCACCTCTGTATCTCGATACCCCGATAACACTTTTTGGTACCCCGCTATTGTACTCCCTTGGTACCCCGTTTCCTCCTAGAACCGATCTACCAGGCAGCAGGAATGCCAGAAGAATAAGCTGCCAAGTAAGAATGTTGTACCCAGTTTCCCATATTAAAACTAAAAGAGGGATGTTACACGAGTACAAGGTTAGAATCTTTCTTCAAGTAAACGTAGAAGGAAAGGGTTAACTCGTTCATCAATTAAAGCACCATAAATGAGACCTAATAAAGCAATTAATTCATATTTTGAGCATAAACCAAAACATGACGTCATTAAAAGAAGCCATTCTCGTATAAATTGATATCCCCCATTAACGCCTGTCAAATCCTCTAACACGGTCAATCAATTTGATCTAAATTAGATGGATTTGATTGGCAGGAAGGAGGAAATAAAAGAGGACGTCAATGTTCAGAGAAAGGGATCCGAAAATTGGAGAAAAGGAGTTCTATAGCTTTTCTACTTATCGACTCATACGATATGACCATCTCCAATTGTGTCAGAATTCTCCTAGAGAGTAGAAATATCCACTATAATGATATCTAGTTCTAATTAATGTTATCAAGTTGTATTTTACTTATTATGAATATATGAATACAGACGTTGTTTTCTCCTCGCCTATAATCATCATGTTGTCTAATTTATTTTACTGATATTATATAGATATCGAGCTACGCGATACCCCTCCGAACCGTGGTCTATCACGACTGTGGTCCCTTTAAAAGTCGTTAATTGAAAACTCACCACGGTGATGATTTTCTGGTAACACTTTTTGGCGCCGTCTGTGGTGTATATTGGTATCAAGTTTGAACTTTATGGTATGTAATATTTTTTGGTGATCTTGGCTAGAATATTTTGTTAGATAGCATGTATTAAGGGGGAGCATACATGATCCATTTGAACTTAAATGTTTTATATTTCTTGCCTAAGAATGAATATTGCCATATGTGTTGTCTCTTGGATATTCCTGTGCTTTCAAGTTATTTTTAGGTAATATCAAGAGAAGACCAAGATGAAGTTCAAGACTTGTTGTTGGAAATTTTGTCTAGAAATGTGTATCTCATTGTACTCATTATGACCAAATTTTCTTTGTAATTGTTTTAGTTTATGTATAGATGTTTTGATATGGAATTTGCCAAAGGGGGAGATTGTTAGGTTTTTGGTTTGTCTTGGCATATATTCCATATCAAAGTGATGTTTTTTCTTGTATTGATTAGTGGTCTTAGGATTGATGATTTGAAACTTCAAAGAAAGACTTGGTCACATTTCATGCAAGTTGGTGTTGTTCAAATAGGAATGTGCTTCATTGCACAATAAAGGTAAAATATACCTCATTCCTCTTACAAGGCTAGGCACACACACACATGGCATTCATTTGTGTCCCTGCATAGTTGAACAACATTTATTTAACACTTTCACACACTTGGAAATATATGCTCATGCATTAGAATTAAATTGATAATCATTGGAAAATACATGTTATAAGACTATGTCTAGGAAACGGCATATGTGTGTGACTTATTGTCTATTTGTTTTCATTTTATTGTTTTTAGGCTTGAACATGATCTCTTATGATTCCTTTTTGAGTCTCATTCATTTCAATTACTCATTCATTAGGTTTCGAGTCCAAATGATGTAGCTACGCTACTTTGTGTTCTCATTCGTTGAGTTGTCTTCGTTGTCGTTTTTCAAGATGAATTCTCAACCTTTTTTTTGCAAAGTTTTGCAGTCATTGTTATGCATGAGGGAGTCATGATTTGTAATCCGAAGACAAATTCAAAATTGGAATTCGAAGGCCCAAATACGGCAGAAGAAAGCGAGGGGAGCGCGAGAGGACCAATCAAGGCAAACGACCAAGCTTGGTGGCCACGTGGTGCTAATGTGGCACATGCTGCTTGGCTGCTTCTTTTCCCTCTCTCTCTCTCTTCATTTTAAATTCCTCCATTCCCTCCCATTTACTTTAAGAAGAAAAATTAGAATTTCCTAAGTGCAGAATTTTCTCTCAACTTTTTCTCATCTTCCAAACACCATAACTTTCTCAGGTTTAATTTATGTTTTTGCATCTAGACTATTAGACTTGTGTTTCACATGTTTAGGTCTATTTGTGCCATGGAATGTATTGATCATATGTTTTATGTTAAATTGCTTGATTGTATCATTTTGTATTCACATGATCACACTAGGAAGTCCTTGTTAAAGGCATGAAGTCTTGGTTAGGACGTGATGTCTGGATAGCCAAGTAAGAAGTCTTGCTTAGAGTTAGGATGACTCGGACAGGCAAGCAAGAAGTCATGGTTAGGATAGGGAAGGTCCGGCAGCTATGCAATGGAGGCTCTCTAGAGGCATGAGTACCTTGGATAGAGAGTTGGCTATATTATTGGTAGGCCTAGGTGTATGGATAGACATAGACTCTAATAAAACGGGGTACAAAGGATGTGTATGCACTCTTGAGGAATTTCCAATCTTCCATCGATGTTGGTTTGTTATGTTGTCCAATATATGGTGGCTCCGCATCATTGAGGGATTTCATACTTTCCAATAGTGTTGGGTAGACATAGACTCTACATGGGTTGGTGATCTAGGATTGGTCACTTTGTGGAATTTCTAATTTACCATCCAATATATATAGTATCCAATGGTTGTAGTTCAACCCGCGAATGTTTCCTCCTTAGAGGTTTTACCACGTTAAAAAATCTCATGTGTTGTATGTAAAGCTACCTTGAAGGACAAACAAATGTTTGTTTCAAGGGATTGAAAAAGGTGTAAAAACCTATTCATCCCCCCCCCCCCCCCACTCTCTTATGTATGCTTTAAACAATTTAACTACGTTTGTATTATTTTAGTTAATATGACCTAGGCGCAAATGCCAAAGGTAGGTTTCATCTTTTGATAATCTTACTCTTTTATGATTAGGTTCCGTTGATTCTGTGTCTAACAAGTGAGAGATATTTCTATGAAAAAAGAATAAACCATTTTCCAATGTACCTTTGCAAACAAATTTGTTATCCTTACTAATAATAAAAACTTTATTAAAAGTAACCGAATATACAAATTTATTTAAACAAGAAACTGAAATTAAATTCCTCTTGAATTATGGTACATAATAAAAGTCTATCAAATATAAATGCCTACTAGAATCTTGATTAACTCTAATATCTCCCACTGCACTTACAAACACTAACGCTCCATTGCCTAAGCACAAATTGATTTCATTCTTATTAAGTTTGCAGCAACAACCCAATTTTCATTTTCCATGTGACATAATTATCACTAGTTAAAGTATTGTCTTTTAGGATATTGATTAGGGATGGGATCATGATTTCTAAATAAAACAAAAAATATATATAAGTAAATAATCATGATAAAACACCTTCGAATATTTATCTTGAATTAAATAAATAATTCAATTGTAAAATTCAATAGTGATCCAACATCCATAAATGTTACGCCTCCTTTGGGAGTTCGCACCATTTACTAGTTGGACTAAGTCCCACCTAATTGTTAACATAACAACCAGCGTTTTCAATTTTAGCCTTGTGACTTTATTGACAAGAACTCTTGGGAGGATATCAATAAAACCACATTGAGTATCAACATTCAATATTTTCTCTGACGAAAATCCCTCCTTTGAGAGTAGATCTCGTTTGAGTCAATTATCTAGTCTATCCTTGTAAAGAAGTATCTTGCTAAATTCCATGCATGGATACCCCTTGGGGGGTTATCTCACAAAACATAAAGCTCAACTAACCTTGGAGGCCATAGGTGTTTCAAAACACCTTCTCCCACTCAATTATTTAAGGCGTGTGATTAAATTCCATAGCATGATTTAACATGTTATTTAGATGGCAATTAGATACCTAAATCATTCAATGCATGTCCATACCAAAAGAGATATATGAGTGGCATTCCTATTCTATATGACATGCTATCATACAACAACAAATATTGTCATATTTACGAAAATATGAATAGCTACAATTTTGGTCCATCCTAGAAAAGCAAGTAAATTACATTTATTTAGAATACAAAAACTCCTTCCTTGGCCAACAAGTCTTCATGCAGCCATCGACCGTTTGCACATCCCTTGGTTGCCTCCCATGGGCGTGCGCACCCTACAGCACCCCAAAGGGCTGCCGTGCGTAGCCTATAGCATCCATAGGGCTACCGTGCGCAGCCCACACCACAACAAGCGCAGCTGCGCATGCATGTTGCTTTGGTGCGCACAGTTCCACGCTTGTTCCAGTTGCTTCCAATTCTTCAAAACTTCGAATCTTTGACACTTGAATATATACTATAGCAGTATTAAATAAAAATTACTGCAGGTTTAATACATTATTTTCTGCAGTATTTTTATTACAATAGCAAAAATAAAATAAAAACTTAGCAACTACGAAGAAGGAATTATGGCGATAGTAAACCACCCTTCTTGTTACAATTCTAAAATAAAAATACAATGAAATTCTAGGACCAAAATCGAGCAACAACAATTCATATAAACATAACATATATAAATCCATACATTCCATATATAATTATATATGAGAATACCTAGAGTGTCATCTCTTTCTAAAACATGCATATTAATCAATAAAAAGAAGTAGATCCACGTATGTACATACACTAATTAGTCAAGGGTACAACCAAGGCTCTGATACCAATTCTAGAGAAAAAATAGTTTTATACGCACAGCAGAATGCGAAAAATAGGTTTAGTAAATAACAAAAAAATTTCCTTTTTAAAGATGAACCTTAACCCTTGACTAATTAACATATAATAAAAGTATCGTACCTTTGTCGTGTGATCCGATTGACATTGCATCGATGGTATTCCGCAAGAACTTCCAACCCAATCACAAACGAGAATCACCTAGGAGTGTGGTCTCCCTTTCTTTGAATAGTGTACCTAAGGATGGATAACAAAATCTTTTTCTTTTTTGTTGGTCACAAAACTTCCAAGAGATAACAATGAATGTTCCGATCACTTTTGAATTATCAATCTTTTGATCGAAACTCGAGTGAACCTAATTCGAAGTTGTGCACAAAGCCTTTTGATGTAAAAGCTTACTAGTGCACTATCAAAATAAAACAATTCTTCTCTCTTTTTGCTTTTTGCCGAATTCTCACACTATGCCTAGAGTTGGATTTATTTTTCAAGCAAAAGATATAATTCTCCCTAAAGCAATTATTAGGGTTGGCCAAAATCTATATGGTGTCTTATATAGTGGCCGAATTCCTTACCCAAAATAATATGATATATATCTTGGATGAATTCTTCTTGCCATATTAATAAATATCTTTGACGAATTCTTCTAGCCATAATTAATATATTACTTAGACGAATTCTTTTAGCCATTAATATATATCTAAGACGAATTCTTCTTGCCATATAATAATATTATTATATATAGCCGAATTCTCTTTTCACATGAATATATATATATATATATATGGCCGAATTCTCCTGCCTATTAAAATATATGTATTCCCAAATTCTGCACTTTCCATATATATTATATATTATCCTAAATCTTCTCCCAAATAGGATTTATGCCTTGTAGTCTAAATCCTAACCCTATGTAGATTTCCTTTGAATTCCAATCCCTAATCCAACTCTTGAGTATATTTGTGACTATATCAAAGACTTTCTAATTTAACTAGATAAATAAATTCCTTTTATTTATCTACTTACCAAATAAAGTCTTTAATATTTATTATACTACTAACAATAGTATAATACTAAGAAACATATTTCCTAGTCATAAATAGATTTTAATTCTTAATTAAATAATTAATAAATAAATAAATAAATTTCCGTTTAATTAAATAATAAAATAAAACAATATTTTAGGCCAATAAAATTAACCTTGCTGCCCAAACATATAACATGGGCCATATATTGTTTTTCCACTTTATTAAATCCATTAAACTTTTAAAAAAGCCCATATGTGAACTAAATTCATTCTTACTGAAAGAAACAAGCCCACATGCCTTTTATTAATACATTAATATAATTTAACAGCTCATTAAATCAATAATGTGCAAATTACGTTTCTAATGTATTACTTACAATTCTAGATAGACCCATAAATTAGTCCGGTAGATTATATCAAGTGATCCATGCAAGTCCATGTGGATTAGGGATCTTGGCGGGATATCTAAATTTAAGCTTTAATAGACATAACCCAATCACAAGCAACAAATGATTCACTTAGGTCCGAACTATTAATTTTAGCTTGTACCACTAAAGAGCTAAAACTGTACTCTTAAATAAAGATAGAACAAGTAACTGTTTCTCATTCATACCCTAGACAATCTTATTAGAGATAGTGTATCATCATGAATAATATCAGTAATCGTCAAGAGCTTATAGACTGCCTATAGCTCTCCTAGTTACCATATTTACTCATATGACCACATTTTGAACTTAGATATTTTGACTTGTCCAGAAGCCATGTTTCAGTAGACCCTATCGAAAACTCAATGTTAAGATTTAATATTCAATACCTCAAAATATCCATATGATAATATTATACTCTGATTTTAATAAATGGAGCCACGATATCCATATCTATAAATGAAGTTCTCTACCGATTAACAAATGAATACCACCAAACTATCAAGGATAGACTATGCTATATAATCGTACTCATTGATAACTAAAATGATAACACTTGTAACCATAAGTCCATCATTTATCTCAGGATTAAGATAGACTCTCTGATTGTCTTCATAATGAAAACTTTTATCCACTGACGGTACTAGATAAAGTATTTCATTGTAATTCTATTCAATGCGCCTAGTGCACTAGATTCTTTTGCTCAAAGACACTTTGATGATTTTAGACTCATCATATCACATTTGATCCCACTCAAATGCTAGCAAAAGAATCTACAACTTTAACAAGGTAAAGGTGTCCAACCTTTATCTTAAGTTGTGAACATTATTCAAGACTAACTAAAGAATTGTGTCTACCTCATACATATCTAGATGTACGAACAATTCTTTATATCTCATAGTCTTTTGACCTTATGATTATTTACTTTTGACAATTATAATGTTTAATCTATAAATGCTATAAGATTTGTTAAACCATAAATCACTTTATTAACATGAAAAGATTGTCAATAACATTATTAAACTCTTGTTATTGAGCATAATCCTAACACCTGCACCTCCATCACGGCATTGGTTTACTTCTCAACCTCCATAAGCATCTTCCTTGACCTCCTAGCATGTTCTTCCTGAAACTCTTATGAAAGTTTGGCCAATTCCTCTAAGTTCTTGGAGACTACTTTCTCCTTTTTATCAAGTACCATAACTTGCTCTTCTAACTCTTTGTTCAATGTTGAGAATCCATGAACCTTTTTCCTCAATAGCCCATTCTCGACTTTAAGCAACCTTACCTCTAGCTTGAGCTTTGTGTTATCCCTCTCTAGCTCACCTATCTCCTCAAAGGTCCTTGTGGCCAGTTTTTCCTCTTCAAGCTCAATTGCTTCTTGTTCCTTCAAGCAATCATTGTTGCCCTTTTCAATATCGATTACTCCCTCAAAAACTTGCACGAGAGTGAATACTCGACTTCTCTTCTTTCTTAGCTTAGGTGCTTCCAATACAAGGCAATCATCCACTAAACTCACCTTGGGATGGTCAACCATAAAGCTCACACTCTTTCCTCCACAACTGAATGAAATGTTCATAGAAAGGATATCAACCACCATTCCAGCTGTGGCCATAAATGACCTCTAAAAGAGTAACTTCCAATTCATATCATTGGATCCACCTCCTTTGACATCTAACACCACAAACTCCACTGGGACTGTCAAACCATGTAGATTCACCAAAACTTCTTCAACCACACCAACTGGAGTTTTAGGAGAGTTATCCACCATAATGAAAGTCATAGTAGTCAGCTTGATTGATTGGATCTTCGATTTATTATACAACTCTAGTTGCATCATGTTGATGCTAGTGCCCATATCAAGCACAGCTCCCATTTTTATTGAGTTTCCAATGGTAACATCTATCACAAAACTTCTGGTATCCGTAAGTTTAATAGGGAAACCTTTACCATTTCTCCTCTCATCAATTTGTGTGACTTTCACCACACTCTCCAAATCTACCTTTGTGGAATTATCTAGAACTATCACTTAGTTAGGTATAGTCTCTGGTCCTACCACTTTCTCAACCTCCTCCTTGACCACTTCTAGCACATTAATGTGCTCATCGGTACAAGTTGACTTCTCCTTGTTCTGTTTAACCAATGCTAAAATTTATGCCAATTGGGTTTCCATCTTCTTTAATGAAGCTCAATGACTATTTGCTCTCTGATTGTTGGATTGCATATAAGCTGTCATTCTCTGCTTCAATGCATGCAAAGTGTTCTTGAGGGCTTCAAAACCAATACCAATTGTTTTGATCATTGTACTGACTATCTCCTCTAATGACTTGTCTTTTGATTGATTGGAGGGTGCTTGGGAGTTGAAATTGGTTGATGGGTTATTATTCGAACTACCCCACTAAGTGTTGTTGTTGCTAGGACCTCCGTGGTTGTACCTATTGTATCCACGATTTTGGTATCCTTGATTCTTGTTACCACCTTGGTAGTTGTTCATACTTTGGTAGTTATTCGCACCTAGGTGGTTATTGTTCGACCAAGACAAATTTGGGTAGTTCCTCAACCCTGGATTATACGTATTCAAGTACGGATCATTCCTTTGCCTCTGGAATTCCCTAAGGGCTTGGGCTTCCTCCTCTTTACCAAATTGCCCTTCTCCTTCATCTATCTCTCCCATGACTTGACTCACTCCATAGGAAGGCCCTAGCTTTCCAGTTATGAGCTCCTTAATAGATTGGAGTTCCTTAGTCATCCTTGACATCTGAATTTGCATTTGGGTGTCCACCTCAACCTCTAGCCTTCCACCCTTTCTCACATTTGATGTCCTTTGTTATGAGTTCTGGATGATTTTTTCCAAAATATCAAAGGCTTCAGCTGCTTTCTTATCTGCGATTATACCCCTTCATGTATTATCCACTAGCATTTGTGTGATAGATGAAAGTCCACTGTAGAAGGAATTCACCTTCAACTCTTGAGGGTATGTATGCGGTGGCATTTGAGCCTTATTGTAGAAAGATGCTATCTTCAACCGTAGGTCCTTAGCCAATGATCATGGCATCAGATTCATGTATCAAGTCATAGCCCCATCTTTCAAACAGTACTGGAAGCATCTAAGGTGAAGTTGCTCTCTTGTTAGCACTGCTTGGCAAGCCATCACCGGAAAAGTCTCTAAAGTGGCACAATACTGCTTCATGAATTGAAGGCAGTCTTCAGTAGCTCTCCCACTGAAAGATGGAAAGAGACCAATATGCATACTATTCAATTCATACTACCTCGCCACATCATCAAGTACTATGGCCGTAGGAACATTTCCTACAAAGGGGAGTGTATACTCGCCTACGGAGAGACCCAGCTGTTTATCCCCATGTACACTAAGCTCACGCTCAAAAGCTTCCTGCTCATGCTGATTCGGACCATAAGCCTGTTGATCATGCTGATTCTGAAGATTTGTCTCCCATATTCTGCTCGTGCTAATTTGGAGGAATCCCGTCTTCCATAATCTCCTTAAACTGATTGACTATTCTTCTTACTTGATTGATGTTATCGTTGACCAGTAAAACTGCTCTTCATAATGATCTTCTTCCGTGCATAAACCTAGAATCCTGAAATTTCGCAACAAATATCGCACGACGTAAAAAAGAAACAAACATACTAAAACTGAAATGTAACTAAAACCAAATACTACTCAAATAAAACTAATCAACGCTAAACTCACCAATCCCCGGCAATGACGCCATTTTGACAAAGGCCATTTGTGTGTGTGTAAATTGACTTTGTCAAACAATATTTATAAAACCTCACAAAGCCCTAAATGGTTTGGAAAACTCAAGTATGGTGATAAATGGGGTGTTGTCCACAAGGATCAGGACTTACGAAAACTAGTTGATACTTAAGTAATATTAATGCGATAAAAGAAATAGTAAATTGTTGATGTTGTTAAATGTGAATAAGCATACAATTAAAACTAAACTAGAAATGCAACTAAAATGGAATGTAAATGGAATCAAAGATATATATGATGGAAACTAAGGAGTTAACAGACTCGTAAGCGAACCTTGGGCAAATGCGACAAACTTGTAAATAAGCACGTTATACGAATGTAACAAACCTATGGTGTTTAGAATTTAATATTTATCGCTAGCAAGGGATCAACCTAGGGTGTATAGTGAAGACCTCTTACTAGCGATTAATCCCTCCTAAGCAACCAACCTAGAGTGTATAGTGTTAGTTGCTCAATTAGGATTCTAACCATGAATGCTCGTCTATCTATCGAGGGCTCAACCTATTACTAACATAGCCATCCTAGGGTGTATAGTGATGACTTCTAATTCTCTCACAAGTGGCTGACCTAGGATGTATAGTGAAGGCCACCCGTTAAGATTAGCTGAAGCTCGAGGTTATTCAACCGAGTTCTACTCGAAGGTTAGTTCTCGTAAAACCATTAAATTAGCCAACCTATGGTGTATAGTGAAGGCTTCTAATCCTCTTACAAGTGCCGACCTAGGGTGTATAGTGACGGTCACCCGTTCAAGGTTAGATTAAGAACATGGTTGTGGAGCCGGGATTCTAGAAATCCCTTCCATTCAATAAAGCAATAAACAACCAAATAGAGTGTATATCTAATTGTCTACATAACTAGATTCCAAAGAAAACTTGCTAAGAGAGTGTATCCAAGACAATCAAATCAAATGAAACCCATTCACGGCAAGAGAATAGAACAATGAAAGATAGAAATATTAGAATAGAGTTCATATACAAAAGCCCAATATTCAATGAACTAATCCATCAACCCCTTAGAGGGGATTTACCTACTCATTACAACAAATAAGAAAAGAGAAAGGAATAAGAAATAACCCTTGGAGATCACCTTCTTCCTTGAAGATCCCTTAAATCTCTAGCTCCTTTGAAGTTGAGTAGAAAATGAGTGAGATGAGAGTAAGTGTATTCCTAGATCTAGGATTACAAGTATTTAGATTTTCTAAGTGTAAAAAAAAGCTCTTTATTTCGTATTAAACACTTTCTATTTATACTACCCTTAAAATAGGCTACAAAAATGCTCTAAAACGATTTCTGTCGCTCGACGAAGTGCGGGTGGAATTTGGTTTAGGGACCCGCACTTTATCAATTCCAACAACTTTCAACTCTTGGGTTTGAGTAGGAGTTTGGGTGAGAGTGCGGTTCATGACCCGCACTCACCCGCACTTTATCAGTTTCTTCAAACTATCAGGTCTCAGGTCTGGGCAAGAGTACGGGTGAAAGTGCGGTTGGCTGACCCGCACTCACCCGCACTTTATCATTTCTTCAGATGTCAGGTCTCGGGTTTTGTCAATAGTTCCATTGGGAGTACAGTTGGGACCCACACTGACCAGCACTATTGGAACCTCTAATGCCATTTGTCCATCTTTCTGCCTTTTTTGGTTCCTTTCGTTTGAAAGTCCCATGATACGCTTTAAACACCATAAATGGATAAATGCATGCAATTACGAACACAAAGCCCATAAGTGACACTAAAACACAAGAAAACGACACAAAGGATACGAAATTAAAGGCTGAAATATACAACATATTTGGCGCGATCACTAACACATGTGTCTCCTAGTTTCATTCACAAATCTAATACTTGAATAAATCATATTCATGAAGGACATATTCAAGATATTAGAAACATATACAAAAATGCTAGAATCACAAAATGTATTCAATGAATATTCTAGCCAAAGATTTAGAGTAAGGATAAAATGATAAATCAATTAAATCCAATATAGCTCTAAAAACAAATACACATGTGCTAATCCTTGATTTATTCAATCAAGGATCAAAGCACATTTCAAGGTTATTGATCATAAAATAAATCAATATAATAACAAATAACTGTAGGCATCAAACTAATCACAATACAATACTCAAACATTTGAGAAACTAGAATCATATAAAACTAGTTCACATTTGTCTCTAATTAGACTTGATTAGGTTTTATTATAAAGCGATCTTTTTCAATAGCATTCATCATACATACATAAACATATATAAGAAGAAACCCCAAGATAATTGATGGTTATAAAAGAAGAAAACATAAAGATAGGTCAACTACCTATGATTCACGAGCTGGTTCAGTTTTGAAGGTGAAGCCACCAGAAAACGCAATCAAACAGTTGCCAAACCATATGGAAAAGGTAGAGAACTTGATTAGGAAGATTCTACAACTTAAATCACTCAATTCCATCTTTGTATGAGAAATTTATGGTGGTTAGAAGGTGAGAAAGTTTGAGAGAAAAATTCTGCACTTAGGGGTCATTTGTTTTTTTGTCTAAAGACTAAATAGTCCTGAATTTTACTAAAGATTGAATGGTGACTGAAACCTGAATCTGAATGACATGTTTGTTTTTTTTTTTCTTACGTCTGAATGTACTGTCAACATATTTGTTTTTTAAAAATAAAATTGTCTGAAAAGAAGTAATTTTACATCTATACCCATACTAATTAAAATAAGTAATTTAACATGCAACACTCTTTATAATATTTTGCATGTTCTTCAGCAAACAAAGTTTAATTTAACAAAACAAAAAATTCATCCAGGAATATAATTTTGCATGTTATTCTGCAAATAAAGTTCAAATTCAATTTATTATAAAAAATAAAATAAAAAGTTCAAGTTCAATTTTACATATTGTCCAAATATCCAGTATATAATTCTAAAAACCATTTTTGTTGTTTGTTTTTTGTATCCTGGATCATATGCAACTAGAAACCAATTTTTTTTTTTTTTAAAGGTTCCCATATATAAATATATATATATATATATATAAACAATTATTCTATAACTTCTTCAAGCCACGAAATCTACTCAATATCGAATGCAACCACAAAAAGAATATTTGATAAATTATATAACTGCAACTATGACAATCATAACAAATTATCATTCTAGATTATGTTTTGAAATTTCTATAATTATTGCAACAAAAACGTTTGAATTCTAAATAAAAATGTATTTTCCAATAACAATTAAACAAAATTAATCAAATGCTTATAAAAATTGATTTGCAATTTGGTCTCTGAGTTGTTGCATAAACACATGATCAGCTCTTCTAAATTCATTATTTGTGCTTGGTGTTTGATTTTGATTGCCATCATCGTTGTCCAATTGAATGTCTTCGTCATCATATTGCAAGAATAATTCATCATCAATTGACAAATTTTGAAGAAAATTGTGCAGTGTAATGCATGCTATCAAGATATGCAGGAAAAACAATTGGATTATTGAAAAAAAAAAAACAATATATCATAACATCATGATCATAATATCATAATAAAATAACGATAACAAACACCATAATATGATAGACAAGTTTATTCACCACTACACGTAGATAAAAAAAATAAAAAATAAAAAATTAAAGAGTTTTTACCAGGATTTGGTATGAGAGAAATTCAATTGTTTAATCCTAGGAAGATTTCATTATGAGAAGTGATTATGTTTTTTTTTTTTTTTTTTTTCCTAAAAGCCTTTTAAAATAAGAAATTCATTAAAAGAAAGAATTCTACACCATATCAAATTAGGATAAATTTAGAAATATATCTTTTTTGGAGGATAGACTTGGAAGAAAATATTTTAATTATAATTCAGTGATTTAGAATTAAGTTAAAAGTCAAGATTTCTTACTTCTTTTTTTTAAGTTGTTTTTTGATATTTTTAAGTTGTTTGACCACTTAAAAAAACAAACAGAACAACTTAATGGGTTCAATTCAGACCCATTAAGTCTTAAGTGAAAAAAACAAATGACCCCTTAGTGTTTTTCAATTCTTCTTCTTGAAATGAATGGGAGGGAAAAAGGGGAAAATAGGATATTTAAATTAAATGGAGAGAGGGAAAGAACCAACAAATCAGAGGCTGCCACCTCAGCTGGCTGTGAGGGGCTCTTGAGCCTCACGGGGCTGAGAGGTTACTGGGCCATGAGGCTCACATGCCTCTTCTTGCTAGGCCATTGGCCAAGCTTGCTTCCCTCATGCTCCTCTAGCGTTCTTCGATTGTATACAGGCCTCTGAAGCCCGAATTTGAATCTACCTTCGGATTACAAATCATGATGCCCTCACACACGTGGATGACTATGAAACTTTAACAAAAGGGTGAGAATTTGACTCGGTACATGACGACAAACACAACTCAACGAATGAGAACGTAAAGTAGCACAGCTTTCTAATATGTACTCGAAACCTAATGAGTGAGAAACCGAAATGACCGGGACTCAATAAGGAATCAAATGAGATCATGTTCAAGTCCAAAAACAATAAAACTAAAACAAATAAACTCAAAGTCACACACGTATGCCATTTCCTAGACATAGTCCTAGAACGTGCAAATTACAATGATTGTCAAATTGAAACTAATGCATGTGCATACACTATCAAGTGTGTGAAGGTGTTATACCAATGGTGTACAACCATGCAGGGACACAAATGAATGTCGTGTGTGTGTGTGTGTGTGCGCTTATGCCTTGTACGAGGAAAGAGGTCTATTATACCTTTGATGAGCAATGTAGCTCATTTCCTCTTGAAGACACCATCTTGCATGAAGAGTTGCCAAGTACTCCTTGAAGCTTCAATCATCAACAATCTAAGATAACTAAACATTACAAGATAAACGATGTTATGATATGGAATACATGCCAACACAAACCAAAATCCTAACAATCTCCCCCTTTGGCAAATTCCATGTCAAAACCCCTATACATATACTAAAACAATTACAAGGGAATTGGCCACAATGAGTTACAATGAGTTACACCTTTCTAGATAAATTTTCAACCTCAAGTCTTGAACTTCATCTTGGTCTTCTCTTGATATCACTTAAAATCAACTTGAAAGCACAAGAATATCCAAGAGACAACACATATGGCAATGTAAATTCTTTGGCAAGAAAATAAAACATTTAAAGTTCAAATGGATCATGTATGCTCCCCCTTAATACATGCTATCCAACAAAATATTCTAGCCAAGATCAAAATAATATATTACATGCTATAAAGTTCAACTTGATACCGAAATACAACAAAAAAAAATGAGAATAAGCAAGCTAAAAACTATCATATATCTCCCCATATTTCTCCCCCCATTTGACATGATATGAATCCAAAAGGAAAGAATAAGAAAAATATACCACAAGACCATTTCTAGCCACTTGTAACACCAAGGAATGTTGTGCGATTGGATGATCTCACAT
This sequence comes from Acer negundo, assembly GCA_035582765.1. NCBI lineage: Eukaryota > Viridiplantae > Streptophyta > Magnoliopsida > Sapindales > Sapindaceae > Acer > Acer negundo. Next base: position 23,062,242 of record CM069233.1, read on the forward strand.
AATGCTTTGGAGTAGATGCTTTACTTTCCAATTTTTTGATATTCACATCTTGTAGCATTACCTTAGCATTAAGGTCAATCAACCTTCCTCTATGACTCCTCAATCAACCTTCTTGACTTGTTAACCTCACTCTTCAATTGCATAGCCCAATTCAGAAGAATGGTTGTGCTAGATACAAGACTTGAATTATTAGATTCACCAAAGAGCCTCAATTGTAAGGATTCCCATATTTTGATTGGCTTATTTCATGGACAAACCACATATTGGGGTTTGAATGTAAGGGTAGTTTAGGTGATTGGGATTCAAGATCAAAGTCCCTTTCAAGACCTCATGAGATCAAGCACTTCAAAAGTAAATTTCTAAGTGCTTACTTGCTTTAAAGAGATAGTTGCACACACCCACAACCCATGCATATGTCTTTTCTTGTATGTTGTGTGTGGTTATACTGTGCGCATTAATGTTCATTAATCTCTCTTCTTGCATGTTTAATTGTTTGCATCTTGCTAGTTAAATGTCATAACATGTTAGGCATCAGGATGCATTCACTTCACTCACACACTTGCACCGATGGCATGATCTATGTGTGAGAAGCCGCATGAGAAGGCATTGACCTTCTCTGCCGCGGTTACAATGCCGCGGTTGGACAACCGCGACATGCTAGCGACAAAGATGTTCCTTCTCTGCCGCGGTTGAAGTGTCATGGTTGGATCAATTGCACAGGCGACAAAGATAAATTCTTTGTGCCGCAGTTGACCCAACCGCGGCAATTCGCCTTGCGTGAAAATCCAAAACGCTGCAGTTTTGTTGGGAGCCTATAAATATCCCACTTTCATTTTAGGTCTGCCCCAAGAGTTCCAAAAGCATATTTTTCTCTTAGAACACTTTTTAAAAGCCAAAAATCCTCAAAAACTCACCTTTAATCACTCAAAGCATTTCCTTTTGCATCAAACTTCATATTGCATCATCTATGTGTTAGGATTATGCTCAATAGCAAGAGTGTAATGTTGTAATTAACAATCTTTTTCATATTAATAAAGTGATTTCTGGTTTAACAAATCGTATAGCATTTATAGTTTGTATTATAATTGTCAAAGTAAATAATCATAAGGTCTAAAGACTATGGGAAAAGAAGAATTGTTCGTACATCTGGATATGTATGTGGTAGACACAATTCTTTAGTTAGTCTTGAATATTGTTCACAACTTAAGTTAAAGGTTGGGCACCTTTATCTTGTTAAAGTTGTAGAATTCTTTTGCTAGCATTTGAGTGGGATCAAATGAGATATGATGAGTCTAAAATCATCGGAGTGTCTTCGAGCAAAAGGATCTAGTGCACTGGGTGCATTGAACTGGATCACAATGAAAAGCTTTATCTAGAACCGTCAATAGATAATAGTCTTTTCATTATCAGGACAATCGGAGAGTCTATCTTAATCCTGAGATAAATGATGGACTTATGGTTGCAAGTGATATCATTTGAGTTATCAATGAGTACGATTATATCGCATAGTCTATCCTCGATAGTTTGGTGATATTCATTTGTTAATCGATAGAGGACTTCATTTATAGATATGGACATCGTGGCTCCATTTAATTAAATGAGAGTATAATATCATCATATGGATGTTTTGAGGTAATTGGATATTAAATCTCAACGTTGAGTTTTCAATAGTGTCTATTGAAAACATGGCTTCTGGACAAGTCAAAATATCCAAGTTCAAAACGTGGTCATATGAGTAAATATGGTAACTTGGAGAGTTATAGGCGGTCTATGAACTCTTGGCGATTACTGATATTAATCACGAGGATACACTATCTCCAATATGATTATCTAGGGTATGAATGAGGAGCATCTTCCTTTTCTATCTTTATTTAAGAGTTCAGTTTTAGCTCTTTAGTGGAATGAGTTAAAATTAATGGATCGGACCTAAGTGAATCATTTGTTGATTGTGATTAGGTTATGTCTATTGAAGCTTAAATTTAGATGGCCCGCCAAGATCCCCAATCCACACGGACTTGCATGGATCACTTGATATATTCTACCGGACCAATTTAAGGGTCCATTTAGAATTGCATTTAATATATTAAGAATATAATTTGCACATTATTTAAGTAATGGGCTGCTCAATTATATTAATATATTAATGAAAGACATGTGGGCTTGTTTCTTTTAGTAAGAATGGGTCTGGTTCACATGTGGGCTTTTTTATTTAAAGTCCAATGGATTAAATGAAATAGGAAAATAATATTAGGCCCATCTTATATATTAGTGGGGCGGCTAGGTTAAAGTTTTGACCTAAAAATATTATTTTGTTTCATTTGTTTTAATTACATAAGAATTAATTGATTTATTGATTAATTGTTTAATTAAAGAAACAAATCTTTCCTAAAAGTAAAAGACTTGTTTGACAAGGAAATAAATAAATTAGTTTTATTTATTTAATCAAATAAGGAGTCTTTTTATTTAGTCAAAAATAAAAGAATAAAAATCAAGGAGTTCGATTAGGGTTTGAAGTCTATTAAGTTGAAAAGAATTAGGGTTGAATTTAAGTCACCCTATATAAGTGACATTATAGAATTCGGCCAACCCTAATCTTAGACTACATAGAATTCGGCAACCCTAAAGGAAAAAGAAGAAAAAATTCGGCCAACCTATATATGTGTTCTTATAGGGTTCGGCCACCACAATCCATTGTGCTTGAGTTTTTTTTTTTATTATTTCTTTCTTCTTCTTCTTAATTCCAAGAGAGAGTTTTTATTCTAAAAAGACAAAAGAGAGTGTGAAATTATTCTTTGATAGTATACTATTGTTTAATCATCAATAAGCTTGTGTATACGATACCGATCTAGGTTCACGCGAGTTTCGATCATTAGATTGAGAACTCAAAAGTGACCGGAATAATTTTTTACATTCTTTTGATTGTTTTGTGACTAACAAAGAAAAGAAAGTTTTTTGTTTGGTCCATTCACAGGTTTGCAATTCAAAGAAAAGGGAGACCACGCTCCTAGGTGATCCACGTTCGTGCTCGGATTGAAGGTGTTGCGGATTACCATCGACGTAAGTCAATCGGATCACGCGACAAGAGGTAATTTACTTTTGTTGATATATATGCATGTTTATTGATTAAAAGGGTTTAAGGTTCATAAAGGAAAAATTTTAAAAGTCACTAAATCGTCTTTAGTATCGCTTCCGCTGCGTGTAACACTTTTATTTGTTTATTTTTCCCTACAATTGGTATCAGAGCCTAGGTTGAACCCTTTTAATTAATTAACGTATATATACGTGGATCTATTTCTTTTTATTGTGATTATGCATGTTTAGAAAGAGATGGCACTCTAGGTATTCATATATATAATTACATGTGATGTATGGATTTATATATGTTTTATGTGGTTTGTTATTGCTCGATTTTGGCCCTATATTTTCAATGTAATTTTTGTTTCGGAGTTGTAACAAGAAGGGTGGTCTATTATCGCCATAATTCCTTCTTGGTAGATTGGTAGTTTTTATTTTTTTTATATGTGCAGTATTTTTTTGGGTTACTGCGGTTTTTTTTTATTTTTTTTAGTATGTGCAGTTTTTTTTTTGTTTGTAAAATACTGCAGTGAATAAAAAAAAAAAAATTAATACTGCAGTATTTATTATATATATACTGCCGTAATATGTTTAGGTCTTGAAGATTCGAAGACACGAAGCAAAACGAAGCAACCGGAACCATGAACGAGCACCGTGCACACCCTAGGAGTGGATTGGGTTACGCATGGCAAGCCCAAGCTTGGTGGGCTGCGCACGACAGCCCTGGAGTCCTCATGGGCTGCACACGGCAGCCCCTTAGTGGGGTTGTGAGTTGTGCTCGCCCGTGGGTTGGGCCGAAGGATGAGCGTATGGTTGATGGGCCACCTGAAGATCTTGTATTCCTGACAAATTGTAATTTACTTGTTTTTCTAGGATGGGCCAAAGTTGTTGCTATTTAATTTATGCTTAAATATTACAATATTTGTTATTGTATGATAACATGACATATAGAATAGGAGTGCCACGCATTTATCTCTTTTTGGTATGAACATGCATTGAATGATTTAGGTATCTAAATTGGCATCTAGATAACTCGGTAAATCATTCTATGGGATTTAATCACACGCCTTAAATAATTGAGTGGGAGAAGGTGTTTTGGTAACACCTATGGCCTCCAAGGTTAGTTGAGCTTTATTATTTATTGGTAATCCCCCCAAGGGGCGTCCATGAATGGAATTTAGCAACATATTTCCTTACAAGGATAGACTAGACAATGGACTCAAACGAGATCTACTCCCCAAGGAGGGATTTTCGTGAGAGAAAATTGAGGGTCGATATCTTGGTAACACACTCAATGTAATTTTATTGATATCCTCCCAAGAGTTCTTGTTAATAAAATTGCTAGGCTAAAATTGAAAACGCTGGTTGTTATGTTAACAATTAGGTGGGACCTAGTCTAACTAGTAAATGGTGCGAACTCCCAAAGGAGGCGTAACATTTATGGGTGTTAAATCACCGTTGAATTTTATGATTGAGTTATTTATTTAATTCAAGATAAATATTTAAAAGTGCTTTATCATGATTATTTACTTATATATGTTTTGTTCAGAAATCATGACCCCATCACTTATGAACATCCTGAAAGATAACACTTTAACTGGAGATAATTATGTCACATGGAAAAGGAAAATTGGGTTGTTGCTGCAAAGTGAAAAACATAAGTTTGTTCTAACTACTCCTAAACCACCTGCTCCTAATAATGAATCTAGCATAATGTATAGAGATGAGTATGAGCAGTGGAAGACTTCAGATGATATGGCAAAATGTTACATTATGGCCACTATCTCCGACATGTTGTAACAGCAGCATGAAGGAATGGAGTCCGCTGCTGATATAATGATGTCTCTAGAGGAGATGTTTGCTATGAAGTCTAGGATGACTAAGAGAGAGGCAGTGACTGCTTTTATGAATCTTAGGATGAAACCTGGACAGGCTGTGAAAGATCACATGATGAAAGTCATAGCACATCTCAACATTGCTGAACTGCATGGCGCTGAGATAGATGGTGAGACAAAGATTGATATGGTTGTCAATTCATTGTCAGATTCCTTTGATCAGTTCAAATTGGACTACACTTTGAACAAAAAGGAATACACCTTACAAGGCCTGATGCAAGATGTTCAAAGTGCTGAAAAGATCCTTGTGAAAGGCAAAGGTCAAGAGATTCATATGGTTGGTAAAGTTGCTACTGTTAAGGCCCGTCAAAAGGTCAAGAAACAACAGAAGAAAAAGCAACTTGGGCCTATCAAGAAGGAGACCAAGAAAGTAACCAAGATCAAAAGGAAATGCTTCCTTTGTGGTGAAAAGGGACATTGGAAGAGAAATTGCCCAAAGTCCCAGAACAAGAAGGAAGAAGGTAATTTGAATTATCTAGAAACATGTTTTTTGGCTGATTCTACAGATTCTTGGATCATAGACTCAGGAGCCACTAATCATGTTTGTTATTCCTTGCAGGGGTTTCAAGAAAGGAGAAAGCTGAGTAAGAATGAAATCAATTTGCGCTTGGGCAACGGAACGTTAGTGTCTGCAAGTGCAGTGGGAGATATTAGAGTTTATTTGGATTCTAGAAGGCATTTAGATTTAATAGACGTTTATTATGTACCTCAATTCAAGAGGAATTTAATTTCAGTTTCTTGTTTGAATAAATTTGGATATTCGGTTACTTTTAATAAAGTTTTTATTATTAGTAAGAATGACAAAATTATTTGCCAAGGTACATTGGAAAACGGTCTATACTTTTTGCATAGAAATATCTCTCACTCATTAGACATAGAAATAACGGAACCTAATCATAAAAGAGTAAAATTATCAACAGATGAAACCTACCTTTGGCATTTACGCTTAGGTCATATTAACCTTAATAGGATTAAAAGATTGGTATGTGACGGACCTTTGAGTGACTTAAAGGTTGATGATCTACCAACTTGTGAATCTTGTTTGGAAGGTAAAATGACCAAAAGGACGTTCTCTGCCAAAGGTGCAAGAGCCACTGAATGTTTAGGATTGATACACACTGATGTATGTGGACCTATGAGCATTCAAGCTAGAGGTGGATATGAGTACTTCATCACCTTCACGGATGATTACTCGAGATTTGGTTTTGTGTATCTCATGAGACATAAGTCGGATGCTTTTGACATGTTCAAAGCATTCAAAGCTGAAGTGGAAAATCAGCTTGAGAAACACATAAAAATCTTGAGATCTGATCGTGGTGGAGAATATCTATCTGGTGAGTTTCAGCAATATCTTATTGATAATGGGATAGTTTCTCAGTTTTCTGCACCAGGTACACCTCAACAGAATGGGGTAGCAGAAAGGAGAAATAGAACTCTTTTGGATATGGTTAGGTCTATGTTGAGTTATTCAACGCTTCCTATTTCTTTTTGGGGATATGCTTTACAAACTGCTATATACATTCTAAATGATGTACCATCTAAGTCTGTTCCTAAAACACCGCATGAGTTGTGGACTGGGCGCAAGCCTAGTTTACAACACTTAAGGATATTTGGTTGTCCTGCGCATGTGTTAAAAGGAAAGACAGAAAAGATGGAGTCCCGTTCAGAAACATGTATATTTGTAGGGTATCCAAAAGAAACTAAAGGATATTATTTCTATAGTCCTTCAGATCTTAAAGTATTTGTTTCGACAAATGCTAAATTTCTGGAAAAGGACTATATGAATGATTCTGTGCCTAGAAGTAGAATTGTCATGAATGAGATATCAGGAGATACAATTCCACGAGAGGTTACACAACCTAACCCAATTGTAAGTTCCGATCCAACACAAGATCAACAACCTACCATTCCTCGTCGTAGTGGGAGGGTTAGAACACAACCCGAAAGATACATCGGTCTGGGAGAATCAGTGGAGAATCTCCCGGACGACGATGATCCCTATACGTACAAGGAAGCTATGGAGGATGTTGATAGTCGCCATTGGCAAAAGGCAATGCAATCCGAGATTGAATCTATGTTCGATAACAAAGTCTGGTCCCTTGTAGACTTGCCTAAAGGGATAAAACCCATTGGGTGCAAGTGGGTATTTAAGAGGAAAAGAGGTATGGATGGAAAGGTGGAAACCTTTAAAGCTAGATTGGTAGCTAAAGGGTATACACAGAAAGAAGGTATTGATTACGAGGAAACCTTCTCTCCTGTGGCCATGCTTAAACCCATTAGGATACTCTTATCCATTGCAGCATCTTTAGATCTAGAGATTTGGCAAATGGACGTCAAGACAGCTTTCCTAAATGGAAGTCTTGACGAAAGCATCTACATGATGCAACCAGAGGGATTCATTGAAAAGGGCCAAGTGGATAAGGTATGCAAGTTGCAGAAATCCATATATGGATTAAAGCAAGCATCCAGATCCTGGAACATAAGGTTTGATCAAGCTGTCAAAGGTTTTGGATTTATTCAGAATCCTGACGAACCTTGTGTATACAAAAGGATTAAAGGCGACAAGTTGGTTTTCCTGATTCTTTATGTTGATGATATACTACTCATTGGAAACGATGTAGGTGTATTGACATCAGTAAAAGAATGGTTAGCAAAACAATTTGATATGAAGGACTTAGGAGAAGCAAGTTTTATTCTAGGTATCCAAGTAATAATGGATAAAAAGAATAGAACGATTGCATTATCCCAAGCTTCATACATAGACAAAATCTTGTCTAGGTTTTCCATGCAGGATTCCAAGAAAGGTATGTTACCTTTCAGACATGGAATCAAGCTTTCTAAGGAACAAGTTCCTAAGAATGAGCATGAAGAGCAATTCATGAGTAGAGTTCCATATGCCTCGGCAGTTGGAAGTCTCATGTATGCAATGCTCTGTACTAGACCAGATATTTGTTTTGCTGTTGGCATAGTTAGCAGGTTTCAATCGAAACCTGGACCTGATCACTGGACGGCAGTCAAGCATATTTTCAAGTATCTTAAGAGAACGAGAGATAATATGCTTGTATACTCTGGAGGGGATTTGGTTCCCGTTGGGTATACAGATTCTGATTTCCAATCAGATTCTGACTCCAGAAAATCCACATCAGGGGCTGTGTTTACTATTGGAGGAGGAGCAGTTATATGGAGGAGTATCAAGCAATCTTGTATTGCTGATTCCACCATGGAAGCTGAGTATGTTGCTGCATGCGAAGCTGCCAAAGAGGCTGTTTGGCTCCGCCAATTCTTGATTGACTTAGAAGTGGTTCCTAGTGCGAATAAGCAGATCACTATCTACTGTGACAACAGTGGAGCAGTGGCTAATTCGAAGAACCAAGAAGTCACAAGAGAGGTAAACACATTGAAAGAAAGTATCATCTTTTAAGGGAGATTGTTCAAAGAGGTGACGTGACGATTACCAAAATTGCGTCAGCAGAAAATCTAGCGGATCCCTTCACAAAGGCTCTACCTCGGAATAGTTTCGATGGGCATCTAGAGAATATGGGCTTGAGAGATATGACACATTTGCTATAGCGCAAGTGGGAGATTGTTAGGATTATGCTCAATAGCAAGAGTGTAATATTGTAATTAACAATCTTTTTCATATTAATAAAGTGATTTCTGGTTTAACAAATCGTATAGCATTTATAGTTTATATTATAATTGTCAAAGTAAATAATCATAAGGTCTAAAGACTATGGGAAAAGAAGAATTGTTCGTACATCTGGATATGTATGTGGTAGACACAATTCTTTAGTTAGTCTTGAATAATGTTCACAACTTAAGTTAAAGGTTGGGCACCTTTATCTTGTTAAAGTTGTAGAATTCTTTTGCTAGCATTTGAGTGGGATCAAATGAGATATGATGAGTCTAAAATCATCGGAGTGTCTTTGAGCAAAAGGATCTAGTGCACTGGGTGCATTGAACTGGATCACAATGAAAAGCTTTATCTAGAACCGTCAATAGATAATAGTCTTTTCATTATCAGGACAATCGGAGGGTCTATCTTAATCCTGAGATAAATGATGGACTTATGGTTGCAAGTGATATCATTAGAGTTATCAACGAGTACAATTATATCGCATAGTCTATCCTCGATAGTTTGGTGATATTCACTTGTTAATCGATAGAGGACTTCATTTATAGATATGGACATCGTGGCTCCATTTAATTAAATGAGAGTATAATATCATCATATGGATGTTTTGAGGTAATTGGATATTAAATCTCAACGTTGAGTTTTCGATAGTGTCTATTGAAAACATGGCTTCTGGACAAGTCAAAATATCCAAGTTCAAAACGTGGTCATATGAGTAAATATGGTAACTTGGAGAGTTATAGGCGGTCTATGAACTCTTGGCGATTACTGATATTAATCACGAGGATACACTATCTCCAATATGATTGTCTAGGGTATGAATGAGGAGCATCTTCCTTTTCTATCTTTATTTAAGAGTTCAGTTTTAGCTCTTTAGTGGAATGAGTTAAAATTAATGGATCGGACCTAAGTGAATCATTTGTTGATTGCGATTAGGTTATGTCTATTGAAGCTTAAATTTAGATGGCCCGCCAAGATCCCTAATCCACACGGAGTTGCATAGATCACTTGATATATTCTACTGGACCAATTTAAGGGTCCATCTAGAATTGCATTTAATATATTAAGAATATAATTTGCACATTATTTTAGTAATGGGCTGCTCAATTATATTAATATATTAATGAAAGACATGTGGGCTTGTTTCTTTTAGTAAGAATGGGTCTGGTTCACATGTGGGCTTTTTATTTAAAGTCCAATGGATTAAATAAAATAAGAAAATAATGTTAGGCCCAATCTTAATCAAGTGGGGCGGCAAGGTTAAAATTTTAACCTAAAATATTATTTTGTTTCATTTGTTTTAATTAAATAAGAATTAATTAATTTATTGATTAATTGTTTAATTAAAGAAACAAATCTTTCCTAAAAGTAAAAGACTTGTTTGACAAGGAAATAAATAAATTAGTTTTATTTATTTAATCAAATAAGGAGTCTTTTTATTTAGTCAAAAATAAAAGAATAAAAATCAAGGAGTTCGATTAGGGTTTGAAGTCTATTAAGTTGAAAAGAATTAGGGTTGAATTTAAGTCACCCTATATAAGTGACATTATAGAATTCGGCCAACCCTAATCTTAGACTACATAGAATTCGGCAACCCTAAAGGAAAAAGAAGAAAAAATTCGGCCAACCTATATATGTGTTCTTATAGGGTTCGGCCACCACAATCCATTGTGCTTGAGTTTTTTTTTTTTATTTCTTTCTTCTTCTTCTTAATTCCAAGAGAGAGTTTTTATTCTAAAAAGACAAAAGAGAGTGTGAAATTATTCTTTGATAGTATACTATTGCTTAATCATCAATAAGATTGTGTATACGACATTGATCTAGGTTCACGCTGTAGGGAAAAAATAAACAAATAAAAGTGTTACACGCAGCGGAAGCAATACTAAAGACGATTTAGTGACTTTTAAAATTTTTTCCTTTATGAACCTTAAACCCTTTTAATCAATAAACATACATATATATCAACAAAAGTAAATTACCTCTTGTCGCGTGATCCGATTGACTTACGTCGATGGTAATCCGCAAGACCTTCAAACCGAGCACGAATGTGGATCACCTAGGAGCGTGGTCTCCCTTTCCTTTGAATTGCAAACCTGTGAATGGACCAAACAAATACTTTCTTTTCTTTGCTAGTCACAAAACAATCAAAAGAATGTAAAAATTATTCCGGTCACTTTTGAGTTCACAATCTTATGATCGAAACTCGCGTGAACCTAGATCGATATCGTATACACAAGCTTATTGATGTTTAAGCAATTGTATACTATCAAAGAATAATTTTTTACTCCTTTTTGTCTCTCTAGAATAAAAACTCTCTTAGAATTAATAAGAAGAAGAAGAAAGAAAATAAAAACTCAAGCACCAATTCCTTGATGTGGCCGAACCCTATAAGAACATATATATAGGTTGGCCGAATTTTTCTTCTTTTTCCTTTAGGGTTGCCGAATTCTATGTAGTATCTAATTAGGGTTGGCCGAATTTCATCATGTCACTTATATAGGGTGACTGAAATTCAACCCTAATTCTTTTTAACTTTATAGACTTCAAACCCTAATCCAACTCTTTTATTTTTATTCTTTTATTTGACTAAAATAAAAAAAAAAGACTCCTTATTTGATTAAATAAATAATACTAATTTATTTATTTACTTATCAAACAAGTCTTTTACTTTTAGGAAAGATTTGTTTCTTTAATTAAACTATTAATCAATAAATCAATTAATTCTTATTTAATTAAAACAAATGAAACAAAATAATATTTTTAGGTCAAAACCTTAACCTAGCCGCCCCACTTATATATAAGATGGGCCTAATATTATTTTCCTATTTCATTTAATCCATTGGACTTTAAATAAAAAAGCCCACATGTGAACCAGACCCATTCTTACTAAAAGAAACAAGCCCACATGTCTTTCATTAATATATTAATATAATTGAGCAGCCCATTACTTAAATAATGTGCAAATTATATTCTTAATATATTAAATGCAATTCTAGATGGACCCTTAAATTGGTCCGGTAGAATATATCAAGTGATCCATGCAAGTCCGTGTGGATTGGGGATCTTGGCGGGCCATCTAAATTTAAGCTTCAATAGACATAACCTAATCACAATCAACAAATGATTCACTTAGGTCCGATCCATTAATTTTAACTCATTCCACTAAAGAGCTAAAACTGAACTCTTAAATAAAGATAGAAAAGGAAGATGCTCCTCATTCATACCCTAGACAATCATATTGGAGATAGTGTATCCTCGTGATTAATATCAGTAATCGCCAAGAGTTCATAGACCGCCTATAACTCTCCAAGTTACCATATTTACTCATATGACCACGTTTTGAACTTGGATATTTTGACTTGTCCAGAAGCCATGTTTTCAATAGACACTATTGAAAACTCAACGTTGAGATTTAATATCCAATTACCTCAAAACATCCATATGATGATATTATACTCTCATTTAATTAAATGGAGCCACGATGTCCATATCTATAAATGAAGTCCTCTATCGATTAACAAATGAATATCACCAAACTATCGAGGATAGACTATGCGATATAATCGTACTCATTGATAACTCAAATGATATCACTTGCAACCATAAGTCCATCATTTATCTCAGGATTAAGATAGACCCTCCGATTGTCCTGATAATAAAAAGACTATTATCTATTGACAGTTCTAGATAAAGCTTTTCATTTGTGATCAAGTTCAATGCACCCAGTGCACTAGATCCTTTTGCTCGAAGACACTCCGATGATTTTAGACTCATCATATCTCATTTGATCCCACTCAAATGCTAGCAAAAGAATTCTACAACTTTAACAAGATAAAGGTGCCCAACCTTTAACTTAAGTTGTGAACAATATTCAAGACTAACTAAAGAATTGTGTCTACCACATACATATCCAGATGTACGAACAATTCTTCTTTTCCCATAGTCTTTAGACCTTATGATTATTTACTTTGACAATTATAATACAAACTATAAATGCTATACGATTTGTTAAACTAGAAATCACTTTATTAATATGAAAAAGATTGTTAATTACAACATTACACTATTGCTATTGAGCATAATCCTAACCCACGCGAGTTTCGATCATTAGATTGAGAACTCAAAAGTGACCGGAATAATTTTTGACATTCTTTTGATTGTTTTGTGACTAACAAATAAAAGAAAGTTTTTTGTTTGGTCCATTCACAGGTTTGCAATTCAAAGAAAAGAGAGACCACGCTCCTAGGTGATCCACGTTCGTGCTCGGATTGAAAGTGTTGCGGATTACCATCGACGTAAGACAATCGGATCACGCGACAAAAGGTAATTTACTTTTGTTAACATATATGCATGTTTATTGATTAAAAGGGTTTAAGGTTCATAAAGGAAAAATTTTAAAAGTCATTAAATCGTTTTTAGTATCGCTTCCGCTGCGTTTACCACTTTTATTTATTATTTTTCCCTACACTACTACCTCCAACTTTCTTGGATTTCCCCATGACCTTATGTAGTGTATCACTAAAACACGAAAACAAACGTGAGTGGAAACATCAAAGCAAGTTAGTGACAATAAACATATACAAAAGCAAAACATTATTTTTGAACAAATCAATATGCATATCAAGTATTATCATAACATCTTTAAGATTTAACAAAAATACAAATAATACCAACAAACAACAATCTTGAAGAACATATGAACATATCATAAAAGAGAACAAAAGTTTAGCATATAATGCTCCTTCTTGATAAATGCCCTATCTAAGATTTTGATAGACAATTGTTCATAGAAATAGCCACACAATCACATCACAAAGCAATTTTAATAGGTATTCAAATAAGCTCCATTTCACAATAAGAGTTACACCAAGATTTTCAATCACTCTCATATTTTTTCAAAAATTGCTAGAGTATCAAAATACCAAATATGCAAATGTGAGTGTATGAAGATTTCGCTTCAAGTATATGAAAAGAAGTAATTTGATAATCAAGCAGGCAAACCATCTCAACATCTATTCAACTTAAGCCTTTCCTTGAAATGGTCAAACTGATTATCATCCAGAATTTTGCTTTTAAAGAGAATAGATTTCAACATTTGAGCATGTGTGTGCATATGGCTAGTCATTTCATTTCTATTTGACAACCCAAGCTAATTTGATTATTCAATTATACTCCATAAAGCCTTTTTGTTTTGTTTAAGGATTGAATCAAAGATTTTTTTTTTAAAAAAAAATGATACTTTTCAACACTTCTTTGATTTTTCTAACATAAACATATTCGTTTCATGGTGGTTTTCACTCATCACAATGGCGTAGCCCTTTCCTACATTAGGTGGCTGCACAACTAAGGTGTGTAGCCCTTTCCATGAAGGTGCTCGTTGAGTTCTATGTTGCCGAAGCAAATGGATACCAACCATAGGTCATCTTTAAACGTAAACTCAACTTACTCAACCAAGCATACAAGAGAAGCAAAGTGCATTTTTGCAACCAAGTTTTATGGCTTAAAAGCACATGATCAAAAAGTAATACAAAGAGACTTATTTAAGATCATTACTTCTCAAGAGAATAGCTTTCAAAGAATATGAAGCTTATATTTTTCAAAACATGCCACACAACAATCATACTTACAATAACACAAATCATGATTAAAATCAATGTGAACAATTATCACCAAAAGATCTTAAGAGAGCAAATGTCAAAGAGGACCATATATACACTATACTAGTTCTCTAATAAGACATGGTTCATGATGTTGTACAAACAATGAGTTGAGAGATGAAAATTCAAGTAAGCAAGCATTGTGATATAAAGATACCTTCGCAAGCTATTTTCATCAAATATAAAGTCTTCGCCCTTTTTTTATGAGTCATCTTGGCTTGTTTGTCCTCCTGACAACAAGTTGTTGGTGTGTCGATCCAAGAGACTAAAGACTTAGCATTTCAACTCAAACAACAAAAAATGACTTTCTTCAAAAGTCTTAACATGATTGTCACCATATAGATTTCATAAAAAGAACTTCTCAAAAGTTAATCAATAGATTTCGACTATCATATCAAAAATATGAGATAGCTAAGTTCATGTCAAGTATTAGAGATACAAAGCAAGAAAGCTAAGTTTCTTAACAACTAGACACTAATCTTAAAGCTAACTCACATGTGCAACTTACACTATTGGTAATAACACTCACCATTGGCAAACTGTCTTGGGTGAACCTATAAAAACATTATCAAGATTCTTATTGACAACAATGTTGTATCTAGAATGAAGATTTTCTATGACTTGCTCAACAAGAATATCATTGATATTGTTAGCTTCAACATTGCTAGCAACACATGCTTTGTCAATTTTAGCAAGGTTTGCTTTCTTCTCAAACCGAACATTTTTAACATGCTTTTTAACATTTTCATGCTTTCTATATTCAAAAGCTTTAGCATGCTTAAAAGGGGCACAATCTTTGTATTCCTAGATGCATTTTCTATTTTACAATATTCAATGAATTTAAAGCATTTGAGCTTGATATGGCCTACGGTATTGCAAAAATGACATACGGGAATAAAATGAGAGATTTTACCTTCCGGAGTTAGAGAAGCACAAATAGAAGTCAATAGGTAACTTGTTCTTGGTCTTGGAACGTCTCTTTTTAGGAGCTTTCTTGTCAACAATGACAATTTCCTTACTTGTAGGAAGTGATGCTTCTATGAGCTTCTTATCAACTATCGAGTCGCTTAAGCCTCTTAGAGTCAAACTAGAGATGACCGTATCCTTTTCTAGAACAATCCCTTCAACTTCTCTAAGCTTCTTGGCAAAAGAACTCTTTTCACCCAAGAGCCTTCAAGTTGTTGACACAAACTCATCCACTTGTAGTTTGATCAAATCATCCTTCTCAACAACCTCTTTTAAGGCTATCTTTAAATTCTCTTAAAAACACTTCACCTTAGCCAAAAGATCTATGTAGGTTGGATTCTACTTAAGCACTCTTGATGATTCTGATCAACCTCTTTTTCTAATGAATCTTGAACAACATCCTTTAGAGTTGAGTGAGAGGTCGTGAAAGCAACAAAGTTGCTCACCAACTCTTCTTCACTAGAAGACTCATCAATTGAGCTCTCCTTCTCACTAAAGTCATCATCTTCACTCCATGTGGCTGCCATAGCTTTTCCCTTTTTGTCCTTCTTAGTCTTATCACTAGGACAATCCAAAGCATAATGTCCAAACTTTTTGCACTTGAAGCATTAGACATTTCTGTTGCTCTTAGCATGACCACTCCTATCATTAGTAAGAGTAAAAGACTTCTTGACTTCCACATCCTTTGATTACTTGCCATTTGGCTTGGCACCTTTCTTTATAAACATCCTAAACTTCCTAACTAACAAAGCCATCTCCTCTTCATCATCAATACTACTAGCTTCTTTGACAACTTTGAGAGCTAAACCACTATTCTTAGCCTTAGGCTTCATGCACACCTCAAAGGTTTGAAGAGACCCTACCAACTTATCTATGCTTCTGACGTCTACGTTATTGCTCTCTTCAATGGATGTTACCTTGGCTTTGAACCTTTTTGGTAAAGACTTTAGAATCTTCCAATTTAGCCTCTCACTAGAGATAGGAACGCCAAGTGCTTGACATTGATTGTCGATGTCTTGTAGCTTGAATTGAAAGTCATCGCACTTATCTTCCTCACACATTTGTAATGTCTCAAATTGAGTTGTGAGCATTTGAAGCCTAGACTTCCTTACTGCTTTAGTCATCTCATTGGTGACTTAGAGAGCATCCCACGTCTCTTTTGCGGTCTCTAGGTTTTGGATGTAAGAGAATTGCCTATTATCCATACCTCTGAAAATAGCATTTACTACCCCATGATGCCACTTCGCTAACTCAAACTCATTAGTAGACCACTCACTCCTAGGTTTGGAAACGATGGTTCCATTCTCAAGTCTCTTATTGGAAAAGAGGTAACCTTTTTCCATGGTCATCCAAGCTCTCTCATCAATAGAGCGAATGTAAGCCTTCATCCTCAATTTCCAAAACTCGTAGTTGTGACCCTTGAAAAGAGGAGGCCTAGAGTTGGAAGCCTCTTTGGTCATAACATCATCTTATACAACCATGCTTCAAAATCCTAAGCAATTCAAACGAGAGTATAAACCGAATCTTGTCAAATGCCGTCTGACGACCCACTTTAATACCAATTGAATATACAATCGTAGTTAAACTGCCTATAGCATACCTAAAGGGGGTGAATAGGTTTTTACACCTTTTTCAATCCCTTGAAACAAACTTAAGTTTGTCCCTTAAGATAGCTTTCACAACAACACATAAACCATACATACATGTATAGACAAGATAATCATGTGATCATTAAATCTTTGTTTATATATCAACATGTAACAAGACGAAGAATAACATTAAAATACAATAACAAAGAATACTTGTATTTCCAATAATGTTCAATATACTACAAGTATCAATCAAAATATAACTATACAAAAGAATCAATGAACAAAAGAATTATATATACAAATATGATCAAAATGAATAGATTAAAAATCACACTTAACAAAATCTTGTCTCAAGAAATATCACAAGTGAATATTATGCAACAAGATAGAAACATACACGTATACAAATATAAAAGGGAGAGATAGAAAGAATTGACACGTGAGATTTTTTAACATGGTAAAACCTCCAAGGAGAAAAGATCCACAGGTTGAACTACAACCATTGGGTACTTTATATATTGGATGATAAATTAAAATTTCCTCAAAAGTGACCAATCCTATGATCTACTTCCTATTGGAGTCTATATCCACCCAATCTTTATTGGTAGATATGGAATCCCTCAATGATGCGGAACCACCATATATTGGAGTCCATCTCTATCCATTATCATTGGAAGATTAGAAATTCCTCAAGAGCCAATGCACATCCCATGAAACACTCCCTATTAGAGTCTATGTCTAACCAAACGCTCAGGCCTACCAATATTGTAGCCAACTCCCTATCCAAGGTACTCATGTCTCTAGAGAGCCTCCCATGCATAGCTAGCTGGTCCTTCCCAATCCTAGCCATAACTTCTTGCTCGATTATCCAGGCCCCTTGTCCTAACCAAGACTTCCTCGCTTGACTATTCGGACCTCTTGTCCTAGTCAAGACTTCCTCGCTTGACTATCCGGACCTTTTGTCCTAGTCAAGACTTCTTGCCTTTTATAAGGACTTCCCAACGTGATCAATGAATGCAAATGATGCAAAACAAGAAAATTCAACATAGAACATGTGATCAATACATTCCATGGAAATTAGACTTAATCATGTGAGAAAACAAGTTAAAATAGTCTAGTCATACAAATTGAATTAAAACCTAGAGCATATGAAAAACACCTAACACATATGGCTCCTAGTTTCATTCACAAATCTAATACTTGAATGAATCATATTCATAAAGCACATATTCAAGATATTAGAAACATACACAAAAATGCTAGAATCACAAAATGTAGTCAATGAATATTCTAGCTAAAGATTTAGAGCAAGGATAAAATGATAAATCAATTAAATCCTAGATAGCTATTGTAGGGGAAAATAAACAAATAAAAGTGTTACACGCAGCGGAAGCGATACTAAAGACGATTTAGTGACTTTTAAAATTTTTCCTTTATGAACCTTAAACCCTTTTAATCAATAAACATGCATATATATCAACAAAAGTAAATTACCTCTTGTCGCGTGATCCGATTGACTTACGTCGATGGTAATCCGCAAGACCTTCAATCCGAGCACGAACGTGGATCACCTAGGAGCGTGGTCTCCCTTTCCTTTGAATTGCAAACCTGTGAATGGACCAAACAAATACTTTCTTTTCTTTGTTAGTCACAAAACAATCAAAAGAATGTCAAAATTATTCCGGTCACTTTTGAGTTCACAATCTTATGATCGAAACTCGCGTGAACCTAGATCGATATTGTATACACAAGCTTATTGATGTTTAAGCAATTGTATACTATCAAAGAATAATTTTTCACTCCTTTTTGTCTCTCTAGAATAAAAACTCTCTTAGAATTAAGAAGAAAAAAAAAAAATAAAAACTCAAGCACCAATTCATTGATGTGGCCGAACCCTATAAGAACATATATATAGGTTGGCCGAATTTTTCTTCTTTTTCCTTTAGGGTTGCCGAATTCTATGTAGTATCTAATTAGGGTTGGCCGAATTTCATCATGTCACTTATATAGGGTGACTGAAATTCAACCCTAATTCTTTTTAACTTTATAGACTTCAAACCCTAATCCAACTCTTTTATTTTTATTCTTTTATTTGACTAAATAAAAAAAAAAAGACTCCTTATTTGATTAAATAAATAATACTAATTTATTTATTTACTTATCAAACAAGTCTTTTACTTTTAGGAAAGATTTGTTTCTTTAATTAAACAATTAATCAATAAATCAATTAATTTTTATTTAATTAAAACAAATGAAACAAAATAATATTTTTAGGTCAAAACTTTAACCTAGCCGCCCCACTTATATATAAGATGGGCATAATATTATTTTCCTATTTCATTTAATCCATTGGACTTTAAATAAAAAAAGCTCACATGTGAACCAGACCCATTCTTACTAAAAGAAACAAGCCCACATGTCTTTCATTAATATATTAATATAATTGAGCAGCCCATTACTTAAATAATGTGCAAATTATATTCTTAATATATTAAATGCAATTCTAGATGGACCCTTAAATTGGTCCGGTAGAATATATCAAGTGATCCATGCAAGTCCGTGTGGATTGGGGATCTTGGCGGGCCATCTAAATTTAAGCTTCAATAGACATAACCTAATCACAATCAACAAATGATTCACTTAGGTCCGATCCATTAATTTTAACTCATTCCACTAAAGAGCTAAAACTGAACTCTTAAATAAAGATAGAAAAGGAAGATGCTCCTCATTCATACCCTAGACAATCATATTGGAGATAGTGTATCCTCGTGATTAATATCAGTAATCGCCAAGAGTTCATAGACCGCCTATAACTCTCCAAGTTACCATATTTACTCATATGACCACGTTTTGAACTTGGATATTTTGACTTGTCCAGAAGCCATGTTTTCAATAGATACTATTGAAAACTCAACGTCGAGATTTAATATCCAATTACCTCAAAACATCCATATGATGATATTATACTCTCATTTAATTAAATGGAGCCACGGTGTCCATATCTATAAATGAAGTCCTCTATCGATTAACAAATGAATATCACCAAACTATCGAGGATAGACTATGCGATATAATCGTACTCATTGATAACTCAAATGATATCACTTGCAACCATAAGTCCATCATTTATCTCAGGATTAAGATAGACTCTCCGATTGTCCTGATAATGAAAAGACTATTATCTATTGACGGTTCTAGATAAAGCTTTTCATTGTGATCCGGTTCAATGCACCCAGTGCACTAGATCCTTTTGCTCGAAGACACTCCGATGATTTTAGACTCATCATATCTCATTTGATCCCACTCAAATGCTAGCAAAAGAATTCTACAACTTTAACAAGATAAAGGTGCCCAACCTTTAACTTAAGTTGTGAACATTATTCAAGACTAACTAAAGAATTGTGTCTACCACATACATATCCAGATGTACGAACAATTCTTCTTTTCCCATAGTCTTTAGACCTTATGATTATTTACTTTGACAATTATAATACAAACTATAAATGCTATACGATTTGTTAAACCAGAAATCACTTTATTAATATGAAAAAGATTGTTAATTACAACATTACACTCTTGCTATTGAGCATAATCCTAACAGCTATAAAAACAAATACACATGTACTAATTCTAGATTTGTTCAATCAAGGATCAAAGCACATTTCAAGGTTATTGATCATAAAATAAATCAATACAATCACAAATAACCCTAGGCTTCAAACTAATCACAATACAACACTCAAACATGTGAGAAACTAGAATCATAGACACCTAGTTCACATTTGTCTCTAATTAGACTTGATTAGGTTTGATTACGAAGATATCTTTCTCAATATCATTCATCATACTTACATACACATATATAAGAAGAAACCTCAAGGTAATTAAAGGTTATAAAAGAAGAAAACACAAAGATAGGTCAACTACCTATGATTCACGAGCTGGTTCGGTTTTGAAGGTGAAGCCACCAGAAAACATGATCAAACAACTACCAAACTACTTGGAAAAGGTATAGGACTCAATTATGAAGATTCTCCACCTTGAATTACTCAATTCCGATTTCGTATGAGAAAGTTATGATGTTTGGAAGGTGAGAAAGTTTGAGAGAAAAATTTTGCACTTAGTGTTTTTCAATTCTTCTTCTTGAAATGAATGGGAGGGAAAATGAGGATATTTAAATGAAATAAAGAGAGGGAAAGAACCAATAAATCAGAGGCTGCCACCTCAGTTGGCCATAAGGGGCATGTGAGCCTCATAGGACAGAGAGTTTGTTGGGCCATCAGGCTCACGGCCTCCTCACGCAGCTCTCCTTACTTGGTCGTAGGCCAAGCTTGCTTCCCTTATGCTCCTCTCACATTCTTCGGCCGTATACAGGTCTTCGAACTCTTAATTCAAATTCATCTTCGGATTAAGAATCATGACTCCCTCATGCACATGGATGACTATGAAACTTTAACAAAAGGTTCAGAATTCGACTCGGTACACGTCGATGAACACAACTCAATGAATAAGAACGTAAACTAGCGTAGCTTCCTAGTATGGACTCGAAACTTAATGAGTGAGTAATTGAAATGATCAAGACTCAAAAAGGAATCAAATAAGATCATGTTCAAGTATAAAAACAATAAAACAAAAATAAATAAACACAAAGTTACACACGTATGCCATTTCCTAGACATAGTCCTAGAACATGCAATTTACAAAGATTGTCAAATTGAAACTAATGTATGTGCATACATTACCAAGTGTGTGAAGGTGTTATGCCAATGGTGTACAATTATGCAGGGACACAAATGAATGCCATGTGTATGTGTGTGTGCGCCTATGCCTTGTAAGAGGAAAGAGGTCTGTTATACCTTTTATGAGCAATGTAGTTCATTTCCTCTTGAAGACACCATCTTGCATGAAGAGTTGCCAAGTACTCCTTGAAGCTTCAATCATCATCAATCTAAAATAACTAAACATTACAAGATAAACAATATTTTGATATGGAATACATGCCAACGCAAACCAGAATCCTAACAATATCATTAAATATACATATACATATATATAGAAGAAGAAAACCAAAGGTTATTGAAATCACAAAGTTTAGTGCAATACCTAGGAATCCTATGCAGTTTTGTTTTTGAGTAACGCACCACTACAAAATGTGATCAAACAACTACAAACTCTTTGGGAAAAGGTAGAGGACTTATTTATGAAGGTTCTCCAACTTGAATCACTCAATTCGGAGTCCGAATGAGAAAGTTATGGTGTTTAAAAGTTGGGAAAATTGACGAGAAAATTTTGCACTTTTTTTTTCAAATTTTCTTCTTGAAATGAATTGGAAGGGAAAAGATATATTTAAAAGAGATGAAAAAGAGGGCTTTCGGTGGCCAATGGGGGACAGCCACTTCACCATCCCATGAGAGGCACATGAACCTCACTAGGCAGGGGGTAGCTAGCTCGTGAACCTTACGGGCTCCTCACGGGACACACCCAAAAATGGCCTTTGGCCATTTCATGCCTCCTCGCGCTCCTCTCACATTTTTCGGCCGTATTCGGGCCTCTGAACTCTAAATTTTAATCCATTTTTAGATTACTAACTGTAACTCCCTCACATATAAGGAAAACTATGAAAATTTTTAAAAATGTTGAGAATTCAACTCGGTATACAACATCGAACACAACACAACGTAAGAGAACGAAAAGTAGCGTAGCTTCCTAGTTTGGACTCAGAACCTAATGAGTGAGTAACTGAAATGACTAGGACTCAATAAAGAATAATATGAGATCATGTTTAAGTCCAAAAATAATAAAACAAAAACAAATAAATAAAAAGTCACACAAGTATGCCATTTCCTAGAGATATTCCTAGAACATGCAATTTCACAATGTTTATCAATTCAAATCTAATGCATGTGCATACTTCAACAAGTATGTGAATGTGTTATACCAATGGTGTACAACTATGCAGGGACACATATGAATGCCATGTGTGTGTGTGCCTAAACGCCTTGTAAGAGAAATAAGGTCTAAATATACCTTTGATGCTTTCTCCTCTTGAAGGCTTCACTTTGCTAGATGTGATGTCCAATTTCCTTAAAGCTTCATAAACCGAATCTTAGACAACTAATCAATACAAAAGAAATGTCTTTTTGATATAGAATAATGCCAACATGACTCAAGGTCCTAACAACTTATTTCTATGACAAATCACAATGAGATATTTTGTAAAGGTAGCTTAGGTTCTTCATGAGGTCATCAAAGTTTGTGATCATGTTTGGAAAGTTGCTCAACATCCCTAATGCTTCAAGACCAACACCCTCAATGGTATATCACTTGTACACTTGAAGAGATTAGGTGCACACACACACAACTCATTCATTTGTATTTTTATTGTAATTTAAGTGTGCATATAGGTTAGTGTGTTAGATCGCTTGAGAAGGCCTCTTCTTCACATTGTCACGATCTTGGTGTTGTCATGGTGAACTGCGAACACCTTTCTTGTGGATTTCACAATCCAAGTGTCATCTTGGACCATCGTGAAAAATGGGCGCGAATATCCTTCCACTGGATTTCGCTGCCTTGGTGTTGTCTTGGAGAACCGCGACAAATTGGCGCAAAGTTTTCTTTAGTGAATTTTTGCTGTTGTCGCGGCAGTTTTTCGTTATGGTCAACCGCAAAAAACTGTATTTGGTTAAAACGATATAGTTTTGTAAGATCCCTATGTATAGCCCATGACACTTTGTTGTTCACTAAGAACTTTGAATGTTTCATTGTTTATGAGCATTATTGAGTTCTTAAAGAGAGGAAGGTTCAAGCAAACACTTGTGACTCTCCATTCCCATTCATGTGCAATTAGGACTTCATTTAGCATGGATTTCTTTTGCATCATCACTTGGTAGGTTAGAACAAAATTCCATTTCATTTATTGTTCTTCTTTTTTATTTACCAAGACATTATCTCTATTGCTTTTTCATTAAGGCTTTTGTGATTTTAGGGGTTAGCTAATAACTAAGTTGTTGGATTTGCGTATTCATATCTAGTTAATCATTTAGTGTTTCCTAGCACTTATTTGCATTTGAGAATTGTTACATGCTCACTTAGATATTAATTCTCTTCGTTGAGTCCAAGTCTTGTAGTCAAGGGTGGTGGTTGATAAACATTGGAAAGTCTTGTGGCCAAGGTGTTGATTGCACAAGTGTTAGGATTTTGAGTCTACACAAAACACTATAAAAAAATAATATATAAATACATCACCATAATATCATAGTAAAGTATTGATATTAAATGCCAATATAAGAAGTAATTATGGTTCTTTTTTATTTTTAAAGCTATTTAAAATAAATAATATATTAAAATAAAGATATCTATACAATATATAATAATGATGAAATTGGAGATATGTTATATATGGAGGATAGTATCGGAAGAAAAGATTTTGGATTGCATTTAATACAATTCAGTGTTTTACGATTAAGTGAAAAGTCAGGATTTTTTACTTTTTATTTTAAGTTGTTTTTTTGTATTTTTAAGTTGTTTGACCACTTAAAAAAACAAACAAAACAACTTAATAATTATGATTAAGATCCATTAAGTTTTAAGTGAAAAAAACAAACGACCCCTTAGTTTAATTTAGTTCTAAATCAATCAATCAATCTCAAATCTCTTGGTTACTTTTAATTGCTTAGTTTTAATTAGGATTAATTATAATTGATAAATCACTTTTCCTCGTGGAAACGATCCCTACTTGTCGCTGTACATATCTCACAATTCATGCACTTGCGAGTTAGGTTCTTATAACACGATTTTACACATCAATTGTCCCATACCAAACGGTCCCTAAGAGTACACATTTGAAGAATATTATGGCAGATCGTTAAGCTCCCTTTCGTTAAGCTCCCTTTGAATTCAATTCAATGGTTTTAATAAATTATCTTATAACTAATTAATAGTAATTGGTTATTGAGAAAATCATATTGCTTTATAATATATTGTTATCTATGTATCAATATCCATATCTATACAATACCTTATAATGGAACCCAAACTACATTAAATTCAGTTAACTGTTATTCTTTATTGATTAATTTCTTTCTTTCTTTCTTCCCTTTTAAAGAGCCAATCCTATAATTAATGGGATGAAGGATCAATTGTCTTAATGAACCAAAAGTGTAATTAATTGGTATATAAAAATTTAGAGCCAATCCCATAATTAATGGGATAATGAATCAATTCTCTAACTAAAAATAAATCTATATCTATATCCATTTTCAATTAATACAATAAATAATTTTTAATTAACCCATTTAAAAAGGAGTTATGGTGCAGCCTAGAAGGCGGGAAGTTGAAGTGTTGTTTTTAAGTTATTTTTGAAATCTTAAACGGTATCATTTATTTCTTTTAATTACTTATCATTTCCACGTGATAAAATCAGGCTTTAGTTTTAAACTTTTATAATTCCATTTCATTTTCGTTCAAAATTTCTACTCTGGTTTTTAGTTTCTCTCCGAATTTAATAGTAAAAATTCATGCTATATTTTCTTTGATTATCACCTGTGGATTTTTTTTCCAATATTTTACTATTATTCATATATTTTTCTGTGTATTAAATTTAAAATATTACCATTCAATTACTATTTCATATTTGCTCTATCTTGAATCATATTTGTTTGATTTCAACTTCAAAATTTCAGATTTAGGTCAGCCAGAGCAATCAAAGAAATAGTTTTTGGTATTTCTTGCTGCAAAATCACCTCGGTAATTTTTTTTTTTTCATTTTTTTTGTTTATCTATTTATTCAATAGACCTAATTGATTGCTTAGTCAGTCTTTAAGATTATGTCATGATGTGAGGTGACTGAGCAAAAGGAGTTAATATTAATTATCCGCATTTTTTATTTAATTATTTTACAATAAAATCTTGAATTTTACTTCTTCTTTTTTTTTTTTTTAGGGGTACTGAAATCTATTTCTTTTTGTATTGAAATCTCTACATGTCACACTTGCTACCATTGTTTTTTAGTTATGTTCTACAAATAATATAGTTTTTAATATATACAGCTCTCCATTTATTGTTTATATAAAGGATCCAATCCTCTCATTGGCAAGGAGTTGTCCTTGCTTATCCTTGACTTTCAATCATATCCTTCCATTTAAAATCCAAAGGCTGCCAATAACCCACATCCGCATTTAGCTATTAAGTATTAAACAAAAATAAAAAAAAATTAAAAAATTAAAAAATTAAAAAAAAACTTGTATTCCAAGACATAACGTATGTTTTATTCTACACCTCCGTTAAAACTTGAAGAAAACTTTTTTGGAATACATACTTTTTCTTTTCCCATTGCCCTACTATCTCTTCTATCTCTTCCATCTCTTCTCCTCTAAATCCAGAAGCTTTAGTGCCTGGTAAAATTTCCAACCCAAATTTAAATATTGTTATAAGATTCAAGTATCTGGAGGTGGAGATTTATTTTTATGACAAACTCATAGCAAACTCCAAGATTTGGAAAATGAAGGTCAGGAAGCAATTCACTTGGTATTGTGTTTGGTCTTGCATTCAAAAAATTTGGAGTTAATTTTCAGTGGCTAAATATTTGGAGTTAATTTTCGATGGCTTATTTTCAATGCAAGGAGAATCAACAAGACTTCATCTATCAACTAGAATCAACTTGAACTCTCCTTGTTTTGATACCCAAAATATAAATCATCCAGAAAATAATTATAATAGACATCAAAATCTTAAGTTTCTACCACTTGAACTATGAAAAAAAAAAAAACCATTTCCTAGAATTTCCTTCCAGTATCACAGCAACCAAACAGAGAAAATAAAAAGAGAAGAGAATTACTTAGTATTCTGGTATTCGATCTTCCAAAAGAAAGAGTACACCACTGGTTACCAATACACAGGGCTTTTAAAACCTCTTTTATCCAGTATTCGATAAATCAGTTTAGGCAGCTGATTAATCGGTGGAATTCCTCTATGCGGTGCTTCGTCATGGTGAAAAGGCCATAATTGGCTATATTAGGCAGGGAAAGATTAATCGATGCTATTCTCCGATTAATCGATCAAATCGGCTAGACATGGAGCGATTAATCGGTGCTAATTGTTGATTAATCGAAAAAATTGAAAATTGATTATTTGATTTTAGTTTTATGTTTTAGTGTTTTACACTTTTACTATTAATGAGTGTGATAAAGAAGTAGAGCCTGGTTCAGGAGCGGATGGTGATACGGATGAGGAACTTGAAGTTAAGTTTGAGTTCGATGAAGAGCATGCCGATATCCTTGGAGGAGGAGACAAAGACTTAGAAACTTGGATAGTTTCTTCATTTCTTGTTTTATAATTTACATTTTGAATGTTGTTAACTTGTTGATGTTTGTTAGAACTTAGAACTTGGAATTTTTCATTTTGATTTGTTTGTGTCTTTATGATTGGAATTGGATTGGTTTGTGATTGCATTTGGATGGGTGTTTGTGGATTTGGATTGGTTTGTGATTGGATTTTGTTTGGTAATTTGGCATTTGTGGATTTGGAAAGACTTTTGTTTGGATTTGATCATTGGAATTTGTTTGTGATTGGATTTATATGTAGAAAAAAAATTCGTCGATCGATTGTTTGCCGATTAATCGTAGACTAATCAGCCTATGTGCTAGGCGTTAGGTCTCCGCCTGACTAGCCCCCAGTGCTTACTAGAACACTGCTTTTAACATGAAACCCATTACGAAGAACAAATCACAAACAAGTAGAAAGCAATAAAAACTATAACTTCCTCTACACGATTCTTAGCCAGCTTGTTTTGTTCTCAAACCACCGCTACTTTTTCTCTCCGGATCCAAGTTTCCACTAATCATTCTTCCAAAACCCATGTTAACAAAACTCTACTGAGCTCATTGAACACAAGAATCAGTTTTGAAATGGTCATGATTCACTCCGTTTTAAACCAAATTTAGAAGGTGGAGAGGAAAAGAGTGAGAGTTGTGTGTGAGAGTGTGTATTCCGAACTTTTTTTCTTCAAGTTTTAATGGAGGCATAGAAGAAAACAGGCGTTAGGTCTTGGAATACAAGTTTTTTCAATATTTAATAGCTAAATGCTAATATGGGTAACTGGCAGCCTTTGGATTTTAAATGGAAGGATATTATTGAAAGTCAGGGATAAACAAAGACAACTCCTTACTAAGGAGAGGATCCGAATCCTTATAAAAATTTATAACCAAATAATATTTAATATTAAAAAATTAAATATTTGTTAACTGCCTAAAAACGCAGGGGTCTAAAGAAGAATTTTCCATCCTTGCCAAGATCGTCTGAAGTAAAAGGACACTATATGGAGCATCCAACTACCATGGGAAGCTTGACAAGACCGATATACCTAGGCACGCCATCAGGATCAGGATCGTGGTAACCCAGATCCCTAGGTACCAGGAAACATTGAAGCCAAGGTCCTGAGAAACTCGTTACCACACTATCCCAGTTCCCCGATACCCAAGGAGTACTAGTACCACGATCCAGTGACATGCATAATACCCCAATACCGTGATTCCTTCTAGAATCAGTCTACCGGGCAATAAGGATCATGGTAACCAAGGAACTTTCAAATACATCAAAAGAGAAGGCTATCAAGGAAGGAAGGACTGGTACACCAAGGGACCAAGACCTGCTACAAGAAGGACAGTATGCACTAGCATTTAAGTACAAAGAAGGTTGACTTTTCCCACCATCTGTAAACTCCATTTAAAATGGGATTAGTCAACTCTGTCAATTTCGCCATGAAGGGAAACAAATCCCTTGATTTTGGGATTATTCCCATGCCTAAATGAAGCCACCAACAACGTCCTTTTGAATGCTAAATTGATTGACTAATTAACGAAGTGAGTAGCAAGAAAAGAGACCTATAAATATAACAAGACTCTAGGGGGAATAGAGACCAAATTTTGATTACAATATTTCCACTTATCGACTAACACGAGATCGCTATCGTCAATTGTGTCAGAAACCGCCTACCTAAACCTCTCATAAATTGCTATTGTATCATGCATTGTATTGATTGATCAATAAAAAGTGTTACTCTTTTATCTCTACAGAATATATAAATTGTGTTAATTGAAAATTCACCCCATTGACATTTTTTTGTTAAAATTTTTTGGCGCTGTCTGTAGGAAATACCCCCTACCCCCCAATCCATTTCCAAAGAAACTGCCTAGCCCTACCCAGGAAGCACAAAGATAAGACTCTGGTCCTCTCAAGTGCAGCCCGACCCATCGGAGCCCCAATCCCTCGCTTATACTCAAAGGGTCCAAAAGTAGGGAAGGGGATCAAAGGACCATAACCCAACACCGGTCCCTCTACTAAAAGCACGATCCGCTCCCCAGGCTGCGGCTATATAGGAAACCAATCGGAATACCATGGAACAGCAAGCCGATGCTTTTGTGGAAAGTATCTGCCTCCGGATGATCTCCTAGGGGGATACCCTTTGAAGTACCTAGGACCATGAGAGAGGCTGGACCGAGTACCCAAGTGCCGGTTTTCGACAAACTTAGACCACCACTCCTAGTTCCAATGGCCCCATGGATTTCAAACCCCGACAGGTAAAATCAATGGTTGATATCCCTCCCAAGAGGAACCATCCAATAGTAAAACTATTAGCATAGGAAAGGGTTTCATAGCCCGACATCGGTAGAAGTACTAGACCAATAAGGAATCCTCGAAGAAACCGTCCTCAGAGAGAGAAGCATAAGGAGGCAACCGTAGTATTAGAAACCTCGTACATTGAAGACTTAGAGGCCTAGTCTAAAAACGGCGAATCCAAGAACCTTGAGGACCAGATGGCCAAGATGGTAAAAGAGATCGAGGAGTTAAGAAAGGGAAAGGCACCGGGGAAGGCAGAAGAACCCATTGGGGGAGATGAATGCACCATTCTCGAGAAGGATTAGGGATGCAAAGTTATCCCCCAAGTTCAAAATGCTAGTCGAGAAGTATTCCAGATCAGAAGACCCCCTGAGCCACTTAGAGAGCTTTGTACACCATATGGAGATTCAAAACACTACTCGATCGTTGATATGCAGGATGATCCCATCAACCCTGACCGATTGTTCCAAGACTTGGTTCAGGAAATTACCATTGGGTAGTGTAGATTCTTTCACATAGCTTACCAAAGATTTTTGTTGTTAGTTTCAAGGAATCAAGCCTTATCCAAAAGACCCCATCATGCTCCAGTACGTGATCCAAGAACATGGTGAAACGTTGAGGTCCTATATGGAAAAATTTCGCAAAGAGGTAATCTAAATGGGATTGTTTTCGAAGAAGGAGACTTTGGCCAACTTTCGACGAAATCTATGGGCTGGTAGGCTATTTTAGTCATTTGCCAAACACCCACCTGAAACATACCAGAAAGCCTACA